>OZ014524.1:34737285-35089785 GCA_963966055.1 Lathyrus aphaca
TTAATATATATTTCTCTTTCTCATATTCTTTAATTTTCTTTAAATATAATTTTCTTTAATATACTATATATATATATATATATATATATATATATATATATATATATATATATATATATATATATATTTATATACATACTTTTATATATATATATATATATATATATATATATATATATATATATATATATATATATATATATATATATACATACTTTTATATATATATATATATATATATATATATATATATATATATATATATATATATTTATATACATACTTATATATATATATATATATATATATATATATATACACTTATATATATATATATATATATATATATATATATATATATATATATATATATATATATATATACATATATACATACTTATACATATATATACATATCCTTATACACATATATACCAATATGTATATATAACAAAAATATATATGCACATAACACATGCACAACATTCCAATTGGCGAATTGGTTGTAGTGTTGCATGCATTCGCCAAATGGTTTGGCGAATTGGTTGTAATGTTGCATGCATTCGCCATTCCATTTGGAGAATTAGTGAAGAATCTCACATGTTCAACAAACCATTTGGCGAACATGTTACCAAACTATGTTAGTTTGATAATTTTTTTCAAATATATGTTATTTTGGAATTTTATTTTATAAAGTATGTTATATTAAAAAAAAATTCAGTTTTTGTTCCTAGATCCGATTCATACTAGAACTTCCCACCTTTAAATCCTAACCACCTTTTTCTGATTTACAAATGTTAGTTCCCTTAATAAATCTATCTTCCATTCCTTCTAGAACCGCACCAATAATTACAAATGTGTTTGCTTAATTGGCTATGAAAGGATGTCAAGTAAGTACTTACTTTTGAGGCAGGTTATCTAAAAGATTTTAACTTTGTGGATGATATATTTGAGTGAAGATTTGTTTTTGTCCATGAGAAAAAACTATGAAACCCAATTTAGTCCTCACATAAATAAATGTATTTGATTATTTTCTTTATACTCTGTTTGGTTGAAGAAGAAAGATAGTGAACAAAAATACAAATAAAATAAATAATAAATGATATTATTATTTAATAGTTTGATATAAAAGAATGAAACATGTGTATTTATAAAGTGATATAAAGATCATACTAATATAGTTTCTTAATATAGTTTCTACTATATTATAGATAACACTATTTATAGAGGTTAACTGAATCTTAGGAATCACTTGGCTTCTTTTATGATGTAACTAGTTTTTTTGATGGTTGAATCCTTGGGATCACCTTACTCTATATAGGTTTTTTGAATTAATATATCTCTTTTTATTTTAAAAAAAGTGATATAAAGATAATGAAATAAACATTTTACTACAATTAGGGGTGAGAATAGGCTGAGTCGAGCTAGACTTTGCTAAGCGTGAGACTGACATACTAAAAATTTATGAGTCTAAGTCTGACTTGTAGCCTATCAAAGACTTATGTTTTTGCTTGAGTCTGTCCTTTTCGAATGCCTGATTGACCTATTAGTCTACTTAAAAAGCCTATATAATTTAAATATATGTAAATAAGAAATTCCACAAATGTTTAAATAGACTAGAGAATCAAAAGTATAATGAGACTAAATGTTTGTTTCCATTGACTTATCTGAACTTACCTAGTATCATGAATTTTATGAGATGATTTGTTTGAGAGAACTTATAAAAACACCTTATAACATTATTCATAGGATTTCTTTCAACTTATTTTTATAAGTTCTTAATTATAACTAAATTTTACTCTTGTATTTTAATATAAGAAATAAAATACAATATAAAAATAATAAATTTATTCATATTTAATAAAAATGCCGGCATGATAGGCTTATAAGGCTTTTATTATGGCTTGCGACATAGTCTATTTAGCTAAGTAGGCTTATAAAAAAACCTAGGCATTTTCTATTTAAAAAAAAGTCTGACCTGATCTTGGCATATGTAGGCTAGGCCTTAGGCCCCTGTTAGTTGGTCTGACATATTCTCACCCCTAACTGCAATAATATATATATATATATATATATATATATATATATATATATATATATATATATATATATATATATATATATATATATATATATACTTCTTAATTTTTTTATATAATCATAATTATATATTTATAGCATTAGTTATATTAAAATAAAATTTATTAAATATAATTATATTTGTGATCTGTATTTATTATTTAGAAAAACTAAGTAATTAAAAATATATATAAAATTATAATTTTAATATTAAACAGAATAAATAAAAGAGAATAATTTAAAGAGAATTAAAATTATAAGATATAATAATGTTAATTGAATATAATAATGTTAATTAAAAACAATTGTATTATAATTATTTATTTTAATATAGAGATTGTAATATTAAGGTACATAGAATTGTTACCAAATGACATATATGATGAGGATTGTTGCCAAGATGACATGCGATTAGGGTTGTCATCATGATTTTTTTTTTTGATTTATATTAAGTAGATTATGGGTCAGTTTGTTTTATCTTTAAAAAAAAATAGATTTTTTCTTTATATTTTCAAAAATGAATTTTCTAAAATCGTTTTTCAAAATATTACAATTTTTTTTTATATTCATTTTTTATAAATTTTAAGACTAATTTTGACATCGTACAACATAAACATATATTATTGAAGATCAAAATATAGTCAAAATCATAATTTTTGAAAAAAGTTGTATCTCAAAAATGATATTTATAAAAATCTATTTGAAATACTTCAAAATTAAGTGATTTTTTTGAAATTTTGATATCCAATTTTTTTTCCCGATTAAATGATGAAATATCTAAAATAATATTTTAAGAATAATTATTCAAACTAAATTTTTACTTGAAACTTTTATGAAAAGTTCATTTGTAAATTATTTCTCCACCAATTTTTGTTACACTATAAAAATCATTTTTTAAAAAAAATCAATTTATTTTATTGTCATTACAAGTTTTCTTTTATTGTTGCGATTTAATATATATGACATTAATTTTTTAAAGATAAAAAATTATTTGGCAGATCCTTTAATTTATTTTAAAGTATTAAGTTAGTTTTTTAAGTTTTTTTTTTGTAACGATTAAGTTCTTTAAGTTATTTTAAATTAAAAAGTTAGTCCCTTAAATATGTTTTGTAACGATTTGGTCTTTTTTTATAAAAAAAAAATTCACTACAATTTCATATACCATTTGAACGAGTTTTTCGCGTTGATCACGAATATGCAATCAAATTATTCAAACAAGTTACGGTTCATGAGAATCAGGTAACAAAGATGAAATACATAATGAAAAATCGTCGATCAGATAAAAATACACAACCAAACGCAAAACTAATTACATATTCGTGATCAGTGCAAAAAAACCAGCTCAAATGATATGTATTTGTAATTTATTGTATCAGAAATTCTTAAAAAAAGAAGAAGACTAAATCGTTACAAAATAAACTTAAATAACTAACTTGTTAATTTAAAATAACTTAAACGAACTGATTGTTAAAGAAAAAACTTAAAGAATTAAAATATTAATTTTCCATTTAAGAATGACCATAATAAATTCCATTTGTTTCAAAATAACAGTCGTTTTAAAAAATAAAATTTATTTTAAAATAAATTTCAGTCTCATTTTTTAATGTAATAATAATTATAATTTTCTCATTTGTTTTTTATCTTTATTATATAAATTACTTTTAATATTTTAATAAAATTAATTTAATAAAAAATATAATATCTTATAAAATTATTATTATATTTAGTCTAAATTACAGTTTTGATCTCTCTATATTTTGCAAACTCACAAAATCAGTTCCTTTATTTAATTTTTAAACAGTTTTGGTCTCCATTTTTATTTTTTTTGTCAAAAGGTACTGTTGTGTATCCTTTATTGACTTTGCATAAGAAAGATTAATTATTCGTTATATTTTCGACGATATTTTATTCCTTCAGTCGTCTTCTTCGATCGTATTCTTCATCTTCTTTCTCTCTTATTTATCCGTCCGTCTTTTCGTTTACCAAAAAATATTCTATATGTTTTCTCTCGTTCAGAAAGTATATCACGTATACTAAATCAACATTTCTTACATTTTTTATATTATCATAATTATATATTTATAGTATTAGTTATATTAAAATAAAACTTATTAAATATAATTATATTTGTGATCTGTATTTGTTATTTAGAAAAACTAAGTACTTCAAAATTTATATAAAATTATAATTTTAATATTAAACAGAATAATTTAAAGAGAATAATAAAAAAATAATTAAAAGAGAATTAAAATAAGATATAATAATGTTAATTGAATATAATAGTGTTAATTAAAAACAATTATATTATAATTATTTATTTTAATATAGAGTTTGTAATATTAGGGTACATAGAATTGTTACCAAATGACATATGATGAGGATTGTTGCCAAGATGACATGTGATTAGGGTTATCATCATTATTTTTTCTTTAATATTTATATTAAGTAGATTATGGGTCAGCTTGTTTTATCTTTAAGAAAAATAGATTTTTTCTTTATATTTTCAAAAATGAATTTTCAAAAATCGTTTTTCAAAATATTATAAGTTTTTTTATATTCATTTTTTTATTTATAAATTGTAAGATTAATTTTGACATCGTACAACATAAACATATCTTATTAAAGATCAAAATATAGTCGAAATTATAATTTTTGAAAAAAGTTGTATCTCAAAAATGATTTTTATGAAAATCTATTTGAAATAACTTCAAAATTAAGTGATATTTTGAAATTTTGATATCAAATTTTTTTCCGATTAAATGATGAAATATCTAAAATAACATTTTAGGAATAACTATTCAGACCAAATATTTATTCGAAGCTTTTGTGAAAAGTTCCTTTGTAAATTATTTTTTCACCAATTTTTGTTACACTATAAAAATTATTTAAAAACAAAATCAAAACAAACGGGCCTATATAATATTTTCTTGATCTTATTCTATTTGTATGACATTTGAAATGATTTTATTTATAATTATTTTGAAATTCATTGAACTTTCAATTTATTTTATTGTCATTACAATTACAAGTTTTCTTTTATTGTTGCGATTTAATATATAATTGAATGACATTAATTTTTTAAAGATAAAAAATTATCCGGCAAATCCTTTAATTTATTTTAAAGTATTAAGTTAGTCTTTTAAGTTTTTTTCTATAACGATTAGATTCTTTAAGTTATTTTAAATTAAAAAGTTAGTCCCTTAAGTATGTTTTGTAACGATTTAGTCATTTTTTTATAAAAAAAACACTACAAATTCATATACCGTTTGAACGAGTTTTTTGAGCTGATTACGAATATGCAATCAAATTTTTCAAACAACTTATGATTCATGAGAATCAGGTAACAAAGACGAAATACATAATGAAAAATCGTCGATCCGATCAAAATACACAACCAAATGCAAAACTAATTACATATTCATGATCAGCGGAAAAAAAAGCTCAAATGATATATGTGTTTGTAATTTATTGTATCAGAGATTCTTAAAAAAAGGACCAATTCGTCACAAAACAAGCTTAAATAACTAACTTGTTAATTTAAAATAACTTAAACAAACTGATTGTTAAAGAAAAAACGTAAAGAATTAAAATATTATTTTTCCTTTTAAGAATGACCATAATAAATTCCATTTGTTTTAAAATAACAGTCGTTTTAAAAAATAAAATTTATTTTAAAATAAATTTCAGTCTCATTTTTTAATGTAATAATAATTATAATTTTCTCAATTGTTTTTTAATCTTTATTATATAGAATACTTTTAATATTTTAATAAAATTAATTTAATAAAAAATATAATATCTTATAACATTATTATTATATTTTGGCTAAATCTCTTTATATTTTGGAAACTCACAAAATCAGTTCCTTTATTTATTTTTTAAACAGTTTTGGTCTCCATTTTTATTTTTTGTCAAAAAAAATACTGTTGTGTATCCTTTATTGACTTTGCATAAGAAAGATTAATTATTCGTTGTATTTTCGACGACATTTTATTCCTTCAGTCGTCTTCTTCGATCGTCTTCTTCATTTTCTTTCTTTCTCGATTTATTCGTCCGTCTTTTTTGTTCACCAAAAAATGCTCTATATGTTTTCTCTCGTTCAGAAAGTATGTCACGTATACAAAATCAACATTTCTTACATTTTTTATATTATCATAATTATATATTTATAGTATTAGTTATATTAAAATATAAATTTATTAAATATAATTATATTTGTGATATGTATTTATTATTTTGAAAAACTAAGTAATTCAAAATTTATATAAAATTATAATTTAAAGAGAATAATAAAAAAATAATTAAAAGAGAATTAAAATTATAAGATATAATAATGTTAATTGAATATAATAGTGTTAATTAAAAACAATTGTATTATAATTATTTATTTTAATATAGAGTTTGTAATATTAGGGTACATAGAATTGTTACCAAATGACATATGATGAGGATTGTTGCCAAGATGACATGTGATTAGGGTTGTCATTGTGTTTTTTTTTTGGATTTATATTAAGTAGATTATGGGTCAGTTTGTTTTATCTTTAAGAAAAATAGATTTTTTCTTTATATTTTCAAAAATGAATTTTCTAAAATCGTTTTTCAAAATATTATATATTTTTTTATATTCATTTTTTTATAAATTGTAAGACTAATTTTGACATCGTACAACATAAACATATATTATTGAAGATCAAAATATAGTCGAAATCATAATTTTTGAAAAAAGTTGTATCTCAAAAATGATTTTTATGAAAATCTATTTGAAATAGCTTCAAAGTTAAGTGATTTTTTGAAATTTTGGTATCCAATTTTTTTTTTCCGATTAAATGATGAAATATCTAAAATAACATTTTAAGAATAACTATTCAAACCAAATTTTTATTTGAAGCTTTTATGAAAAGTTTCTTTGTAAAATATTTTTTTCACCAATTTTTGTTACACTATAAAAATCATTTTTAAAAAAGTCAAAACAAACGGGCCTATATAATATTTCTTCAATCTTATTCTATTTGTATGACATTTGAAATGATTTTATTTATAATTATTTTGAAATTCATTGAACTTTCAATTTATTTTATTGTCATTACAAGTTTTCTTTTATTATTGCGATTTAATATATAATTGAAAGACATTAATTTTTTAAAGATAAAAAAATTATTTGGCAGATTCTTTAATTTATTTTAAAGTACTAAGTTAGTGTTTTAAATTTTTTCCAGAAACGATTAAGTTCTTTAAGTTATTTTAAATTAAAAAGTTAGTTCCTTAAGTATGTTTTGTAACGTTTTGGTCATTTTTTTAATAAAAATATTCACTACAAACTCATATATCATTTGAACAAATTTTTCGTGCTGATCACGAATATGCAATTAAATTTTTCAAACAAGTTACGGTTGATGAGAATCAGGTAAAAAAGACGAAATACATAATGAAAAACCGTCGATCCGATCAAAATACACAACCAAACACAAAACTAATTATATATTCGTGATCAGCGCAAAAAAAACCTGCTCAAATGATATATGTGTTTGCAATTTATTATATCAGAGATTCTTAAAAAAGAAGAAGACCAATTCGTTACAAATCAAACTTAAATTACTAACTTGTTAATTTAAAATAACTTAAACGAATTAATTGTTAAAGAGAAAACTTAAAGAATTAAAATATTATTTTGCCTTTTAAAAATGACCATAATAAACTCCATTTGTTTTAAAATAATATTAAAATAAATCTTAGTCTTACTTTTTAATGTAATAATAATTATAATTTTCTCAATTGTTTTTAATCTTTATTATATAGATTACTTTTAATATTTTAATAAAATTAATTTAATAAAAAAAATTATATCTTATAACATTATTATTATATTTAGGTTAAATTACAGGTTTGAACTCTCTATATTTTGCAAACTCACAAAATCAGTCCCTTTATTTATTTTTTAAACAGTTTATGTCTCCATTTTCATTTTTTGTCAAAAAATACTGCTGTGTATCTTTTATTGACTTTGCATAAGAAAGATTAATTATTCGTTGTATTTTCGACAACATATTATTCCTTCATTCGTCTTCTTCATCTTCTTTCTCTCTCGATTTATTCGTTCGTCTTTTTCGTTCATCAAAAAATGCTCTATATGTTTTCTCTGGTTCAGAAAGTATGTTACGTATACAAAATCAACATTTTTTAGACAGAAAATAGATATGAAAACCAAAACTATTTAAAATATAAATAAGGAGTTGATTTCGTGAATTGACCAAAATAGGAAAACAAAAACTATAATTTAGTCTTATATTTATTAATTAAAATGAAAAATATTAAACCACAATAATTTTAAAATCTTAAGAATAATAAATATTTCATCTGTCTCACAATATGTGTTCTCTTTTCTTATTTTTAATTATCTCAAATTATTTATTTTTTCCGGTAAATTATCCTTATTTATTGTATTTTAATTGATTTAACTATTCTACTATCTATTATTAATAAGGTTATTTTAGTAAACAAAACCAATTTTATTATTAAAATCAAGATAATTAATCATTTTCTTTTGAACATCTTAAAGAGAACACTTATTGTGAGATGAATTAAAATATTAGTTCTCTCCCTAAAAAGGTATTTTTATGTGGAAGATGAACCCAAATTATCGGACACTCTTATAATTTAAAGAGAAATGATATTCTTACACCATTTTCTACATCTACACCGTATTTTACTGTTCACCAATACCGTGAACAATGAAATATTATAATATATATTTTAAAAATAATATAAAAAATTATTATTTTATTATTATTTTTTATTTATTTTTATTACATGAACGTTTATTAACCAATTTCATTACTGTATTAACCAAGTTTTTACACTGCATTAACCAACTTTGGTAACTGATAAAAATTATTTTTAATATACAAGCTTATTAATCAATTTTATTACTACATTAACCAAATTTATATGCTGTATTAATCAACTTTGTTTCACTACTTTAAAATTAATGTTTATGTTACTGTTCATGTACACTATACACGCACTATTCGTAATATTATTTATGTACATTATTCATACACTGTTCCTATGTACTATTCATTAAAAATATTATTTTATTTATAAAATACTATTCACACTATAAAATATAGTGAATAGTATATTGGTGTAAGTTTTTGATATAAAATGTGAGGTAGGAATAGCATATCTGTAATTTAAAAGATGCAAAATTTATGTCAATACCGCATCCGCAAAAGTTAAAATATGTAAACAAATCGAGCATACAAGATAAACGGACTCCTTTTGTCACACGTGTTTGTGGGTTACAAATTCAAATTTGCAATGTTATTAATTTATTTTAAAGATGAAATTAGGAAAATGAAACTACTAAACGAAAAATAATACTAGTAACAAATTAGGTAAAACAGTACTCTTAACTCATTTATCACCTGTTATGCCAGCGAGGGACTTTTCCAAAATTCGGTGAGAATCCATTTCCCTTAAGACATAAATAAATATTCCACGGTTCAAAGAACTTGCGTGGTTCACTATCGATTCCCTCGCATTAATTACTCTTTACAGTCTCAGTGTTAGGTAGTTGAATATATAAATGTCTCCTTCCCCACATTCTTTCTCACTATGCGTAACCTACCCGCAACGCAATCGCCCACACTCATGGCACACCAATCCATCTCTCTTTGGGAAAAAAAACTCACCGTCCAACTAACTACCACCGCACCGGAACAAGCATGGTCAGCTATAGAGGATTTCTGCAACATACACAAATGGTTCCCGATACAGACCTGTCACTATGTTGAAGGTGTTCAAGGACAACCTGGTTTGGTTCGTTACTGTTCCGCAGCCGCTAAAGAAATTGTTCAAGATGATGCTGCTGCTGTTGATAAGTCTGAGTCAACGGTTAACTGGGCGAAAGAGAAGCTCTTGATGATGGATCCTGTGCAACGTTGTTTGTCGTATGAAATTGTGGAGAACAATATGGGGTTTAAGTCTTATGTGGCGACGATGAAAGTGATTCCGGTGGATGGTGGTGGGTGTTCGATTGAATGGGGGTTTGTTTGTGATCCGGTGGAAGGTTTGAATTTTCAAGAGTTTAGCTCTTATGTTGAGTACTGTCTTCAGTTCATGGCTAAGAAGATTGAGGTGGAAGGTTCTGTTACTGTTAGAGTTAATTGAGGAGTATGGAAAATTATAGGGTGATGTTAGATGAGAACTTAGAATAAATTGGGTACTTTTTTTATGTGTTTTGTTCTTCATGAACTAAGACATATGTGGCTAATGGGTTTTATGTTTTTTCCCATCTTTTGTTGTTATCATTTTGTAATGTTTAATAAACTTAAAATGTCCGTCTACTTTTTTTTTTGGATTACTTTTGAGAAATTAAACTTGATTTTGTTATTGTTGCTGCGTAATCCAACACTTAAAATTGTTGATGCAAATAACAAATGGAAAATAAAAATAAAGTTGAACTAAGCCCAATAAGTATCAAAGCTTCTAGTCCATTAGATTCTCAACTCCCAAATTGGGCAGAGACTATTATATTACAAATAAGCGGATTTCTTATGACACACCTCATGTGATTTTTAACTATCGTGCGAAATTTTAAAAATATTTTTAATTTTCGGAGATATATCTTCAGATAAATCTTAATAACATATTTTATTCGTTTTTAAATTAGATCTCCAATTATATAAATAAATTTATTTTAAAAATATATGACCGAAAAATTTCCAAAAATATATTTCTAGAAACAATAATATTAGCTTTTTACATGCTACATAGTTTTTTTTACATGCTACTTAGTACCATCATATACTATAATCATATAAAAAATTGGTTGAATACTCATTGAAATAATTTTCTTTTTTTGTGTTTTTAAATTCCTGAATATTTATTTTATTAATAATTAAACATTTTATTTTATTAATCAAACATTGTGGTCAAAACATTTTATTAATTAAATTATTTAATAAAATGTTATTAATGTACTTATTAATTTTATTAATTAAATAGTATTTATTTTGCTTAAAATGTTATTAATTTTATTAATTAATAAAACTATTTTACTTAAAACAAAAATACAATTTTATTTAATAAAATTAATAACATTTAATTAATAAAACTATTAATTAGTAAAATTAAATAGTAACATTTATCTATAATATAGGAGAATAGATGGTGCTGGAAATTCCTATTCTGCCCTTTGCTAATAAATTTCCAACCACTGAAAATGAGGTTATTTTATATCTACAATTGCTTTTTCCAACTGATTAAATTATTGATTCAAAACAAACTATATGCTTAGCTTCTTTCACGTTTTGCAGCAAACAAAATTTGATTTTGTTTATATAATTGGTACCACTAAATTCATTTGCAAAAATATGGTCACTTTTACGTCTCCCAATGCTACAACCCATATACTATTCTTCCTTCAATCACTTCACTTTTCAGTAATCTTCTCTCCCAACACTCTTTCTTTTTCTCCCTCCAAACCCATATTCAAATTTACACAGTTCATCTTCGTATTCATCAGCATCATTACGTTTTCTCAAGTTCTGTGTTATTTTGCATTGAGCATGGCAAGACCCATGGAATGAGTGGCTGAAGCAATTTGTTGTGTTAGGTATATTATTGTTGCATCTGTATTTTGTCTGATCTATTGTTGGTAAATTATATTTTCATTTCATTTTATAGTTTCAGCTCTTGACGGTGGCCACAGTATTGTGATTTGTGATTTATTTTTCTATAGATCTGGTATATGCAATCTCTAAGGAACTGGTTTTTTCCTTTCCCAGATTGTCATATATCTGTTGGATTTTTAACATATTGTGTTTAATGGATCTGTGTCATATATCTTTTGGAATTTATACATATTGTGTTTTGTTTAGATGGCATAGGAGTCAGTCCGCGATGAAGTTTAATAGAGATGGGAAGGATTTGATTTGGGCTGATTATGGACCTCATTATGTTAAGGTGTTGAAGGTTTGCACTTTGGAGCTATTTTCCCCAAAGAGAATTGAAGCTTTGACCTCATTTTATTGGTTGAATCCTATTTCCTCATTCCAACACACATAAAATGTCTAAAATATTTCACTGGAAGCTATTCTCTTAAATCATTTTTACTTTTTTGAGTCATAATGGATACTATGACTGCAGGTTTTATTGCAATGTATGCTACACTTGCTGCCAGAGATGTGGATTGTTGTTTGATTCCAGAGTCACCCCTCTTCCTTGAACGAAAGTCGGAGCTTTACGAGTATATACAGAAAAGGCTGAAAGAAAATGGACATATGGTCATAGTCATAGTCGAGGGAGAAAGACAAGATCTTCTTGCAGAAATCATGCAAGCCATGTATGTAAACACCCCAAATTTGCCCTCACTCATTCACACCATGGCTTGTGATATTTTCATGTGCATAAGTTCAATCATATCATCTCATATTGCATTTTTGCTTCACTGCATTGTTTCTAAGTCATCTGCATCTAGGGTTTGTGATCTGAGCCATCCCTGAGCCATCTGAGCCACTCCAAAGGTCATCAATCACTTCAAAGGGGTCCATGTATGTTCAAGCATCATATTATATCTTCACAAGGTCAAGGAAGTCAAAGAATCACAAGAACTGAGAAAGGCATGGAAGCAGAGCCAGGTTTAACTGCACATATGACCTAAAATTAGGGTTTTGGTTTCAGAGGCCATAACTCCAAAATTTTTGGTCATTCTTATTTCTATTGGTCTCTAATGTTATGAGGATCATGCATATCAATTTTCATGAAGAAGTTTAATAGGGAAGGCATCTGATCAAGAGATGACTTCTTGTGCAAGTCAGTGCAAAATCAGGGCATCTGAGGCCCCCAATGACCCAACCAAAAGGTGTTCTCCATCATTTTGAATGTGTATGATCTTTATTTGATCATAGAAGGTGTTAGAAGTTCACAAAATTGGAAAATTTCAAGTCATTTGCAAAGTTGCCTTTTTGGGAAAGTGACTTGTAATGAAAACTTGCCATTTTGGGAAAGTTTTTCAACCTCCTCTTTTTTATTCAAAAATGCTTCAAATGAGGAAGCTTTGGTCATGAAAGTTGTAGATTGGATCATTCCCTTTTCAAAAAGTACAAGAAATCTTTCTAATTCATTTTTGATCAAAAGTTATGGCCTTGCAAAGTTGGGAAAAATCATGAAATTTTCACTTTTGCACAAAGAGGGAAACTTGCAAATTCACATGCCAAGCCTTTATGTGACCTCTAATTGACTTCTAACCATTTCACAAACATAAACCATGACCTAAAATTCAGAATGCATCAAAGAACTCTCAAGTTTCATGACTTGTGCATTAAGAAATCACAAAGGGGCCAAAGTTGTACCAATTTGCAAAAACTCATGTAACCATGCCTCTACTTGTTACAGCTCATCAAATCTAATCCATAAGCCTTCCTTGATCTTTGCTGCACACAGCCATGCCCAAATCCAAGCCTGCCACATGCCCATACCTCAAGTACAAGTCATGTTGACATTTTGGCAACTTGCCCATACCAATCACCATAGGCCAACACCCACTCTCTGACCTATCACACTTCTTTATGTGGATCAAAACAAAGCAAAAGCACCACACAACACAGCCTGAAAACTCCAAGAACACAGCACACTCAAAAATCCCAAAATTTGCAAAAGCTTTCGAATCTCTTGATTCAGCCATCAAACCTTCGAACTTTTTCCACCATTCAACTCCATAAACCCCACTGATCATTTCCCACCTTCCATTTTGCCCTAAAACCTTCATAATCAAAAACACGATTTCAACCTTTCATGAACTGAGATCCTGCAAACTTCCTCTAGAGGCCATATAAACTCCAGTTAAGCATCATAAACTTCTAGGGAGGATCATTGGAGCTTGTTTGAAGCAAAGGACTGGCCAGAAAGCTCCAAAGTTCAAAGCTCCAGTTCAGGTATCATCAAGAACATTTTTTCCAGAAATGCAATCTATTGTTATAGGATGATAGAGTTTGTTTCACTGATCATGTTAAGCTTTGAAACACTGAAAATGGTTGAGAAATGAGTGTGTATGCATGTTCTGAAATTTTTGCAGTTTTCTTGATTTTGCTCGAATCTTGTTGTTGATGCATTGTAAATGTGATTTTGTGATTGATTCATGTTTGGGGTGGGTAGAGGATGAAATTTGGAGAGTTAGAGCACTTGAAACAGCCTAGGGAATGAGTTTGATTTTTGGTTGGCCGGAGAAGATGACCGGAGGTCATTTTCGGCCACCTGAAATGTGGGCAACCTTAGTTTTTGATCGATTATAAATTTTAAGTGTTTTGTGTTTGTTCCATGTTAAGAAATATGCTTGTTTCATTTTGGTTCTCTTGTTTTCCATTGATTATGAATTTTTTTTGGAAAATCACTCATAATGAATCAATTCATTCTAGCTTGAATCGATTCATGCTGTTGCGTGGTTCCTGGATTTCGCAAAATGAATCGGTTCATCCTTTGATGTATCGATTCATGTTGTTTAACTAATTCTGTTTTCTCAAAATTGATCAGTATGAATCGATTCATCAAAGCTTGAATCGATTCATTCTTCTGTTATTTGTCTAACAGATTCTGCAATACATATATGTGCTTGTTTTTAAAGTCATTAGGGCTTTAATTGTGATTAGGGTTTAGTTTGAATATGAGCCACATGATCACGCGCGAATTAGTAACTTTGAACCATGGCCTTGGATTCTGATTACCACCAGTCTTGTTGACTTGCACGCGCAGCCCTTGGATCCTTCAACTTTGCATCTCAGCCACAGGTTTTGCTTACTTTTCGTTTTTCTTTTATTTATTTCATATTTTATCTCATACATTTATTAAAAATAGTAAAAATGGTTTAAAAAATATGAAACTTTTATTTTTTGCATTAAAAATCTTTTTTAAATCATTTAAATGTTTATTTTTTATTAGTTAATGGAAATTAATTAATTAAAAATGCATTTAGGTATTTAAAAATCACCAAAAAATTCACATTGCATTTAAAAACATTTAGAAACATTATCAAACTCTCAAAACAAATTTCTTTTTGGTTCTTGACCTATTTTGACATTTTTCATTGGAATTAAATTTGTTTAAAGGCAATATTTTGATCCTAACTTGAAAAAATCCATTCTGCCTAACCATGATGAGTTTGATAATGGTTCTTCTTGCATTGCATTATTCATAGCATGTAGTTTTTAGGGTAAAATTGGTTTGAATTTATCTTCCATTTTCAATTTAATGTGCATTTTTCCTTTTGAGGTACCTTGAAACCCTAGTTAACTTGAGAAAATCATAGCTTCCATTAGGTTTAGATTTAGGTCTCCTCCTTTGGACAGTGAATTTGTGTAGGGTTAGGGTTCCTTTGATTCCATTTTCAATTTTTTTGTCATGTCATTTGATTCTGGTTTTGAATTTTTGTGTTGCATGTTGTTCATAAACCCTAATTTTGCTTTCCTTTGCATCCATCTTTCATTTGCTTGCATTCAAGAACTTTCCATGACATTTTGTGCATCCATATGACATATAAGACATCTTAGGACATATTAGAATCATGTTTGATCATTGCACCTTTCATTTGCCATGTTAGGTGTTCATATCATTTCATAAACTTTCATGAATCTTTATGGTTCAAAGCATGCTTCATTTGCATCCTCATCCTTGTATGATCATCCACAACTCCTGACATGTGTTTGCATCATCTCTTAGCATCATTAACATCATGTTTATGCTTCTGACTTTGTCTTGCATCATGGTATTTCATCTCATTTTCATTGCATTGCATTTCTTTTGCTAACTTTTCAGGTGGTAAGTTGTTTTGAGAAGTGAATTTGCCTTCACATCTCACAATCTCTTCTCATCTCTTTTATGCATCATTGCTGCATTTTATCTTTGTATTAGAGTGAGATTTCTCATTCATGTTCATCTCTTACTTTCTTCCTTCAAGCAACTTGTCTTCTTAAGTGAAGCAAGTTGTCTTGCTTCTCTCTGCTTCTTTCTTCATTCATCTGCTTCTTTCCTGGTGGTTTCTCTGAAGATCTTCTTGCAAGCCTCACAAACCATAGGATATCCAAGCTTGATCACAATTAGGGTTTGATTAGTCCCCCATTTAGTTTTACCTTTGTGTCATCTTTGAGTCTTCTCTTCTCATCTCATAATCAAGGACTAAACCCTAAAGGTTTTAAGGCTTTGTGATTAAGCTTATGCATGCATCCTTCTATTAGAATGGAGTGTATAACTTTAATCCTAAGTGTTAAACCCTTAATGTGTTTAAATCCTTTAATCAATCCATCTAATAACCACTAAGACATCAAGCTTGTAACTTGGGCCTTGCATTAGGGTTCTAATTCTTCCTTAATTGGTTGAGAAGGACTAACCCTAGTGTTAATGGACAAGTCCCCCTCAAGTTGTCTTGCAAACCATAAAATCCACTTCTTAATCTTACCATTAACTAAAATCCACTTTAATAAAGGCTTTGTTTTGTCATGGGGTTAATCCCTAATCATGGATTAAGTTGAGGTATCTTCTTCAGCTTAAATGTTCTCATCTATTATCCTTCTATTAGGATAGTGTAATGGGTCCATTAAATCCTTGATTATGGCTTAATCTCATTACTCAACACTAAACAAAAAACTACAAAAACATCTAAATAATCACAAGCAGGTTAATGATCTTAATCCTACATCATGGTGATTAAGTGTGAGGTGCTTACTTCATACTTAAGGTATTCTCATTACCCCTAATCAGAGGGAAGATGTGATGAGTTTACTAACCCTTGGTTTAGGCTTAAGCTCATTTTCTTATGACAAACCCCAAAAGCAGTAAAAGACTGAAAACACAAAAACAAACAATAATCGTCTCCTCCGGGATTCTTTTCTCATCATCTTCACTCATAAACGAGAACTCGCTTCTTCCGTCCAATGCAAGACAGTTTTCACCTGAGCCAGATAGGTCATACACTTAAGCATAGACAAGTAGGCAGTTCACAAGTCAATTTATCTTTCAGTCTCTTTGGGTCGAACTACGGTGTTCTGACTTCCTCATTGCACGAGAGGATACGTAGGCATAACTTAATGGTTATCGAACAAAAGTCTCTGTATATTCCCCCTCTTCCAGCATTATTCTTTGAGCCTCATAGTCTTGAGCATTTCACTCCTGTTCTTACACTGACACCTCTCCTATACACTTCACATTTCTTTCACACTGACACTTGCATTCTTTTCCAGCTCTGATACACAAATTGCACTGACACTACCCCTTTAAAACACAAATCTTTTAAGCGTGGATCCCGTCGAGTACGACGGACAATCTGGGTGCTAATACCTTCCCAGGTTGTAACCAACCCTCTTTCTCAGTCTCTCTGGTTCGCAACCGTCTTATCCGTCTTTTCTTAGGTTTATGCAGCATTACCTTTCCTTCGGGATAAAAATGCCTAGCTGGCGACTTTATTCATTCTCTCCTTTCGCCGACCGTTCGCGTCTGTACCCCTCTTGACCGGGTGTCATCAGGTGGGAGCGACAGCTTGACGACTCTGCTGGGGACCCTTATACTGTAACCAGGGCTTCTGGTTCTTTTTGTGGGTTCCTCCTAGCGCTTGTTTGATTTGTGTTTACTGGGGTGTTATGTGCTAATTGTGTTTATTTGCTTTATTTATTGCTTCATGTACAGCTTTATTCATTGCTTTCTTTTACAGTCTTTCATATTTCATACTGTCATTATCATTGCTGGATCTGGTTTGCTGTTTTGATGGGTGGGGTTCTGTTGAGAGTTTAAGGTCCTATACCTGGGACCTGAATGACACCTAGGCTAGAGTGGTTCATGTTCTTTCCCATTCCATTTCGGTCTGGTGCGGGAATATGAAACACGGTTCAAATGTGGGTTTCTTATTGAGAACTCTGTGCTACAGATCTCCTGTAGTGCTAGGGCCATCTGGGAAGCCTGCTAAGTCTGGATGACCTTTATTATGACCTTCAGAAACTGAGGTGAATTAGAGGAGGATCTTTTATGGTTATTGTAAACACTGTACCTCCGGGTTAGAAGTGTTTACACTTCTCATAACTGATCCAAGTCTGAGGATCCTTGTTTTAGAACACTACCAGTGAGGGGGTTGGGCTGTTTACAGGTTTGCAGGTACCCTTGGCCACATCATACCCTGTTACTTGTTTTGTTTAAGAGTACCTCACTTTGGACAGTTCTTGTGATTTAACCCTGGACATGTGACTCTTTATTTGAGTCCCCCACCTTGGTTACTGGATTTCTGAACCCCCATCTAGATTTCTTGAACACACATGGGCCTTATATATCAAGACAGATAATCAGATCCAGCTTGATCACAAACCCTTGCATATCATTTGCATACATCATCATTGCATCATTTAACATTTGTTTATTTGTCTTTCAGGGTATCCACATTATATCTGGCTTGGTTTTGACCCCTTCATTTGCATAGACCTCTTTTTCATCAGTTATCTGCTTCAGCTATCTTCACCAATTGTTTGCTTCAGCTGCCTTCATCATCACCAGCACTAGCCTATCAGTGGCTCATCTCCAGTATCAGTCTTGATCTTCATCAGCACCTATCTTCATCTTCATCAGCACTCATGACCCCTCCTAAGAAAAGCAACATATCTTACCATTTCTTTGAGCCTGTGTTGACTGGTATCAGGCAGGTCCAGTCACTTATCACCCCTGACCACATCCCATTATTCAGAGAGCATTATGGAGGTATCCTGGATATGGTTATGGACCTTGACCCTTCTCAGAGGAGCATGATCCACACCTGCCTACAGTTTTATGACCCTCCTTTGAGATGCTTCACATTCCCAGACTTTCAGCTAGGACCCCTACTGGAGGAGTTTTCATCATTAATTGGAGCACCTATCAGGGGTGGAGTCCCCTTCAACCTAGAAATGACTTCTCCCAGTAATGGAGAAGTAGCAAAAGCACTGTACTTTGAGCCTGCCTTGATTGAGCAAAGCATGACAATAAAAGCTGGGATCCCTGGTTTGCACTTAGACTTCTTAATTTCTCAGGCCATCCTGAAGGCCTCCTTGGGGGAGTGGAGGGCAGTTTGTGCACTGTTAGCCCTCAGCATATATGGGGTTATACTGTTTGCATATGAGCCTAAATTTGTCAGCAAGAATGCCATTCATCTTTTTCTTCTGAGGAACCCAGTACCCACATTGTTGGGAGATTTTTACTACTCTGTCCATCAGAGGAATGAGAAACAAAGGGGGAAGTTAGTGAGATGTTGTGCTCCTCTGTTTCACACCTAGCTGCTCAAACATCTACCCAAGTCAGGTGCTTTCTTGAACCCTCACCAACAGAATAATTGGGCCAAGAGGCTCATTGCTTTGACTTCAGATGATATCAGATGGTGCACCCAAAGCACCAAGGGTAAAGACATTATCACTAGCTGTGGGCAATACCCAAATGTACCTCTGATAGGAGTAAAGGGTTGCATCAACTACAATCCTTTGTTGTTTAAAAGACAACTGGGCTATGCTTTGGTTCATCCTCCTAGAGTGCAAGATTTAGCTGAGACCCTGTATTGTGAAGTGAAACCTAATTCAGCTGCTGTCAGACAAGCATCCTGGGCTTGGGACAACATCCAGACAAAAGGGATGGCCATTCTAGGGAGGTGTAATAATGTTGCTTCAGCTTAGTACTATGACTGGTCCCATGCTAGAGCTCAAGTTACTGGAATGCCTTTCACCATTGAGGACATACCTGGACCTTCTACAGTACAGCCAGCAGCAACTGTCAGCCTGGAAGAATTTGAGAAGCTGAAGGAAAGAAATGAGAACCTATCTCAGGATTTGAAGAAGACCCTTTGGGAAAGGAGTGATGGTCGTCTGGACATTGAAAGGTTGGAGAAGCTCAGGGTGGAGCATCTGGCCAAGATTGAGAAAACAGAGGACTACATCAGGAAAGCAAGAGCTGGAGAACAAATATTGAAGAATGCCTGTAAAGAAGCCAAGATTCAGAAGGCTAGGACTGAGCTCTATCTGCAAGAGAGTCAGGCTAGGTGGGTCAGGATCACTGAAGCCCGGACACAAGAAGATAAGAGAACTCGAGCCAAGATTGAGCAGTTAGAGGCCAATGAAAAGAAGCAGCAGGAAGCTTTACTAGCAGCTGTTGCACCCCAAAATTTGCCCTCACAATACAATACTTTATGTGCTAAGAAGGTTCACAAGGTTCACAAGATTCACAAGACCTTTCATGAGGTTCATGAAGTCTACAAGTCACTTTATGAGGTTCACAAGGTTCACAATGCTTACAAGACCTTTCATGAGGTTCATGAAGTCTACAAGTCACTTTATGAGGTTCACAGGGTTCACAAGGCTCACAAGACCTCCCATGAGGTTCACAAGACATTTTATGATGGTTCACAAGGCTCACAAAGTTCACAATTGGTCAGAAGAGTTGACAATTCCCTCAGACAATGCACCTCCTAAGCAGTGCATCCAAAACTAGGGTTTTGACTTTAATCAGGCTAAATGAACTTCCAAGACTTCAAGTGAGCTTCATAACATCTTATATGTGTGTAAGAACCCCCATGACAAGTTTCAAGACTTTTCTCAAAAGTTTGCTCAGTCAGATGATCAGATAAGTCAAAAACAGTCAAAGCAGTTAAAAAGTCAAACAGAGGTCAACTGTGGTCAAACCAAAGTCAAATTTCATGATTTTTTGCCAACATCAAGTATATGAAGTAAAATTCATCATTTGATCAAGGGTTGATCATGATTCATCAAGGAGATTTCAGATCATCAAGAATCAGGAGTTTCTAAATTAGGGTTTCCTTAGTAAAAGTCAATTGAACTTTGACCAGCCATAACTTTCACATGCTTCATCACCAAGTCTCCATCCAAAGCTCATTTTTAAGGAAATTGAATTCTCTACAACTTTGTGTCTCACAAGCCAAGCCCAAAAATGCTTCATTTGGAAGGTATGAGCTAAGACATTATAGGTCCTTTTGAAAGTCAACAAAAAGTCAACAACTTCAAAAGGGTATAACTTGAGATTGGTAAAAGATATGGACATGAAACCAGTGGGGTTGGTTAGAGGACTCTTCAAGCTTTCCAAAATGTCCAAGAACACCCTCATAGCATTAAAATTGAAGGATGTGTGCCCTTGCAAAGTTGGGAAATTTTTGGTTGGTTTATGAAGAAAATGGAGGTCTAAAACCAATTTCTTCTAAATGGGCTTGCCAAATGATGACCCAATCCATACTATAACTTCATGCACGACCCAAGTCATCAAAAATCATATTTTTTAATATTTTATTTTTATTTATTTTGATTTATTTCATTTAAAATCATTTTAAATTAAAATAAAATATAAAAATCAAAGATTTAAATATGATTAAGCTTCTAGAAAATCATAATTATGCCTTGGATCAAATTGATATGGAAGTTATGATGATTGTCTTAAAATAGCAAGTGTTTATACAAAAATATTTGACTTTTAAAGGCTTATCATTTTAAATCTTTTTGGATCAAATCTTCTACACAAGTATCCAATTTTTTGACCTAAATTGATCATTCTATAAGTACTTGACACAAACCTAATGCAAGACACGATTTCCAGCCTCCCCAAGAGTAAGTTTGCAAACCAAAAAATCCCTCACAAACTCAAATTCGGATTTCTTCATACAAGACATTTGAAGGTATTTGAAGGACATAAGAGTGATCCATGAACATCACTGAATCATTACCAATCATCATTTGCATCAAAAACTCCATGAATTGCATAAACCGAATGGTTCTTGTTCTTGAAATTTATTTTTTTCGATTTTGACTTTTTATGCATTACTAATGAATTTTGGTTGTGCTTTATTGTTTGTGAGGTTCTAAGGAATGATTCTGGACAAAAAACTTGAAGTTTCATGACCTAATATGCTTACGGCCATTGTTAGGGTTCCAAGCACCATTTAGGGTTTTAGCATTTAACAAATATAAATAAATTCTGAAGACACAGGACGATTGCAAATGATATGAGGAACTCAATGATGTTCTCAATTTCATGAAATTTTGCTGTTTTGTTAGTGTTTGAATTTCGTAGGTATTGCTGCAGTTTGAAAATCGCAGGAAAGGTTGTAGGGAAATTCGCAGCAAAAGTTGCAGGGCCAGAGGTTGGAGATGACCCCTGCGCGCGTTTCTGGAATTTGAATTTCATTTTAATATTTTATGTTTTGTTGTCTGTTTAATATCACAAGCGTACAACTTGTCCCAGTGGTGAAGCAATCGCGTGTTTGGTTGAATGGCAGGGGTTCGAATCCTGGCCATGGTCTTTTGCTTTTTCATTGTTTTTCTGATTTTCAGGCTGAAGGAACAAAACCAATTTGAGGCCCTTTTCTTTCACCTGCGCGCGCTGGCCTGGTGGTATGGCATGGGTGTTGTCAAGCAAGGCATCCTGGGTTCAATTCCCA
Source organism: Lathyrus aphaca (assembly GCA_963966055.1). NCBI lineage: Eukaryota > Viridiplantae > Streptophyta > Magnoliopsida > Fabales > Fabaceae > Lathyrus > Lathyrus aphaca. The sequence continues at coordinate 34,759,799 of OZ014524.1, forward strand.
GCCAGGTAAGTTTCAATTTTTTATTTTATTTTTCATTGTTTTGTTAATTATATTATAATCATGTTTAGCATGTTTAGATAATTTTGTAAAAAATAATAAAAATAATATGTAAATGTTTTCTAACTCTAAACTTAGTTTTATAATTATACATTTAAAATTAAAAACATGTACATAATAATAATTAGATTTATATTTTGTTGTATATAAAATTTAATTTATTTTTACAAAACTCTAATTTAATCATAATATTTTTTTTAAACCCTAATTCAAATTTATAAACTATTAAACCCTAATTATTTTCAACACCCTAATTCTTTAATCTTATTATTTGTATATTATATTTTATAATGTCTAATCCAGTTTCTAATTAAACATATAAATTGCTTATAATTCAAATTGTTTGTACATAAAAATTAAAATTCTTAATTTATTCTACAATTATTTATACTTTAATTTTACATGAAAATAATTTCTATTATATGTTTAAAATTGCTAATGTTCATAATTAATTTTATAATTTATACTTAATTAATATAGTTGTTCAAATTTTTCTACTAACCATTAAAATTTTGTTTATTATAATACATTTGCTTATTTTTATTATTATTGTTATTATATGATTATTACTAACCCCATTTATTTTTAATTATTATTACTAACCCAATTAAATTGCTTATTTATTTTACTTATTATATTTTGCTTATTTATTTATTTATTTATTTTGCTATCTATTTTAATTGCTTATTATCATTGTTTTAATTGCTCCTTGGTGTAATTTTTCGTAATATTTAAGTTATTTATTTTTTATGCCATGGTTAGTAAAATAGGGAGTGAAAACTATTTGTATTTAAAATTGAATTTAGATCATTTAAATTATAAGATAAATATTAAAATTGAACACTCACACACGTAAGTCGATCTTTGATCGCCATCTCACTTTCTAGGGTTGCCTCTCATTGTTGCCTAATCAAAAAGGTCAAGTAGGGTGTATAAAGCAAAAGTCCCTCAAAGTAAAGTCATCTAGTCCCTAAACAGATAAAAGATCAAGTCCCTTTCGAATGTTGCCTTCGTAATGATCTTGTCCCTTTCGAATAAAGATGATAAGTCTCTTCGAATTGCTTATACACCCTACAGTTGCCTAAATAACAGATGACCCTTCACTTGTCCCATACATCCAAGGTAATGACTACCTATTCCTTAATAATAGGGATAGTCTTACCATTTAAAGGATTCAAGAACAGAAAAGACTTAAAATTAGGGTAGGTTCCTCATAGTTACTTGCTCACTCTTCAAAACTTTTCAAACACTTCACAATTTCAAACAATTTTCAAACACAAGTTTTTTACGCATCCGTACACGGATCATTATCAAACTCTTATGAAAATTTCTATTCACGCACTTCACATTTCAAAAACATTTTAAAGTGAGCTAAGTAACTAAGAGCCCATGGATAACCATGGATGTAAAGGGTGCTAACACCTTCCCTTTACATAACCTACCCCCCGGACCCAAAAATCTTTTAAAAGGTCTTTCCTGTTCTTTTATGCCTTTCCTTTGGATAAAATAAAAGTCGGTGGCGACTCTTGCTATCCGCAACATTTAACTAAAGTCAGTTCTCCCACCGTGTTACAGAACTGGCGACTCTACTGGGGATTTAATAAAAGAGGGGTACCCTTAGGAATTAGATCACTTTAAAATTGTTTGCCTTGTTTGCTTTATACTTACTTGTTGGGTGCTCTTATGTGTGAAAGATCCTAACCTGGATCTAGTGTACCTTAGGTAAATGGCCATAGACCAAGGAAACTGTACGGCGTATACCGATATGGTTGATCTGGTGGCCATAGTTAGTGTGACTTCTTGGTTGGTGCTTATGTTCCTTAAGTCAAGTTGAGGATAATATGAGGTTGCCATATGTTGTCAATGCACTAACTAACTTTTAGAACCCTAGTTAACTCATCTTGGCCTTTAGAAAGTAGTGAGATAACCGGCTTTGGTGAAGACTGAAGTTGGTTGATACTCGATACTACGCTCATTGAGATCTTAAACTTGGAGGGTTTTGGTTGGCAAGTAAGTTGCCCACTGAACAACCACCCTTGTGAAGGATCAATGATATTGAGATCCCTTAGAACATGGTTACTTTTGTAGGACAGGATGAACCAACTAACTTCAGGGGAGGGTACTGACCTTTAAACCTCATGCAAGCCTTTAAACCTAGGGCTATTGTGTGACTTGTTTGTGTGTGCCACATGTTTGTGATTGAGCATAACATCATAGCATCATCATGCATCATAAGCATAGCATTTTCACTAACCATTTCAAGGACCAAAGGATTTATCTTTGTTCTTTGTTGCAGGTCATGGCTTCTGCTCGTAGGAATACTATCAGGATCAACTTTGTAGGAATACCTCCTAAGCTTAAAGAATTGGTTTCCCAAGTTTCTGAAAACTCTCAGTTCGTCAAGAGACATGGTCACCTATTGGATCTAGTCACTTTAGGGTTCAATGAAGACATGATGAGTGTTCTGTTTCAGTTCTTTGATCCTAAGCACCATTGCTTCACATTCCCCGACTATCAGCTGGTTCCTACCATGGAAGAGTTCTCTAAACTTCTGGGTATACCTGTTCTTGATCAAAGACCCTTCACAGGCTTGGAGAAGGAGCTTAAACCAGAGGTTATTGCTGCAGCTCTACATCTGAAGAAGTCTGACATTGTTCTAGAAACGAGAAGCGGAGTCAAGGGTATTCTTGCTAAGGTATTAATGGATAAAGCTCAAGTGTTCTTGAAGGCCATGAGTTATGATGCTTTTGAGGAGATCTTAGCCTTGCTAATTTATGGCTTAGTATTGTTCCCCAATCCAGATCAGTTCATAGACGTTCATGCCATCAATATATTCCTGAGTCACAATCCAGTGCCTACATTACTTGGAGACATCCTACATTCTCTTCATACCCGTACTACAAGGGCAAGAGGAACTTTGATGTGCTGCATACCTTTGCTTTCTAGGTGGTTTATTTCTCACCTTCCTCGCTCAGTAATGAAGAATGAGCAAGGGTTCAGGTGGTCCAAGAGGATTATGTCACTTTCTCATTCAGATATCCATTGGTGCTCCAGATCTATGGAGAATATCACTATCATTGACCGTTGTGGGGAATTTCCTAATGTGCCACTTCTAGGCATAAGAGGAGGCATCACCTACAACCCCTCTCTAGCTTTACGACAGTTTGGTTACGCTCAGAGTGATGGTCCACATGACATGTTGATTCAAGGCATTGTGTTTGATTACGACAACGATCTTCAAGGTTACCGTCAGAGATTTATACGAGCATGGGGAAAAGTAAACAGGGTTGACAGCAAGACACTGGAGCCTAAGTACACTATTCCTATGGAGGCTTATCTCAGATGGGTGCGATCTCGTGCTCAAACTCTCATGATGCCATATCCTGCTATCCTGCCAGTTACCATGGAACCTGTTGCTGAAGGAGATACTGCTTATACCATCCTTCACCCAGACATGCCTACTGACATGGAGGACTTGCAGAAATCTTGGATCCAGTTGAAGGAGCAAAGGGATACTTTTGAGGCTCATTACAAAGCAAGCCAAGAAAGAATCCTGGAACTAACAAAGCAACTTCACGAGGAACGGAATCTCAACTCATACCTCAACACAAAGAGGAAACGTCCATGGGAGACTTAAAACCCCATCTTTTGTATTTATTTCATTTCATTTTTATTGTAAGCCCAAGGGGAAAACGAATTTATTACTAATAAAAGTTTACCTTCTTGATTGTTTAAGCAAATTTAAATCCTACGGTCCTTGAAAACATTGCATTCACATATCATCTCATTGCATCACAGATTTATAATTATGCATAGGTTTCTCATCTTCTCGCTGTTTATTTCAGCAATGGCTCTTGAACAAACAGTTAAGGATCTCCAGGCACAAAATGCACAGTTCCAAGAGCTGATCCTGAACCTATCCAAGGGGCAGGATGAACTAAAAACACTGCTGGTCAAGAAGACTAAGAAGACTAGAAGGTCAAGAGGCTTCATCAACATGGGAAGAAGATTCAGAGGTCCTGTCAATACCAAAGAACAGGTTGAAGACTATGAGTCTGAAGAGTCTGAGAAAGAGATAGGCAGTCTCCACCATACAATGGGGGACTCTGATTCTGAGGCTAACTACTATCATGAGCCTAATGAAGACAAATTCAAGATGCTGGTAGATAGAATGGATGTTATGGAGTTGCAGAAATCTTCTGGGCTGGATTTTGAAGATTTGAGTCTGATATCTGGGGTAGTCATACCCATTGGTTTCAAAGTTCCTACCTTTGTTGTTTATGATGGGGTCTCTTGTCCCAAGTTGCATCTGAGGTCTTATGTCAGAAGAATCCAACCTCACACTGCTGATAAAAAGTTGTGGATCCATTTTTTCCAAGAGAGCTTATCTGGAGCTCAATTGGAGTGGTATTATCAATTGGAGAGTGTCAACATCAGGGATTGGAATGATCTTGCTGAAGCTTTCTATAAGCAGTATCAATACAATGCTGACTTAGCTCCCACTCGCATGCAGCTGCAAAGCATGTCTATGGGCGCCAAAGAAAGTTTCAAGGAGTATGCTCAGAAGTGGAGAGATTTAGCTGGAAGAGTACGACCCCCTTTAACTGACAGGGAATTGGTTGATATGTCCATGTGTACGCTGAATGGTCCTTTTTACAGTCATCTCATTGGAAGCTCATCATCTGGCTTCACTGAGTTGATAATGACAGGAGAGCGCGTTGAAAATGGTATAAAGAGTGGTAAAATCCAATTGGGTGCTTCTTCATACGGTGCTGCAAAGAAGCCTCTCAGTGGGAAGAAAGAGTCAAATGTTGTTTATGGTCAACCTGATCGTAATAGAAGGCATCAGTCTATGAGTGCAGTTCATATTTCAAATCCAATTCCTACAGCACCAGAGCAGCCACAGGGCAACCAACAGAGAGCTAGAAGGCAGTTCACAAAGATCAATATGTCAATAGCTCAGGCATTTCAACACTTGTTGAAGGCTGAACTTATCACTCTGAAAGATGCTCCTCAGAATCCCAATGTTACCTCTCCCAGGTACAATCCTAATGCACGATGTGCATATAATTCAAACTGCCAGGGACATGATACTAATAGCTGCTGGGTCTTGAAAAATAAAATTCAAGATATGATTGAGGCTGGAGAGATTGAGTTTGACCCTCCGGGTACTCCAAATGTGATTACTGCTCCCATGCCAAATCATGAGAAGACTGTCAATGCAATTAATGAAGATTTACATATTTATTCAGTTGCAGAGTTGATCACACCATTGTCTGTCATTAAGAAGAAGTTAGTACAAGCTGGGTTCTTTCCAGGTTGTCGTGAAGACTGTTTGTATTGTACCTATAAGCCGGATAGTTGCTGGAGGTTGAAGGACGAAATTCAACGCCTCATGAATAATTACGCCATAGTATTTGAGAGGACACCGCCTTCTGGGGAGAGTATGGTGGATCATATTACTAAAAATAAGAAGACTGAAGAGGTTGACATGGTTGATAGAGTGCCGGTAAGGATCACTTCCAAGGGACCTGTTAAAATTACTCATAAGGGTCCAATTAAGACTACTGCTGAAGGCCCTGTGAAGATTGTTGCTGAAGCTAGAGTGGCTCCTCTGGTCATTACCACTCCTGGTCCTATTCCATATACATCTGATAAAGTTGTGCCTTGGAATTATGGATCTGATGTTTATATCCATGATGTTAAGCAGGAACCCTTAGCTGATGTGCCTGTGGATGTTGACAATATTGCTGGATCTAGTAAGATCACACGAAGCGGAAGAGTCTTCTCTCCTCCAGTGACTTCCAAGAATGTAGTTACTCCTGCTGCTACCTCCACCACTGATACTCGGGGCAAGGGTCCTGTTATTGACCCAATACCTACTGATGTGCCAGCTGCTGATGATCTCTCTAAGCAGATAGAAGAAGTATTGAAAATCATTCGCAAGAGTGATTATGACATTGTTGATCAGTTGGGGCATACTCCCTCAAAGATTTCTATGTTGTCCTTGTTGTTGTGTTCTGAGGCTCATGCCAAGGCCTTGATCAAGTTTCTAAAGACTGCTCATGTACCCAATGCAATTTCTGTTGACCAGTTTGAGAATTGTGTTGCCCACCTGACCTATGACAATGGGTTAGGGTTTTCTGATGCTGATTTGACCCCTGCCAAGAGGGATCATAACAGGGCCTTGCATGTCTCAATTGAATGCAGGGGCACTACCCTGTCACATGTATTGATAGACAATGGTTCCTCTCTGAATGTGTTGCCCAAGGAAGTCCTGAATAAGCTGAGTCCTGAAGATGCTGTGCTGAAGCCCAGTAGTATTGTGGTGAAGGCTTTTGATGGTTCTAGAAGAGTAGTGCATGGGGAAATTGATCTCCCAATCAAAGTTGGTTCTCAGATTTTTAATGCTACATTTTATGTGATGGATATTCGTCCTTCGTACTCTTGTTTGCTTGGTCGTCCCTGGATCCATGGGGCAGGTGCTGTAACCTCTACATTGCATCAGAAGCTGAGATATCCGATAGAAGGAAAGGTTGTTACTGTCTATGGAGAAGAAGAATATTTTTTCAGCCATGTGAATACCTTCAAGTATCTGGAAGTGGAAGGTGAATACATTGAAACTCCGTGTCAGACATTTGAAGTGGTTCCTTGGATTGTTAATGATTATGTAGCTCCTCCTGTTGTCAAGAAAGTTCCTGTGGTCACCAAAGTACCTCCAGCAATGGCCTCCCTTAAAGATGCTAGAGATGTGGTGGATGAAGGTGGTTGTACTATTTGGGGTCAGCTTCCTGATATCCCATACAAGTCTGACAAATTTGGTTTGGGTTTCACTGCAGAGTCCCAGAAGGCTGTTCATCGTGCTCGCGCTGTTCGTATCACCAATCAAGGGGTTATGAAAGATCAGATCAATGCTGTGGGAGACTATAATGAAGACTACAATCTGGATGCTTGGATTTTTCCTACTGTGGGTGCTGGACTCAATAATTGGAAAGCTGAAGATGTTATTCCTATCTCCTTTAGTCAGGAGTAAATACTATTACTGTGTTGTTGCTTTTTAAAGTTTGTAATTTTTGAACAATTAAACTTTCAAGCCTTGTGCCTTACCCGGGGCACAATGGTGTGTTTGTTACGGGCTGTCATTTCATTTGCATACTTCATTCAATAAAAATCAGTGGACGTTTCGTTTCGTAAATATTGTGTTCCTTGTCTTTCTTTTCTTTTATTTTTGTTTTATCAGCTATGTGTCCTTACACACACCCACATCCCTAAAATGCAGATCCTCATCCACTCTGGATCCTGTTGATAACAGTTCTACTATTGCCAATTATAATTTCGAGAATCCGATCTATCAAACTGAAGACGGAAATGAGGACGATTGTGAAGTACCTGTAGAGCTTGCTAGGTTGTTACAGCAAGAAGAGAAAGCCATACAGCCACATGAAGAGCCAGTCGAAGTTGTGAATCTGGGAACTGAAGAAAACAGGAAAGAAGTCAAGATAGGGGCTGATTTAGAGGATAGTGTCAAGAGCAGATTGATTCAGATGTTACGCGACTATGTGGAGATCTTTGCTTGGTCTTACGAAGATATGCCAGGGTTGGATACAGACATTGTGGTTCACCGTTTACCCGTAAAAGAAGATTGTCGTCCAAAGAAGCAGAAGGTTCGTCGCATGCGTCCTGAAATGTCAGAAAAGATCAAAGTAGAGGTAATGAAACAGTTTGATGCAGGGTTCTTAGCTGTGACTTCTTATCCTCAGTGGGTTGCAAATGTGGTGCCGGTACCTAAAAAAGATGGTAAGGTACGTATGTGTGTAGACTACAGGGATTTGAATAAGGCCAGCCCCAAAGATGACTTTCCACTTCCTCATATTGATGTTCTGGTAGACAACACTGCACAACATAAGGTATTCTCTTTTATGGATGGTTTCTCTGGTTACAATCAAATCAAGATGGCTCTTGAAGATATGGAGAAGACAACATTTGTTACACAGTGGGGCACTTTTTGCTATAAGGTGATGCCATTTGGTTTGAAGAATGCAGGGGCAACATATCAGCGTGCTATGGTGGCTTTGTTTCATGATATGATTCATCATGAGATAGAGGTATATGTGGATGATATGATAGCCAGGTCCCAGAATGAAGAACAACATCTTGATCATTTGCATAAATTGTTTGAGAGGTTGAAGAAATACAAGTTGAGATTGAACCCAAACAAGTGTACTTTTGGAGTTAGATCTGGTAAGCTCCTGGGTTTCATTGTCAGTGGAAAAGGTATTGAAGTAGATCCTGCAAAAGTGAAAGCTATACGAGAGATGCCAGCTCCCCGTACTGAGAAGGAGGTTAGAGGTTTCCTGGGACGATTAAACTACATTGCAAGATTTATTTCCCAATTAACTGCCATCTGTGAGCCAATCTTCAAGTTGTTGAAGAAAGATCAGGTGATGGAATGGAATGATGAGTGCCAGATTGCCTTTGATGAAATTAAGAGATATCTGCTAGAACCACCAATTTTGACGCCACCAGTTGATGGAAGACCCTTGATTATGTACTTAACAGTGTTAGACAACTCAATGGGGTGTGTATTGGGGCAACATGATGAGTCTGGTCGAAAAGAGCAGGCAATATACTACCTTAGCAAAAAGTTTACCGACTGTGAAACAAGATACTCACTGCTCGAGAAAACTTGCTGCGCTTTGGCATGGGCTGCTCGCCGACTAAGACAGTATATGTTGACCCATACTACCTTATTGATTTCAAAGATGGATACAATCAAGTATATATTCGAGAAACCTGCTCTCTCCGGAAGAATTGCAAGATGGCAAATGATTTTGACAGAATATGACATACAGTATACTACTCAGAAGGCCATCAAAGGAAGTGTTGTTGCTGATCATTTGGCTCATCAAGCAGTGGATGATTATCAGTCAATGAATTTTGAGTTCCCTGATGAAGACATTATGATTATTACCAAAGAACCTGGACAATATGACGGACCTGAACAAGGATCCCGATGGACTATGGTTTTTGATGGTGCCTCTAATGCACTTGGTAATGGTGTTGGTGTTGTGATCAGTTCCCCTGAAGGTTGTCATACCCCGATTACTGCAAGATTGTGTTTCTATTGTACCAATAACATGGCTGAATATGAGGCATGTATCCTGGGTATTAAAGCTGCTATTGATATGAAGATTCAGTTCCTTGATGTGTATGGAGATTCAGCCTTGGTAGTAAGTCAGATTAAAGGAGATTGGGATACCAAACATGATAATCTTATTCCCTACAGAGAGCATGTTTTGTCTTTGATCCCACATTTTAAAGAGATTACCTTTGGACATATTCCACGAAGAGAAAATCAGTTGGCAGATGCATTAGCCACCATGGCATCCATGTTTGAGATCAGCTGGGACGATGAAGCTCCCAAAATTACCATTGATAGATTTGAAAAGCCTGCATACTGCAATGAGTTTGACACAGAAGGGGCAGAGGAGAAGCCTTGGTTCTATGAAATAAAAAGATATCTTGAAGCTCAGGAATTCCCTGAAGGGGCATCTGTCAAAGATAGGAAGTTTCTAAGAAGGTTTTCTGCCAAGTTCTTTCTAAGTAATGGAATTTTGTACAAGCGCAATCATGATTCAACTTTGCTTCGTTGTGTGGATAAGAAGGAAGCAATTGAGATTATGGAAGATATGCATGATGGGATCTTTGGCACTCATTCTAGTGGTCATACTATGGCAAAGAAGATATTGAGAGCAGGTTACTATTGGTCTACCATGGAGACTGATTGCTATCAACACTCCAGAACATGTCACAAGTGTCAAATCTACGCTGATAAAGTCCATATACCTCCATCACCATTGAATATGTTGACTGCTCCTTGGCCTTTTGCCATGTGGGGCATTGATATGATTGGTGAGATCAAACCTACTGCTTCTAATGGACATCGTTTCATCCTGGTTACTATTGATTACTTCACGAAGTGGGTGGAGGCAGCCTCATTTGCATCTGTTACCAAGAATGTTGTGGCTCGATTCATTAAGAACAATCTCATATGTAGGTATGGCATCCCTGAAAGGATTATTACTGACAATGGTTCTAATCTGAACAACACTATGATTACTGATCTCTGCACGCAGTTCAAGATTAAGCATCATAACTCTTCTCCGTATCGTCCAAAGATGAATGGGGCAGTTGAAGCTGCTAATAAGAACATTAAGAAGATTGTACAGAAGATGATTGTTACTTACAAGGATTGGCATGAGATGTTACCATTTGCTCTTCATGGTTATCGCACTACAATACGTACTTCAACAGGGGCAACCCCATTCTCCTTAGTCTATGGTATGGAAGCAGTTCTGCCCATTGAAGTTCAGATTCCCTCCTTAAGAATTATGAAGGATGCAGGCTTGGATGAAGATGAGTGGATTCAGACCCGACTTGACCAGATAAGTTTGATTGATGAGAAGAGGCTAGCAGCAGTTTGTCATGGCCAGATGTACCAGAAGCGAATGATCAAAGCTTTTAATAAGAAGGTTAAGCCAAAGGTATATCAGGCTGGTGACTTGGTAATCAAGCGTATCATATTACCACAGGGTGATCCTAGGGGAAAGTGGACTCCAACATACGAAGGACCATTTGTGGTCAAAACAGTATTCTCAGGAGGTGCCATGATACTCACTACTATGGATGGTGAAGATTTCCCACAGCCTGTAAACGCAGACATAGTTAAAAAATACTACGCATGAAAAGAGACCCGCTAGGTTGACAGGCCTAGGCAAAAATAAGGGCATCCCGGAAAACCAAAAGGGTTTGGGCAAAAATTAGGGATATATATGAAAAGATGTACACCCGGCAAGTCGAAAACCTGAAAAGGCGGCTTGGGCAAAAAAGGGTATCCCGGTGGATTGAAAACCTGAAAGGGCAATCCAGGAAAAAGTTAGGGATTAAAGCGTATGACTATGTCTCGTTTGGATCACTCATGAAACTGCAACCAGTTGTGATACTTACTCAAGTTCGAACATATAAAGCTCAATCCAATCGTTTCCGTCTCAACAGCAGAAGATGAGATACTTGAAGATAATGGCAATAGTAGAATTGAAACTCAATAGGATTATTTCCCACATAGCTGATTCTCTCTGTTTTACAAAATTTTATGACAAAATCCTCTTACTAGGGTTTATGTCTCCCTGTACAAACTTACCCATGTATGGGTCACTTTTTGATATAAATAAAATTCCATCTTTGAATCCATATTTACTTTTACCCTATTTACATAAGCGAAATGTCCATTGGTTGTGTTTGAATGTATGTATGCTTTTGAATATGATTGGTGTTTACCAGAAATGCATGTATGCTTAATATGATTGATGTTTACCAGAAATGCATGAAAATGCAGTAATAGTATTTACTAAGGACGAACGAGGAAAGGATTTCAACGAAGCTTCGCCGGTTCATCTCTACAAAACAGTTATAAACCCTCAGTAGGACAAATCCATCTTCATAAAGTCACATCTCCCCTGGAATTTATATCCATCTCTTTTATCCTCATACGGATATTCGGGAATTTACTTTCCAATAAGAGTACGACGAACGAAGACGGGAGGTTATATCTGCCCTACTATCAAACGAAGACGAAGGTTATGTATACCCTACTATCCCCAGCAGACGGGAGGTTATATATACTTCGCTATCCCCAGCAGACGGGATGTTATATATACCTTATTATCCCCAGCAGACGGGAGGTTATATATGCCTTATTATCAAAACAAGACGGGAACGAGTTCCTCATATTCTTCAGCAACAAACTGGGATTTATTTTCCCTGGCCAGCAGTTGTTATACGAAGATATCCAGACGCTTCCGACAACATCATATCATACATACATCATTTACATCATACCTTAACATGCATATCCATAGATACATAATGCATTACTTAAGTACATCATATTATACATACATACATAATGCATAAACTAATATTATCATACAGAATGCTACCTTGTTTTCAGGTTAATTCTCTAACAAGCAAATTTCATCAACAAATTGTGATCATTGGGCCGTTGTTTATCTTCCCAAAGGTTATCATCACCTCAGGACTGCTTTATCCTCCTTAAAGCAAATCACCACCTCAGGACTGCTTTATCCTCCTGAAAGCATATTCATACCTCAGAACGTTGTTCATCTTTCTGAAAGCATATCATCACTTCCTCAGGACGTTGTTTATACTCCTGAAAGCATATTATTACCTTGGGCCGTTGTTATCTTCCCAAAGGTTACCACTTCCTCAGGACATTGTTTATACTCCTGAAAGCATATTATTACCTTGGGCCGTTGTTATCTTCCCAAAGGTTACCACTTCCTCAGGACGTTGTTATCCTCCTGAAAGCATATTATTACGTTGGGCCGTTGTTATCTTCCCAAATATCATCACTTCCTCAGGACGTTGTTATCCTCCTGAAAGCATATTATCTCCTCGGGACGTTGTCTATCTTCCCGAAAGCTATCACCCTTACCTCAGGACTGCTTTAACCTCCTGAAAGCATATTCATACCTCAAAACGTTGTTTATCTTTCTGAAAGCATATCACTATATCTCAGGATTGCTTTATCCTCCTGAAACCATACTATTACTCCAGGACTGATTCATCCTCCTGAAAGCATATCATTACATCAGGACTGCTTCATCCTCCTGAAAGCATAACATCTCTCCAGGACTGCTTCATCCTCCTGAAAGCACATCATTACCTCAGGATTGCTTTATCCTCCTGAAAGCTATCATTATATCTTCATATTTTGGACTGCTTTATCCTCCAAGATATGTATCTGAAGAACTTTTCTCCAAGTGGCATCTTTAAGCCCACTCAAGCATATACAACCAACCATCAACATCAGTTTACGCACCGGTGAGTGCAAATTTTTGGGCTTTTGTGTTCAATCCCCTTCAACCTTCCAGGTCACGACTGGCAAATATACCAATCTAACCCCTCAGGTTTCAGAAAATTGAACAGGGGCAGCTGTTGCACCCCAAAATTTGCCCTCACAATACAAGAATTTGTGCGCTAAGAAGGTTCACAAGGTTCACAAGATTCACAAGACCTTTCATGAGGTTCATGAAGTCTACAAGTCACTTTATGAGGTTCACAATGCTTACAAGACCTTTCATGAGGTTCATGAAGTCTACAAGTCACTTTATGAGGTTCACAAGGTTCACAAGGCTCACAAGACCTCTCATGAGGTTCACAAGACATTTTATGATGGTTCACAAGGCTCACAAAGTTCACAATTGGTCAGAAGAGTTGACAATTCCCTCAGACAATGCACCTCCTAAGCAGTGCATCCAAAACTAGGGTTTTGACTTTAATCAGGCTAAATGAACTTCCAAGACTTCAAGTGAGCTTCATAACATCTTATATGTGTGTAAGAACCCCCATGACAAGTTTCAAGACTTTTCTCAAAAGTTTGCTCAGTCAGATGATCAGATAAGTCAAAAACAGTCAAAGCAGTTAAAAAGTCAAACAGAGGTCAACTGTGGTCAAACCAAAGTCAAATTTCATGATTTTTTGCCAACATCAAGTATATCAAGTAAAATTCATCATTTGATCAAGGGTTGATCATGATTCATCAAGGAGATTTCAGATCATCAAGAATCAGGAGTTTCTAAATTAGGGTTTCCTTAGTAAAAGTCAACTGAACTTTGACCAGCCATAACTTTCACATGCTTCATCACCAAGTCTCCATCCAAAGCTCATTTTTAAGGAAATTGAATTCTCTACAACTTTGTGTCTCACAAGCCAAGCCCAAAAATGCTTCATTTGGAAGGTATGAGCTAAGACATTATAGGTCCTTTTGAAAGTCAACAAAAAGTCAACAACTTCAAAAGGGCATAACTTGAGATTGGTAAATGATATGGACATGAAACCAGTGGGGTTGGTTAGAGGACTCTTCAAGATTTCCAAAATGTCCAAGAACACCCTCATAGCATTAAAATTGAAGGATGTGTGCCCTTGCAAAGTTGGTAAATTTTTGGTTGGTTTATGAAGAAAATGGAGGTCTAAAACCAATTTCTTCTAAATGGGCTTGCCAAATGATGACCCAATCCATACTATAACTTCATGCACGACCCAAGTCATCAAAAATCAGATTTTTTATTATTTTATTTTTATTTATTTTGATTTAATTCATTTAAAATCATTTTAAATTAAAATAAAATATAAAAATCAAAGATTTAAATATGATTAAGCTTCTAGAAAATCATAATTATGCCTTGGATCAAATTGATATGGAAGTTATGATGATTTTCTTAAAATAGCAAGTGTTTATACAAAAATATTTGACTTTTAAAGGCTTATCATTTTAAATCTTTTTGGATCAAATCTTCTACACAAGTATCCAATTTTTTGACCTAAATTGATCATTCTATAAGTACTTGACACAAACCTAATGCAAGACACGATTTCCAGCCTCCCCAAGAGTAAGTTTGCAAACCAAAAAATCCCTCACAAACTCAAATTCGGATTTCTTCATACAAGACATTTGAAGGTATTTGAAGGACATAAGAGTGATCCCTGAACATCACTGAATCATTACCAATCATCATTTGCATCAAAAACTCCATGAATTGCATAAACCGAATGGTTCTTGTTCTTGAAATTTATTTTTTCGATTTTGACTTTTTATGCATTACTAATGAATTTTGGTTGTGCTTTATTGTTTGTGAGGTTCTAAGGAATGATTCTGGACAAAAAACTTGAAGTTTCATGACCTAATATGCTTACGGCCATTGTTAGGGTTCCAAGCACCATTTAGGGTTTTAGCATTTAACAAATATAAATAAATTCTAAAGACACAGGACGATTGCAAATGATATGAGGAACTCAATGATGTTCTCAATTTCATGAAATTTTGCTGTTTTGTTAGTGTTTGAATTTCGTAGGTATTGTTGCAGTTTGAAAATCGCAGGAAAGGTTGTAGGGAAATTCGCAGCAAAAGTTGCAGGGCCAGAGGTTGGAGATGACCCCTGCGCGCGTTTCTGGAATTTGAATTTCATTTTAATATTTTATGTTTTGTTGTCTGTTTAATATCACAAGCATACATCTTGTCCCAGTGGTGAAGCAAGCGCGTGTTTGGTTGAATGGCAGGGGTTCGAATCCTGGCCATGGCCTTTTGCTTTTTCATTGTTTTTCTGATTTTCAGGCTGAAGGAACAAAACCAATTTGAGGCCCTTTTCTTTCACCTGCGCGCGCTGGCCTGGTGGTATGGCATGGGTGTTGTCAAGCAAGGCATCCTGGGTTCAATTCCCAGCCAGGTAAGTTTCAATTTTTTTTTTATTTTTCATTGTTTTGTTAATTATATTATAATCATGTTTAGCATGTTTAGATAATTTTGTAAAAAATAATAAAAATAATATGTAAATGTTTTCTAACTCTAAACTTAGTTTTATAATTATACATTTAAAATTAAAAATATGTACATAATAATAATTAGATTTATATTTTGTTGTATATAAAATTTAATTTATTTTTACAAAACTCTAATTTAATCATAATATTTTTTTTAAACCCTAATTCAAATTTATAAACTATTAAACCCTAATTATTTTCAACACCCTAATTCTTTAATATTATTATGTGTATATTATATTTTATAATGTCTAATCCAGTTTCTAATTAAACATATAAATTGCTTATAATTCAAATTGTTTGTACATAAAAATTAAAATTCTTAATTTATTCTACAATTATTTATACTTTAATTTTACATGAAAATAATTTCTATTATATGTTTAAAATTGCTAATGTTCATAATTAATTTTATAATTTATACTTAATTAATATAGTTGTTCAAATTTTTCTACTAACCATTAAAATTTTGTTTATTATAATACATTTGCTTATTTTTATTATTATTGTTATTATATGATTATTACTAACCCCATTTATTTTTAATTATTATTACTAACCCAATTAAATTGCTTATTTATTTTACTTATTATATTTTGCTTATTTATTTATTTATTTATTTTGCTATCTATTTTAATTGCTTATTATCATTGTTGTAATTGCTCCTTGGTGTAATTTTTCGTAATATTTAAGTTATTTATTTTTTATGCCATGGTTAGTAAAATAGGGAGTGAAAACTATTTGTATTTAAAATTGAATTTAGATCATTTAAATTATAAGATAAATATTAAAATTGAACACTCACACACGTAAGTCGATCTTTGATCGCCATCTCACTTTCTAGGGTTGCCTCTCATTGTTGCCTAATCAAAAAGGTCAAGTAGGGTGTATAAAGCAAAAGTCCCTCAAAGTAAAGTCATCTAGTCCCTAAACAGATAAAAGATCAAGTCCCTTTCGAATGTTGCCTTCGTAATGATCTTGTCCCTTTCGAATAAAGATGATAAGTCCCTTCGAATTGCTTATACACCCTACAGTTGCCTAAATAACAAATGACCCTTCACTTGTCCCATACATCCAAGGTAATGACTACCTATTCCTTAATAATAGGGATAGTCTTACCATTTAAAGGATTCAAGAACAGAAAAGACTTAAAATTAGGGTAGGTTCCTCATAGTTACTTGCTCACTCTTCAAAACTTTTCAAACACTTCACAATTTCAAACAATTTTCAAACACAAGTTTTTTACGCATCCGTACACGGATCATTATCAAACTCTTATGAAAATTTCTATTCACGCACTTCACATTTCAAAAACATTTTAAAGTGAGCTAAGTAACTAAGAGCCCATGGATAACCATGGATGTAAAGGGTGCTAACACCTTCCCTTTACATAACCTACCCCCCGGACCCAAAAATCTTTTAAAAGTTCTTTCCTGTTCTTTTATGCCTTTCCTATGGATAAAATAAAAGTCGGTGGCGACTCTTGCTATCCGCAAAATTTAACTAAAGTCAGTTCTCCCACCGTGTTACAACAGCCCAGAAGGAGATTTCAGAGTTGAAGCTTAGGGCTGGATTGAAGAGGTCAAAGGACCAGGACAGGCACAAGAAGCTGACCACTGCCATTGCCACCAGGAACCTCCTCATTAGGACCAGTACAGAGCATTCAGCTGGTCCAGTGACTGAGGCACTCCTGAAGGAAGTTAAGGAGGATGAGTTTGGACTAGATGTCTGACTTTTTGATTGTTGTTGTTTTCATTTGATGTACTTTTCTTTTGTGTTGTATTTTGACCCTTCAGGGGCATGTGTTGTAAAAAACAGACTATGTATTATTCATCATTGGTAATATATTTTAGTTTGTTTCCATTTGTGTTTTCTTTTCTCAACAACATCAAAGCATCTTCCTCGAGGTCTGGAAAGGTCAAAACCAAGAACCAAGCCGGATACCTTGGAAAACAAATAAGCATACTGCATTGCATACTAACTTTTATTTTGTTTTGTAGGTTTTGTTATTATTTGTTTCTAACTTTGCTATGATCTCAGGAAATATTGCTCGCAGAAGAGTGTTCCCTGTCAATCGTGCACACCGGTATCCTACTCGCAACAACCTTCCGGGTATCCAAATGGAGCAAGTACATCAAGACCTGACTGAGGTCAGAACCCAGATGGCTAATGAAAGAGTGGAGATGAGGAACCAAATGACCCAGTTCATGATTGTAATGACTGGCTTGGCCCAGAGTCAAGAGAGGCTAAGGGCATTGGTGGAAAGACAAACTCCCGAGGAACCTCATCCTGGAACTGGGGGAACTAGCAACAATGAGAGGGGTCAGCCTCATGTTAATCCACCAGTATTTGGACCTCATCTAGATCCGGAAAACAACATCCCGAGAAATGTACAAGGAAACACTGCTGGGGGAGGATCTTACAAGAAGACCCCCAAAAAGAGCAGTTTACTGTCATGGGAGCTGGAGACGAAGTCTATGATAGGAGGTTTGATAAAATTGATGAGAAGTTGAGATCTTTGGAGTCTCAAAACTCCTTAGGTTTCGATGTAATGGATATGGTGTTAGTGGATGGGGTGAGAATTCCCCACAAATTCAAACCCCCGTGCTTCGAGAAATACAATGGAACCTCCTGTCCACGAACTCACTTGCAGTCTTTCCTGGGAAGACTTAAAGCATATACCATGGATGAAAAGCTGTGGATGTTCTACTTTGAAGACAGTTTGACTGGGGCTTCAAATGAGTGGTATTCACACTTAACCAGAGCTACTATCAGATGCTGGAAGGACTTAGCTGAAGCTTTCATCAGGCAGTATCAATACAATCTGGACATGGCTCCTAACAGGACCCTCCTAATGGGAATGTCTCAATCCTCCAGAGAAAGCTTCAGGGAATATGCCCAAAGGTGGAGACAGCTTGCTGCTGCTGTCCAGCTGCCCATGTCGGAAAGAGAAATGGCCGACATGTTCATGAATACTTTGCAAGGAACATATATTGATAGATTGGCTGCCTTTTCTTCTACCAGCTTTGCAGACGTAGTTATAGCCGGTGAAAGAATTGAAAGTCTATTAAAAATGGGCAAAATTTCTGATAATGGTGCAAGTTCGTCCAGTAATTCCAGGAAGCCTTTTGTGGGACCTCGAAGGACCGGTGAGACAAATGCCATTCATGCCAGCAGGGGCAGACCTCAGTATGTTCACAGATCAGTAGCAGCTATCACTATTCCAGCTCCAATTCCTCAGCAATCAGCATATCAACAACCACAACAACCACATTATCAATAGCAAGTTCAGTACCCGCAACCGAGAACCTACAACAACAACAACAATAGCAATCAACAACAAAGACCCTTCCAACAAAGACCATCACAGGCAAACAGGGTGATTGACCCTATCCCTATGCCTTATGCTGCTTTATTGCCACAACTCCTGAAGCTTAACCTGGTTGAGTTAAGGACATTGGCACCTCCAGATCCCTCCAATTTCCTGAAGAATTATGATGTCAACGCCAGATGTGCTTTCCACTCCAATGCACCTGGCCACAATACGGAGAAGTGCAGGGCATTGCAAATGAAAGTTCAAGATCTGGTGGATTCTAAAGCCCTCAACTTCGCACCTCCTCCGAATGTCAACAGAAATCCTATGCCTAATCATGGTGGACCGAGGATTAATGCCATTGAGGAAGACAAACCATCTACTTTGATCACCAGTGTTGCACAAATTCGAACACCTCTGATCGAAATTAAAGCTCAGCTTCTAGAGTGCCAGGTGTTCCCCGGGTGTGAGCTCGGTTGTGGGTATTGCAACATTGCAGTCAACGGGTGTGATAATTTGAGAAGCGGCATAGATGGTCTTATCAAGGATGGTATCCTTCAGATCTCAACAACGGCGCCTACAAATCCAGCAATTCCTTTGACAATAATTCCTGATTCTTCTACAACAGCAGCAACAATCATTCCTACCGATTCATCAATATCATCAACAGTCGTTCCTTCCATCATTTCAACAAGTCAAATTTCAACAACCATTTCTTCTACAACATCAGCATCCATTTTATTAGTAGGATCTTCTACAACACCAGCAGAAATTAATGAAGATGTCTCAGTTGTTACGATATATTATGACCCATCAAACGTTCCTCCCAACCACAACTTTCAACAACAAACAGTGGCACCTCCAGCCAGGTCACCAGTCACAATTTACTATGATCCGCACACCATTACAGTACCCTCCTCTGCAGCAGTCAGTCCAGTCACCATCACGGTACCTGGAACAGTCCCTTATGAAAGCAGCAATGCCATACCTTGGCATTATGGCTCTGACCTCTACTGCAACGGGGAGAAAATCACTCTGGATTCTTCAACCTCTTCTCCACAAATTGATAATGTTGGGGGAGGCGGAGGCTTCACCAAAAGCGGACGCCTTTTTGCCTCACAAACTCAAAGACCTAATGCTGAAGCAGAAGCTGCTGCCAAAGCAAAAGGAAAGAGTGTGGTACCTGAAGAGACGACCTTCAAAGAAACTCAGAAGACATCTTTTGAACAAGATGTAGACGAGTTTATGAGAATCATAAAAAGAAGTGATTACAAGGTGGTGGATCAGCTTCACCAAACTCCCTCAAAAATCTCCATATTATCACTGTTGATGTGTTCCGAAGCTCACAGGAATGCATTGTTAAGAGTCCTGCACGCAGCATATGTGCCAGAGGAGATTACCGTTAACCAGCTAGAAACTGTGGTGGCAAATGTCAATACCAGTCATGGACTGGGCTTCACCAATGCTGACTTAACAACAGAGGGACGTAACCACAACAAGGCTTTGCATATCACCTTGGAATGTGTCGCTCCCACCAAATGAGGCTAAGTCAAATGGGGTACAGACGCGAACGGTCGGCGAAAGGAGGAAGAGAACACACAGGGGTGAACTCAGAAGAAAAGAAAAGAGTCGCCAGCTAGGCATTTTTATCCCGAAGGAAAGGTAATGCTGCATAAACCTAAGAAAAGATGGATAAGACGGTTGCGAACCAGAGAGACTGAGAAAGGGGGTTGGTTACAACCTGGGAAGGTATTAGCACCCAGATTGTCCGTCGTACTCGACGGGATCCACGCTTGAAAGATTTGTGTTTTAAAGGGGTAGTGTCAGTGCAATTTGTGTATCAAAGCTGGAAAAGAATGCAAGTGTCAGTGTAAAAGGAAGTATGAAGTGAAGTGAAGAAGTGTCAGTGTGAGAAAAGAGTATGAAGCTTAAGATTATGAGATTTAAAGAATAATGCTGGAAAGAAGGGGAATATACAGAGACTTTTGTTCGATAACTGTTAAGTTATGCCTACGTATCCTCTCGTGCAATGAGGAAGTCAGAACACCGTAGTTCGACTCAAAGAGACTGAAAGATAAATTGACTTGTGAACTGCTTACTTGTCTATGCTATAGTGTATGACCTGTCTGGCTCAGGTGCAAACTGTCTTGCATTAGACGGAAGAAGCAAGTTCTCGTTTGTGAGTGAATGAGGTGAGAAAAGAATCCCTGAGGAGACGATTATTGTTTGTTTTTGTGTTTTTAATCTTTTATTGCTTTTTGGAGTTTGTCATAAGAAAATGAGCTTAAGCCTAACCAAGGGTTAGTAAACTCATCACATTTTCCCTCTGATTAGGGGTAATGAGAATACCTTAAGTATGAAGTAAGCACCTCACACTTAATCACCATGATGTAGGATTAAGATCATTAACCTACTTGTAATTACTTAGATGTTTTTGGTGTTTTTGTTTAGTGTTAAGTAATGAGTTTAAGACATAATCAAAGATTTAATGGACCCATTACACCATCCTAATAGAAGGATAATAGATGAGAACATTTAAGCTGAGAAAGATTCCTCAACTTAATCCGTGATTAGGGATTAACCTCATGACAAAACAAAGCCTTTATTAGATGGATTTTAGTTAATGATAAGATAAAGAAATGATTTTTATGGTTTGTAAGACAACTTGAGGGGGACTTGTCCATTAACACTAGGGTTAGTCCTTCTTAACCAATTAAGGAAGAATTAAAACCCTAATGCAAGGCCCAAGTTACAAGCTTGATGTCTTGATGATTATTAAGTGAGTTGATTAAAGGATTTAAACACATTAAGGGTTTAACACTTAGGATTAAAGTTATACACTCCATCCTAATATAAGGATGCAGGCATAAGCTTAACCACAAAGCCTTAAAACCTTTAGGGTTTAGTCCCTGATTATGAGATGAGAAGAGAAGACTCAAAAATGACACAAAGGAAAAACTAAATGGGGGACTAATCAAACCCTAATTGTTATCATGCTTGGTTGTTCCTAGGGTTTATGAAGCTTGCAAGAGATCTTCAAGAGAAAATCCACCATGAAAGAAGTAGATGAAAGGAGCAAGAAGCAGAGAGAAGCAAAACAACTTGCTTCACTTAAGAAGACAAGTTGCTTGAAGAAAGAGAGTAAGAGATGAACATGAATGAGCAAGCTCACTCTAATACACAAGGTAAAATGCAGCAATGATACATAAGAGAGATGAAAAGAGATTGTGAGAAGTGAAGGCAAATTCACTTCTCAAAACCACTTACCACCTGAAAAGTTAGCAAAAAGAAATGAAGTGCAATGCAAATGAGATGAAATGCCATGGTGCAAACCAAAACCAGAAGCATAAACATGAAGTTAAAGATTCTAAGGGATGGTGCAAACACATATCAAGAGTTGTGGATGATCATACAAGGATGAGGATGCAAATGAAACATGCTTTGAACCATAAAGATTCATGAAAGTTTATGAAATGGAATGGACATATAACATGGCAAATGAAAGATGCAATGATCAAACATGATCCTAATATGTTCTAAGATGTATTATGAATCATGTGGATGCACAAAATGTCATGGCAAGTCATTGGATGCAAGCAAATGAAAGATGGATGCAAAGGAAGGCACAAATTAGGGTTTATGATCAACACACTAAACAAAATTCAAAATCAGAAGCAAATGACATGATAAAAAATTGAAAATGCAATCAAAGATACCCTAAACCTATACAAGTTCACTGCCCAAAGGAGGGGATCTAACTCTTAACCTAGTGAAAGTTATGAATTTCCTAAGTTTACTAGGGTTTTGGGGTGCCTCACAAAGAAAAATGCCAAACAAATTGAAAATGCAAGATCAAATCAAACCAATTTTATCCTATAAACTACATGCTATGGAGAATGCAATGCAAGAAGAATCATCATCAAACTCTCAAGGGTTAGGCAGAATGAATTTTTCAAAGTTTGAACCAAAATATTGCCTCAAAATGAATTTAATTCCAATGAAAATGATCAAAAGGCATCAAGAACCAAAAAGAAATTTGTTTTGAGAGTTGGATAATGTTTCTAAATGTTTTAAAATGCAATGTGAATTTTTTGGTGATTTTTAAATACCTAAATGCATTTTTAATTAATTAATTTCCATTAATTAATTAAAAATAAACATTTAAATAATTTAAAAATGATTTTTAATGCAAAAAAATAAAAATAAAAATATTTTGGGGTTCTGAAAATTAATTAAATCTTTGACAAAAAATTTCAGAATTTTTAAATGTATTTTGCTATTTTAAATAATTCGTATAAATAAATGCAATGAAAATGAAAATAAAAATTAAAATAAATGAAAGTATGCACAATGAAGGGATCAGATTGAGTCTGGGCTAGGAGAGGTTGACTTGGCGCCACATCCAATGGCCCAAGTTCAAACCTGGCTAATTTTATTTTAATATTAATTAAACCTAGGTTAGTTTAATAAATGACTGATTAGGGCTTAATGACAAGATCCAGTCCACTCATTCACGCGCGGGAAGACAGATCCAAGGGCCATTATTCAAAGTTGCTAATTAATCACACTTAGCCCTAATTAAACTCAGGCGATCGGAGAGAAGCTCCGGTCGTCTTCTCCGGTCATCTCTCTCACCTGAATCACTCAAAACGCACCCCCAAGACTCCCAAATCTCCAGAATCAATCCCCTAACATTGGGTAACAAGAATCCAGGGCCAAAAACAATTTATCTTAAACACACAGTGAGAATCGAAGAAAATAAATTCTAGGGCAAAAGTTTCAGAACATCACAACATGCTTGTTTCTGGCTCATTTTCAAAAATAAATGCATCCCCATGATCAGGGCAACACATAGAACAATATTTTAACAAGAAATCAGAGTTCTGGAAAATTTGTTCATCATGTTACCTGAGATTGAGCTTTCGAATCCTGGGCTTTCTGACCTTCTGCCTTGTGCTTTTCCACTCTAATGGACTCCTTGAAGCTTCTGGTGAACTTGGAATGAGTTTATATGGAAGATTTTGAAGCTTCCAGTTCAGGGGTGGTGAGAATCGTATTTCTGTCTATGGTGGTTTTGGGCTGCTTTGATGGGTCAGGGATGATCAGTGGAGTGTTTTGAGATGGATGGTGGAAGCAATTTTGGGAATAGATGGCTGAGTTATGGGATTCGATAGAAAATGCAAGATGGAGGATTTTTGTGAACTCTAGCAATGTTGTGGATTCAGGCTTGTGTGTGTGTTGCTTTAAGTTACTTTTTGTCCACTTATCACACTGTGATAGGTCTGTGGAGTTGGTGTGGCCTATGCTGATTGGTATGGGCCATTTTGCATAAAGTCAATGTTAGGTGTACTTGAGGTATGGGCAAGTGGGAGGCTGTGATAGGGGAATGGCTTGGTTCAGCTGAGACCATGGATTGCTCATGGATCAGATTTTGTGAGCTGTAACAAGTAGAGGCATGGTTACATGAGTTTTTGCAAGTTGGTACAACTTTGGCCCCTTTGTGGTTACTTGAAGCATAAGTCATGAAAATGGACAAATCCTTGGTGCATTCTGATTTTTAGGCATTGGTTTATGTTTGTGTGGTGCATAGAAACCAATTTGAAGTCACATAAAGGCTTGGCATGAGGTTTTGCAACTTTGCCTCTTTGGTACAAAAGTGAGAATTTAGTGATTTTTGCCAACTTTGACAAGCCATAACTTTTGATCCAAAATGAATTAGAATGATTTCTTGTACTTTTTGAAAAGGGAATGATCCATTCTACAACTTTCATGACCAAAGTTTTCTCATTTGAAGCATTTTTGAATCAAAAAGAAAGGGTTGAAAAACTTTCCCAAAATAGCAAGTTTCCATTACAAGTCACTTTCCCAAAAAGGCAATTTTGCAAATGGCTTGAAATTCTTCAATTTTGTGAACTTCTAACATCTTCTATGATCAAATAAAGATCACACACAATCAAAATGATGGAGAATGCCCTTTGGTTGGATGATTGGGGGACTCAGATGCCCTGATTTTGCACTGACTTGCTCAAGAAGTCATCTTGTGATCAGATGCCTTCCCCATTGAATTTCTTCATGAAAATTGATATGCATGATCCTCATATCATATAGAGACCAATAGAAACAAAAATGACCAAAAAAATCGGAGTTATGGCCTCTGAAACCAAAACCCTAATTTTAGGTCATCTGTGCAGTTAAGCCTGGCTCTGCTTCCATGCCTTTCTCAGTTCTTGTGATTATTTGACTTCCTTGACCTTGTGAGGATATAATATGATGCTTGAACATACATGGACCCTCTTTAGGTGATTGAAGACCTTTGGAGTGGCTCAGATAGCTCAGGGATGGCTCAGATCACAAACCCTAGATGCAAATGGCTCTAAATCAATGCAGTGAAGCAAAAAATGCAATATGAGATGCTATGATTGAACTTATGCACATGAAAAGATCACAAGCCATGGTGAAATGAGTGAGGGCAAATTTGGGGTGTTTACAGCTGCCCCTATTCAAACATGAGTTAGCTGTGCAGGATGTAAGCAACGGCTTAACAGGCAAACAAGATAACTTGTGATTGAATACCAAAGACAGCCCAAAATTTGCACTCACTGAAATGAAGAAGAAAAGGGATATAGATTGTAAAAGAAAATAAAGTATGATTATAAAGTGCGGGCGACGGAGGACGACCGTCGAGCAGAGGACGACTGCTGGGGATAAAGTAATGACGGGGACGGCCGACATGCTGGGGATATAAGAGATTATGATGGGGACGACCATTAAGTAAAGCTATAAGACTCTCTGGGGATTATAGGTAAAAAAATGATGAGGTACGGTCATCAAAGGTGAAGGACGATCACCTAGCAGGGGACGGCTGCTCTGTTGGGGATAAGATGAGGGACGGTCATCTAAGGTGAAGGACGTTCACCTGGCAAGGTACGGCTGCCGAAGGTATTACGACATAGGACGAATGTCGGATGAAAAGGGTCGACGATGGGGACGGCCATCGGATAAGCATGATGAAGGACGATCATCAAGAGGTGAAGGACGATCACCTATCAGGGTACGGCTGCTCTCAGGGTTTATCAGGACATAGGACGAATGTCAGATAACAAGATCAACGATGGGGACGGCCATCGGATAAAATGATGAAGGACGATCATCAAAAGGTGAAGGACAATCACCTAGCAGGGGACGGCTGCTGAAAATATCACGACATAGGACGAATGTCGGATATGAGGGGGTTCTAATGAATAGAGACTCCACTGGGAGAAGGATGAGGGATGATCATCCAAAGGTGAAGGACGATCACCTGGCAGGGTACGGCTGCCGCAAAGGTATCATGACATAGGACGAATGTCAGATAGAAGAGAAGTTTTGCTGGGGACTTCGCTGGGGAAAAGTAAACACGGACGAGTGTCTACATTCAAGAGATGAGAGGTATAAGTGTTTGACACTGTGTATAGATTAAAGATCCGGACGAGCATCCTTAAGACTACGATACGGACGAGTATCGATAGAAACCAATGCTGACACATGTTCAGAGGTGATGATACGGACGAGTATCAACTAGTTAACAAAGAACACGGACGCGTGTTGATTCTGAGGGGACTCTTCTGGGGAATAATAGACGCAGACGAGTGTCTAAATTCTAAAAGAGGTAAAAGTATCTGACATTGTGTATGGATTAAAGATGCGGACGAGCATCCTTAAGACTACGATACAGACGAGTATCGGTAGAAACCAACGCTGACGCGTGTTCAGAGATGATGATACGGACGAGTATCAACTGGTTAACAAAGAACACGGACGAGTGTCGAATCTGAGGGGATTTAAGTGGTGTATACAAGATACGGACGAGTATCTGTATGGGTAAAAAGATGACGAGTAACAAGTATGAGTGAAACACGGACGAGTGTTTAATTTGCTGTGGAGAGCATGACACGGACGGGTGTCTGAAAAAAGTGTACTATAAACAAGTGTATGGTTTACAAAGTGTTTAGGCAAATGTGCTGGGGAAGGCGACACGGACGGGTGTCAAGGAATCATGTATATAGGTAAATATGTGGTGAGTGAAAAGGGGACGCTTTGGCTTTCTACTGGGGATATGACACGGACGAGTGTCAGGGAGTAGCGTGTATCTGTTTTTTGTGAGTGTAAAGGGAATGCTTTGGCTCTCTGCCGGGGAATTTCGGGGAGTCTTTCGTATACCGTTGATGGATTGTCAGTATTTACAAGTGTTTAGTTCGACACATGGCTTATGATTTATGCAATATGTTTGACTTTTTCCGTAATGCTCCGTATTAGACGGAATGCTACGCTCTGTGGTGAAAATATGATGCGAATGCTAGGATTATGCAAAGATACCGATTCGGGATTCGGATCCCGTCGCCGTGAGGATCTCTGATTGGTCTGCTTGAAGTGGATATCCCAGCTGGGGGTGAGATCATTGGTAGATCCGACAAGATGTATCTGCATGGGGAAATAGATCACTGATAGACCCATCTCAGCAATGGGGGACCCAGCTGGGGTTTGTAGAAGCTTTCTTCACTCTGTTGTGAGTTCTTCACGCGTTGCTTTGCTGGATAGGTTGAAACTCTGCGGGGAGGTAATTCCCTGGTTGGCACTAGGCTGGGAAAGAAGAAAGATCACTGGAAGATCTTCCTAGAGATTTTTGTAGGGATCTTGCTGAGGATGATACTTGACAACTCAGCTGGGGAGAAAACACTTCTGGTGCTGATCTGGAAGACGGACTGAGTAGATAATGAGTTGACAGCTTGTTGGGGAGGAGCTTTCATGTCCCATGTTGCGCTTTGAACACCTACAATCCTGCATAACAAAGAAACGCACAAGTATCCCGAGGTATCCCTTACCGGATTCCGTCATAGGAGTTTAGACACTCTTGGGAGTAAATATATTTCCTGCAGGCATGTATTTTAGAAGGGAAGCATCTGTATTTATGCAATCAATATCTTAAAGACATCGGACATTTTTTGCAAACGAAAATAAAATGTACGAGACGAATCACGACTGAAAATCTGATTTTATTAATTTGTGCCCTGAATTGGCAAGATACAGTCAAGGAAACAGATCCCCTAAAATGAGGAGATTGTTACAAATTAAGAAATCAAAAGATTGTTGGCAATGTTGATGACGCTTCAAGGAGCTTCCCTGTTGCTATGACTCGTATGACTTTGGACGTTCTTCTCACTTTGCTTTCTGAAGAAGGCTGATTCTGAACGAAGCTTGATCCTTTTAAGGCTTACCAAATTGTAAGTGATACAGACGAATTCAGAATGCAGTTGTTCGCTTATTCCCTTATTTTGCGTGGATCGCCCTTTCGGGTTTTCAATCCACCGGGATACCCATTTTTTCCTGGGTTGTCCAATGTGGCTTTTCAACTCAGCGGGTGTACACACATTTTTTATATTTATTTTCCCTTATTTTTGCCCGAGTCTTTTATTCTGTTTTTGACTCGCCGGGATGCCCTATTTTTGCCTGGACTTACATTCTGTTTTTATGTCCAGCGGGTCATTTTATACGAAGTATTTTTTAACTGCATCTGAATTCACAGGGGACAGGAAGTCTTCACCATCCATAGTACTGAGCATTAGTGCTCCACCAGAGAAAACTTTCTTTACTACGAATGGCCCTTCATAGTTTGGAGTCCACTTGCCCCTGTGGTCTGTATGAGGAGGGATGAGTCTTTTCAGCACAAGATCCCCTACTTGGTATTCCCGAAGCCTGACTTTTTGATTGAAGGCTTTCTTCATTCTCTTCTGATATATCTGCCCATGACAGATTGCAGCCAATCTTTTCTCTTCAATCAGATTCAGTTGTTCGTATCGGGACTGGACCCATTCTGCTTCGTTTAGCTTAACATCCATCAGTACCCGCAGGGAGGGTAATTCAACTTCAACAGGTAGGACTGCCTCCATACCATACACAAGTTGATACGGTGTTGCCCCAGTGGATGTTCTGACTGACGTATGGTACCCATGCAAGGCAAATGGTAGCATTTCATGCCAGTCTTTGTAGGTAACTACCATCTGTTGTACCCCAAATTTTCCCTCACAATACAAGACTTTGTGTGCTAAGAAGGTTCACAAGAACTTTCATGAGGTTCATGAAGTTTGCAAGACACTTTATGAGGTTCACAAGGTTCACAATACTTACAATATCTATCATGAGGTTCATGAAGTCTACAAGACACTTTATGAGGTTCACAAGGTTCACAAGACCTCCCATGAGGTTCACAAGGTTCACAAGACCCCCCATGAGGTTCACAAGGTTCACAAGACCTCCCATGAGGTTCACAAGGTTCACAAGACATCTTATGAGGTTCACAAGGTTCACAAAGTTCACAAATAGTCAGAAAGTTTGACAATTCCCTCAGACAATGCATTCTCCTAAGCAGTGCATCCAAAACTAGGGTTTTGACTTTAATCAGGCTAAATGGACTTCCAAGACTTCAAGTGAGCTTCATAACATCCTATATGTGTTTAAGAATCCCCATGACAAGTTTCAAGACTTTTCTCAAAGGTTTGCTCAGTCAGATGATCAGATAGGTCAAATTCAGTCGAAGCAGTTAAAAAGTCAAACTGAGGTCAACTGTGGTCAAACCAAAGTCAAACTTCATTATTTTTTGCCAACATCAAGTATATGAATTAAAATTCATCATTTTATCAAGGGTTTATCATGATTCATCAAGGAGATTTCAGATCATCAAGAATCAGAGGTTTCTAAATTAGGGTTTCCTTAGGAAAAGTCAACTGAACTTTGACCAGCCATAACTTTCACATGCTTCATCACCAATTTTCCATCCAAAGCTCATTTTGAAGGAAATTGAATTCTCTAAAAATTTGTGTCTCACAAGCCAAGCCCAAAAATGCTTCATTTGGAAGGTATGAGCTAAGACATTATAGGTCCTTTTGAAAGTCAACAAAAAGTCAACAACTTCAAAAGGGCATAACTTGAGAATGGTAAATGATATGGACATGAAACCAGTGGGGTTGGTTAGAAGACTCTTCAAGCTTTCCAAAATGTCCAAGAACACCCTCATAGCATTAAAATTGAAGGATTTGTTCCCTTGCAAAGTTGGTAAATTTTTGGTTGGTTTATGAAGAAAATGGAGGTTTAAAACCAATTTTTTCTAAATGGGCTTGCCATATGATGATCCAATCCATACCAATACTTCATGCACGACCCAAATCTCAATTATTCAGATTTTTTTATCATTTTATTTTTATTTATTTTGATTTTATTCATTTAAAATCATTTTAAATTAAAATAAAATAGAAAAATCAAATATTTAAATGAGATTGAGCTTCTAGAAAGTCATAAAGGTTGCTTGGATCAAATTGATACAAAAATTATGATGATTGGCTTGAAATAGAAAGGTCTAATTCACAAATATTTGAAGTTTAAGACTTAATCTTTTTCAATCAAATAATTCACACAATGATCCATTCTTTTGACCTAAATCCATTGTATTATAAGTAGACAACACAAACCTAATACAAACAGACGAAATTCTGGCCTCCAAGAGTAAGTTTGCATATTCAAAAATATCACCAAAAGTCAAATTCGGATTTCACAATTCAAGCCTTTTCGAACCAATTTGAAGGTTGAGACATGTTTATTGGACATCCTTGAACCATTCCCAATGATCATTAGCATCCAAAACATCTCATATTGCATAACCCGAATTCATAATGTTCATCATATTTTGATTTTTCGATTTTGCATATTGGCTGGATTTTAATAACTTTTGATCATTGTTTTGTGTTTGTATGAAGTTGTTGATTGATTCTGGATAGTTTGATTGAAGTTTCATTGCAGGTTTGAGATTCCACCATTGTTAGGGTTTTCGGCCTCCATTAGGGTTTTACTCTCAGGCTAATATAAATTAATTCTAAGAACACAGATCAATGCCAATTCATCTATGGATCATGTTTGTATAATTAATTTGATGAAATTTTGCAGTTTTGATGGTGTATGGATTTCGTAGGGTTTCCTGCAATTTAGAATTTCGCAGGAAAGTTTGTGGATAATTTCGCAGGAAATTTTGCAGTGCCAGAGGTTGAAGATGAAGCTAGCGCGTGCGTTTTCAGATTCAAATGTTATTCATAATATTTTTTGAATTGTTTATGGTTTTGTATTACAATTGCAGTGCTAGCTCAGTTGGTTAAAGGGGTGCGCGTGTGAGGCTTTGGTCCAGGGATCGAATCCTGGGCTCAGCAGTTTTTCTCATTTTTTCATTTTAATTGTTAAGCTTAATATATTATGTATTGTGATGGATATGTTAACAGATGCACCCTCCCGGCTGGAACGGTAAGTGTGTTTGTGTGCTGTGCAAAGGTCCTGGGTTCGATCCCCCCCAGGCCTTTTGTTTTGTTGTCTTTTTTCATGATTTTCCAGGATGAAGCAATAAAAACAATTGAACCCCTTTCCTTAGCACCTGTACGCGCATGGCCCAGTGGATGGAAGGTAAGTCTTGGAGTCTGCAAGCTTAGGGACTGGGTTCAAATCCCAGCCCAAGCAGGTTTTGATTTTTCATTCTTTTTATTATTTTTGATTATTTAATTAATTTTCTGTCTTAAATAAATTCAAATAATAAATAGTATGTTCATCCTTTTTAATTTCAATTTTATAAGAAAAACTTATTTTTTTTTTGTAAATTATTAATATTGTTAAATTATATATAGTTATTTTATTATTCCAAAATATGTATATAAACCCTAATCTTCTAAAAAAACTAAAATATTTTGTAAAAACCCTAATTAATCCTAATAATTTTCAAACCCTAATTTTCTTCTATTTAAAACTTAATCCTATTTTATTTAATCATGTACATTTTTTTATTTGTTTATAAATTAAATCTTGTATATAAGTATGTTTAAAACTAAAATTCTTAATTTAATTTTGTTAATATGATAATATGACATAAATTGTTTAAAATTTAATTTTGTATGTAAAATTTTTTTATTATATGTTTAAAAATAGTTAAAAATTGTTAATTTAATTTTGTAATTATAATTTTATTTTCATAATATGTTTATAATTAACTTAATTTTTATAATGTGTAAATAATTTAAAACTTTATAATAATTGATATAATTGTTTATATTTTCTTATTAATCTTAAATAATTGTCTATATAAAATTTTGATCTTTTAATTATTATAATTTTTTTGTTTATATTATCTATTATGTTTATTTTCTTATGATATTTATTTATTACTAACTCCATTTAACTTTGTATTATTTTTTTTATTATTATTTTTTACTAACCCAATTATTATTATTATTTATTATTTTGCTTATTTATTTAATTTGCTTTAATTATTATTATTATGTAATTGCTTCCTTTATGTAATATTGTAATAGTATTATTTAATATTTATTTTATGCTATGGTTAGTAAAATAGGGAGTGTAACATGTTTGTATGTTTAAAATTAATTTAGCTCATTAAATTTAAAGATAAATATTAAAATTGTACACTCACACACGTAAGTCGATCTTTGATCGCCATCTCACTTCCATAAGGATACCTCTCATGTTGCCTATTACAAAAAGGTCAAGTAGGGTGTATAAAGCAAAGTCCCTAATCTCACATCATCTAGTCCCTTAATAGATAAAAAGATCAAGTCCCTTTCGAATGTTGCCTTCATAATGATCTTGTCCCTTTCGAATAAAGATGACAAGTACCTTCGAATTGCTTATACACCCCACAGTTGCCTAAATAAACAGATGTCCCTTCACTTGTCCCTCACATCCAAGGTAATGACTACCTATTCCTTAATAATAGGGATAATCTTACCATTTAAAGGATTCAAGAACAGAAAAGACTTAAACTTAGGGTCGGTTCCTCTTAGATACTTGCTCACTTTTCAAAAACATTTCAAACACTTCACACATTTCAAACAATTTTCAAAACAAAGGTTTTTTACGCATCCGTACATGGATCATTATGAAACTCTTAAGAAAATTTTTATTCACACACTTCACATTTCAAAAACATTTTAAAGTGAGCTAAGTAACTAAGAGCCCATGGATAACCATGGATGTAAAGGGTGCTAACACCTTCCCTTTACATAACCTACCCCCCGGACCCAAAAATCTTTTAAAAGGTCTTTCCTGTTCTTTTATGCCTTTCCTTTGGATAAAATAAAAGTCGGTGGCGACTCTTGCTATCCGCAACATAACTAAAAGTCAGTTCTCCCACCGTGTTACAGAACTGACGACTCTGCTGGGGATTTAATATTAAAGAGGGGTACCCTTAGGAATTAGATCACTTTAAAATTGTTTGCCTTGTTTGCTTTATACTTACTTGTTGGGCTCTTATGTGTGAAAGATCCTAACCCGGATCTAGTGTACCTTAGGTAAATGGCAATAGACCAAGGAAACTGTACGGCGTATACCGATATGGTTGATCTGGTGGCCATAGTTAGTGTGACTTCTTGGTTGGTGCTTATGTTCCTTAAGTCAAGTTGAGGATAATATGAGGCTGCCATATGTTGTCAATACACTAACTGACTTTTAGAACCCTAGTTATCCCATCTTGGCCTTTAGAAAAGTAGTGAGATAACCGGCTTTGGTGCAGACTGAAGTTGGTTGATACTCGATACTACGCTCATTGAGATCTTAAACTTGGAGGGTTTTGGTTGGCAAGTAAGTTGCCCACTGAACAACCACCCTTGTGAAAGATCAATGATATTGAGATCCCTTAGAATCCGGTTACTTTTATAGGACAGGATGAACCAACTAAACTTCAGGGGAGGGTACTTACCTTTGAACCTCATGCAAGCCTTTAAACCTAGGGCTATTGTGTGACTTGTTTGTGTGTGCCACATGTTTGTGATTGAGCATAAAATCATGACATCATCATGCATCATAAGCATAGCATTTTCACTAACCATTTCAAGGACCAAAGGATTTATCTTTGTTCTTTGTTGCAGGTCATGGCTTCTACTCGTAGAAACACTATCAGGATCAACTTTGTAGGCATACCTGCTAAGCTTAAAGAGTTGATTTCTCAAGTGTCTGATCATTCCCAGTTCATCAAGAGACATGGTCACCTACTGGATCTAGTCACTTCAGGGTTCAATGAAGACATGATGAGTGTCCTGTTTCAGTTCTTTGATCCTAAACACCATTGCTTCACATTCCCCGACTACCAGCTGGTTCCTACAATGGAAGAGTTCTCTAAACTTCTGGGTATACCTGTTCTTGATCAAAGACCATTCACAGGCTTGGAAAAGGAGCCTAAACCTGAGGTTATTGCTACAGCTCTACATCTGAAAAAGTCTGACATTGTTCTAGAAACGAGAAGCGGAGTTAAGGGTATTTTTGCTAACGTGTTGATAGAAAAGGCTCAAGTATTCTTGAAGGCTATGAGCTATGATGCTTTTGAGGAAATCTTGGCCTTGTTAATTTATGGCTTAGTGTTGTTCCCCAATCCAGATCAGTTCATAGATGTTCATGCCATCAATATATTTCTGACTCATAATCCAGTGCCTACATTACTTGGAGACATCTTACACTCTTTTCATACCCGTACTACGAAGGCACGAGGAACTCTGATGTGTTGTATACCTCTATTGTCTAGGTGGTTTATTTCTCACCTTCCTCGTTCAGTGATGAAGAATGAACAAGGGTTCAGGTGGTCTAAGAGAATCATGTCACTCTCTCATTCAGATATCCATTGGTGCTCCAGATCTATGGAGAATGTCACTATCATTAACCGTTGTGGGGAGTTTCCTAATGTGCCACTTCTAGGCATAAGAGGAGGCATTACCTACAACCCTTCTTTAGCTTTACGACAGTTTGGTTACGCTCGAAGTGATGGTCCACATGACATGTTGATTCAGGGTATTGTGTTTGATTACGACAACGATCTTCAAGGTTACCGTCAGAGGTTCATACGAGCATGGGGAAAAGTGAACAAGGTTGACAGCAAGACTCTGGAGCCTAAGTACACTATTCCTATGGAAGCTTATCTCAGATGGGTACGATCTCGTGCTCAGACTCTCATGATGCCATATCCTGCCATCCTGCTAGTTACCATGGAACCTGTTGCTGAAGGAGATACTTCTTATACAATCCTTCACCCAGACATGCCTACTGACATGGAAGACTTGCAGAGATCTTGGATCCAGTTGAAGGAGCAAAGGGATACTTTTGAGGCTCATTACAAAGCAAGCCAAGAAAGAATCCTGGAACTAACAAAGCAACTTCACGAAGAGCGGAATCTCAACTCATACCTCAACACAAAGAGGAAACGTCCATGGGAGACTTAAAACCCCATCTCTTGTATTTATTGCATTTCATTTTCTGTAAGCCCAAGAGGCAAAATAAGTTTATTACTAATAAAAGTTTACCTTCTTGTTTGTTTAAGCAAATTTAAATCATGCGGTCCTTGAAAACATTGCATATACATTTACATTCCATATCATTGCATCACAGGTTTATTGTGCACAGGTTTCTTATCTTCTCGCTGTTTATTTCAGCAATGTCTCTTGAACAAACAGTTAAGGATCTCTAGGCACAAAATGCACAGTTCCAAGAGCTGATCCTGAACTTGTCCAAGGGGCAAGATGAATTGAAGACACTGCTGGCTAAGAAGACTAAGAAGACTAGAAGGTCAGGTGGTCTGATCAACATGGGTAGAAGGTTCAGAGGTCCTGTCAAGACTAAAGAATAGGTTGAAGACTATGAGTCTGAAGAGTCTGAGAAAGAAGTAGGCAGTCTCCACTATACAATGGGGGACTCTGATTCTGAGGCTAACTACTATCATGAGCCTAATGAGGACAAGTTCAAGATGTTGGTGGATAGAATGGATGCTATGGAATTACAGAAATCTTCTGGGCTGGATTTTGAAGACCTCAGTCTGATATCTGGGGTAGTCATACCCATTGGTTTCAAGGTTCCTACTTTTGTTATTTATGATGGTGTCTCTTGTCCCAAGCTGCATCTGAGATCTTATGTCAGGAGAATCCAACCCCATACTGCTGATAAGAAGTTGTGGATCCATTTCTTCCAAGAGAGCTTATTTGGAGCTCAATTGGAATGGTACTACCAGTTGGAAAGTGTCAACATCCGGGATTGGAATGATCTTGCTGAAGCCTTCTATAAGCAGTATCAATACAATGCTGACTTAGCTCCTACTCGCATGTAACTTCAGAGCATGTCTATGGGTGCTAAAGAAAGCTTCAAGGAGTATGCTCAGAAGTGGAGAGACTTGGCTGGAAGAGTGCAACCACCTCTAACTGACAGGGAGTTAGTTGATATGTTCATGTGTACGTTGAATGGTCCCTTTTATAGTCATCTCATTGGAAGCTCATCATCTGGCTTCACTGAGTTGATAATGACATGAGAGCGTGTAGAAAGTGGTATCAGGAGTGGCAAGATTCAAGTGGGTGCTTCTTCATCAGGTGCTGCAAAGAAGCCTCCCACTGGGAAGAAAGAGTCAAATGCTGTTTATGGTCAACCTGATCGTAATAGAAGGCATCAGTCTATGGGTGCAGTTCATATTTCCAATCCAACTCCTACAACACCAGAGCAGCCACAGGGGAATCAACAGAGGGCTAGAAGGCAGTTCACTAAGATCAACATGTCAATGGCTCAGGCATTGCAACACTTGCTGAAGGCTGAACTTATCACTCTGAAAGATGCTCCTCAGAATCCTAATGTTACCTCTCCCAGGTACAATGCTAATGCACGATGTGCATATCATTCAAACTGTCAGGGACATGATACCAATAGTTGCTGGGTATTGAAGAACAAAATTCAAGATATGATTGAGGCTGGAGAAATTGAGTTTGACCCTCCGGGTACTCCAAATGTGATTACTGCTCCCATGCCAAATCATGAGAAGACTGTCAATGCCATTGATGAAGATTTACATATTTATTCAGTTGCAGAGTTGACTACACCATTGTCTGTTATCAAGAAGAAACTAGTACAAGCTGGGTTCTTTCCAGGTTGTCGTGAAGATTGTGTCTATTGTGCTTACAAGCCGGATAGTTGCTGGAGGTTGAAGGACGAAATTCAACGTCTCATGAATAACTATACCATAGTGTTTGAGAGGACACCATCTTCTGTGGAGAGTATGGTGGATCATATTACTAAAGGTAAGAAGATTGAAGAGGTGGATATGATTGATAAAGTACCGGTAAGAATTACTTCAAAGAGACCTGTTAAAATCACTCGCAAGGGTCCAATTAAGATTACTGTTGAAGGCCCTGTGAAGATTGTTGCTGAAGCTAGAGTGGCTCCTATGATCATTACCACTCCTGGTCCTATTCCGTATACTTCTGATAAAGTTGTGCCTTGGCATTATGGGTCCGATGTTTATATCCATGGTGTTAAGCAGGAACCCTTAGTTGATATGCCTGTTGATGTTGATAATATTGCTGGATCTAGCAAGATCACACGAAGCGGAAGAGTTTTCTCTCCTCCAGTTACCTCTAAGAATGCAGTTACTCCAGCTGCTACCTCCACCACTGATGCTCGGGGCAAAGGTCCTGTTATTGAACCTATACCTACTGATGTGCCAACTGCTGATGAGCTCTCTAAGCAGATGGAAGAAGTATTGAAAATCATTCGCAAGAGTGATTATGACATTGTGGATCAGTTGGGGCATACTCCCTCCAAGATTTCCATGCTTTCTTTGTTGTTATGTTCTGAGGCTCATGCCAAAGCTTTGATCAAGTTTCTGAAGACTGCTCATGTACCCAATGAAATTTCTGTTGACCAGTTTGAAAATTGTGTTGCACACTTGACCTATGATAATGGGTAAGGTTTCTCCGATGCTGATTTGACTCCGGCCAAAAGAGATCATAATAGGGCTCTACATATCTCTATTGAATGCAGGGGCACTACCCTGTCACATGTATTGATAGACAATGGTTCCTCTCTGAACGTGTTGCCCAAAGAAGTCCTGAATAAGCTTAGTCCTGAAGATGCTGTGTTGAAGCCCAGTAATATAGTGGTGAAAGCTTTTGATGGCTCAAGAAGAGTGGTGCATGGAGAAATTGATCTCCCAATCAAAGTTGGTTCTCAGGTCTTCAATGCTACCTTTTATGTCATGGATATTCGTCCATCGTATTCTTGTTTGCTGGGACGTCCCTGGATCCATGGGGCAGGTGCTGTGACCTCTACATTACATCAGAAGCTGAGATATCCGGTAGAAGGAAAAGTTGTTACTGTCTACGGGGAGGAAGGATATGTGGTTAGCCATGTGAACACCTTTAAGTATCTTGAAGTGGAAGGTGAATATGTTGAAACTCCGTGTCAGACGTTTGAAGTGGTTCCTTGGATTGTTAATGACTATGAAGCTCCTCCTGTTGTCAAGAAAGTTCCTGTGGTCACCAGAGTACCTCCTACAATGGCCTCCCTTAAAGATGCTAGAGCTGTGGTGGATGAAGGTGGTTGTACTATTTGGGGTCAGCTTCCTGATATCCCTTACAAGTCTGAAAAATTTGGTTTGGGTTTCACTGCAGAGTCCCAGAAGGCTGTTCGTCGTGCTCGGGCTATTCGTATCACCAATCAGGGGATTATGAAAGACCAGATCAATGTTGTGGGTGACTATGATGAAGACTACAACTTGGATGCTTGGATTTTTCCTGCTGTGGGTGCTGGACTCAATAACTGGAAAGCTGAAGATGTTATTCCTATCTCCTTTAGTCAGGAGTAAATACTATTACTGTGTTGTTGCTTTTTAAGTTTGTAATTTCTTGAACAATTAAACTTTCAAAGCCTTGTGCCTTACCCGGGGCACAATGGTGTGCTTGTTACGGGCTGTCATTTCATTTGCATACTTCATTCAATAAAAATCAGTGGACGTTTCGTTTTCGTAAATATTGTGTTCCTTGTCTTTCTTTTTCTTTTATTTTTTACCTTTATCAGCTATGTGTTCTTAAACACACCCACATCACTAAAATGCAGATCCTCATCCACTCTGGATCCTGTTGATAAAAGTTCTACTATTGCCAATTATAATTTCGAGAATCCGATCTATCAAACTGAAGACGGAAATGAGGACGATTGTGAAGTACCTGTAGAGCTTGCTAGGTTATTACAACAAGAAGAGAAAGCTATACAACCACATGAAGAGCCAGTCGAAGTTGTGAATCTGGGAACTGAAGAGAACAGGAAAGAGGTCAAGATAGGGGCTGAATTAGAAGATAGTGTCAAGAGCAGATTGATTCAGATGCTACGTGACTATGTGGAGATCTTTGCTTGGTCTTATGAAGATATGCCAGGGTTGGATACAGACATTGTGGTTCACCGTTTACCAGTAAAAGAAGATTGTCGTCCAAAGAAGCAGAAGGTTCGTCGTATGCGTCCTGAAATGTCAGAGAAGATCAAAGCAGAGGTAATGAAACAGTTTGATGCAGGGTTCTTAGCTGTGACTTCTTATCCTCAATGGGTTGCAAATGTGGTGTCGGTACCTAAGAAAGATGGTAAGGTACATATGTGTGTAGACTACAGGGATTTGAACAAAGCCAACCCCAAAGATGACTTTCCGCTTCCTCATATTGATGTTCTGGTAGACAACACTGCTCAGCATAAGGTATTCTCTTTTATGGATGGTTTCTCTGGTTACAATCAGATCAAGATGGCACCTGAAGATATGGAGAAGACAACATTTGTTACACAGTGGGGCACTTTTTGTTATAAAGTGATTCCATTTGGTTTGAAGAATGCAGGGGCAACATATCAGCGTGCTATGGTGGCTTTGTTTCATGATATGATTCATCATGAGATAGAGGTGTATGTGGATGATATGATAGCCAGGTCCCAGAATGAAGAACAACATCTTGATCATCTGCATAAGTTGTTTGAGAGGTTGAGGAAGTACAAGTTGAGATTGAACCCAAACAAGTGTACTTTTGGAGTTAGATCTGGTAAGCTCCTGGGTTTCATTGTCAGTGGAAAAGGTATTGAAGTAGACCCTGCAAAAGTGAAAGCTATACGAGAGATGCCAGCTCCCTGTACTGAGAAGGAAGTTAGAGGTTTCTTGGGACGATTGAATTACATTGCAAGATTTATTTCCCAATTAACAGCTACCTGTGAGCCAATCTTCAAGTTGTTGCAGAAAGATCAGGTAATGGAGTGGAATGATGAGTGCCAGACTGCCTTTGATGAAAACAAGAAATATCTGTTAGAACCTCCAATTTTGATGCCACCAGTTGATGGAATACCCTTGATCATGTACTTAACAGTGTTAGACAACTCAATGGGGTGTGTGTTGGGGCAACATGACGAGTCTGGTCGAAAAGAGTAGGCAATATACTACCTTAGCAAAAATTTTACCGACTGTGAAACAAGATACTCACTGCTCGAGAAAACTTGTTGCGCTTTGGCATGGGCTGCTCGCCGACTAAGACAGTATATGTTGACTCATACTACTTTATTGATTTCAAAGATGGATCCAATAAAGTACATATTCGAGAAACCTGCTCTCTCCGGAAGAATTGCAAGATGGCAAATGATATTGACAGAATATGATATACAGTATACTACTCAGAAGGCCATTAAAGGAAGTGTTGTGGCTGATCATTTGGCTCATCAAGCAGTGGATGATTACCAGTCAATGAGTTTTGAGTTCCCCGATGAAGACATTATGATTATTACCAAAGAACCTGGACAATATGACGGACCTGCACAAGGATCCCGATGGACTATGGTTTTTGATGGTGCTTCTAATGCACTAGGTAATGGTGTTGGTGTTGTGATCAGTTCCCCTGAAGGTTGTCATACCCCGATTACTGCAAGATTGTGTTTCTATTGTACCAACAACATGGCTGAGTATGAGGCATGTATCTTGGTTATTAAAGCTGCTATTGATATGAAGATTCAGTTCCTTGATGTGTATGGAGATTCAGCCCTGGTAGTAAGTCAGATTAAAGGAGATTGGGATACCAAGCATGATAATCTCATTCCATACAGAGAGCATGTGTTGTCTTTGATCCCACATTTCAAAGAGATTACCTTTGGACATATTCCACGAAGGGAGAATCAGTTGGCAGATGCCTTAGCCACCATGGCATCCATGTTTGAGATCAGCTGGGATAATGAAGCTCCTAAGATTACTATTGATAGATTTGAGAAGCCTGCATACTGCAATAAGATTGGCACTGAAGAAGCAGAAGAGAAGCCTTGGTTCTATGAAGTGAAAAGATATCTTGAAGCTCAGGAGTTCCCTGAAGGGGCATCTGTCAAAGATAGGAAGTTTTTGATAAGGTTTTCTGCTAAGTTCTTTTTGAGTAATGGGATTTTATACAAGCGCAATCATGATTCAACTATGCTTCGTTGTGTGGATAAGAAGGAAGCAACTGAGATTATGGAAGATATGCATGATGGGATCTTTGGCACTCATTCTAGTGGTCATACCATGGCAAAGAAGATATTGAGAGCAGGTTACTATTGGTCTACCATGGAAGCTAATTGCTATCAACATTCCAGAACATGTCACAAGTGTCAAATTTATGCTGATAAAGTACACATACCTCCATCACCATTGAATGTGTTGACTGCTCCTTGGCCCTTTGCCATGTGGGGCATTGATATGATTGGAGAGATCAAGCCTACTGCTTCTAATGGGCATCGTTTCATCCTGGTTGCTATTGATTACTTCACTAAGTGGGTAGAGGCAGCTTCATTTGCATATGTTACCAAGAATATGGTGGCTCGATTCATTAAGAATAATCTCATATGTAGGTATGGCATCCCTGAAAGGATTATTACTGACAATGGCTCTAATCTGAACAACACTATGATTACTGATCTCTGCACGCAGTTCAAGATTAAGCATCACAACTCTTCTCTGTATCGTCCGAAGATGAATGGGGCAGTTGAAGCTGCTAATAAGAACATTAAGAAGATTATACAGAAGATGACTGTTACTTACAAGGATTGGCATGAGATGTTACCATTTGCTCTTCATGGTTATCGTACTACAATACGTACTTCAACAGGGGCAACCCCATTCTCCTTAGTCTATGGTATGGAAGCAGTTTTGCCCATTGAAGTTCAGATTCCCTCCTTGAGAATTATGAAGGATGCAGGCTTGGATGAAGATGAGTGGATTCAGACTCGACTTGACCAGATAAATTTGATTGATGAGAAGAGGCTAACAGCAGTTTGTCATGGCCAGATGTACCAGAAACGAATGATCAAAGCTTTTAACAAGAAGGTTAAGCCAAAGGTATATCAGGTTGGTGACTTGGTAATCAAGCGTATCATATTACCACAGGTTGATCCTAGGGGCAAGTGGACGCCTACATATGAAGGACCATTTGTGGTCAAAACAGTATTCTCAGG
This sequence comes from Lathyrus aphaca, assembly GCA_963966055.1. Lineage (NCBI taxonomy): Eukaryota > Viridiplantae > Streptophyta > Magnoliopsida > Fabales > Fabaceae > Lathyrus > Lathyrus aphaca. The sequence continues at coordinate 34,801,887 of OZ014524.1, forward strand.
AGGTGCCATGATACTTACTACTATGGATGGTGAAGACTTCCCACAGTCTGTAAACGCAGACATAGTTAAAAAATACTACGCATAAAAAGAGACCCGCTAGGTTGACTGGCCTAGGCAAAAATAAGGGCATCCCGACGAACCAAAAGGGTTCGGGCAAAAATTAGGGATATATATATATAAAAAAAAAGATGTACACCCGGCAAGTCGAAAACCTGAAAAGGCGGCTTGGGAAAAAAAGGGTATCCCGGTGGATTGAAAACCTGAAAGGGCAATCCAGGCAAAAGTTAGGGATTAAAGCGTATGACTATGTCTCGTTTGGATCACCCATGAAACTGCAACCAGTTGTGTTACTTACTCAAGCTCGAACAGATAAAGCTCAATCCAATCGTTTCCGTCTCAACAGCAGAAGATGAGATACTTGAAGATAATGGCAATAGTAGAATTGAAACTCAATAGGATTATTTCTCACATAGCTGATTTTCTTTGTTTTGTAAAACTTTTATGACAAATTCCTCTTACTAGGATTTCTGTCTCCTTGTACAAACCTACCTATGTATAGGTCACTTTTTGATATAAATAAAATTCCATCTTTGAATCCAGATTTACTTTTACCCTATTTACATAAGCGAAACGTCCATTGGTTGTGTTTGAATGTATGTATGCTCTTGAATATGATTGATGTTTACCAGAAATGCATAAATGCTTGATATGATTGATGTTTACCAGAAATGCATGAAAATGCAGTAATAGTATTTACTAAGGACGAACGAGGGAAGGACTTCAACGAAGTTTCGCCGGTTCATCCTCACAAGACAACTACAAGTTCCCCAGTAGGGCAAATCCATCTTCATAAGTACTTCCAGTCACATATCACCTGGAATTTATATCCATCTCTTTTATCCTCATATGGATATTCGGGAATTTATTTTTCCAATAGGAGTACGACGAACGAAGACGGGGGGTTATATATACTATATTATCAGACAAGGCGGGAACGAGTTCCTCATAGTCTCCAGTAACGAATCGGGATTTATTTTCCCTGGCCAGCAATTGCTATACGAAGATATCCAGACGCTTCAAGCTACATGATGCATACATGCATCATTTACATCATAACATACATATACATAGATACATAATACATTACTTAGGTGCATCATATCATACATGCATACATAATGCATAAACTAATATTATCATACAGAATGTTATAATCTTGTTTTTCAGGTTAATTCTCCAGTAAACAAATTTCATCAACAAATTGTGACTATTGGGCCGTTGTTTATCTTCCCAACGGTTACCATTTCCTCAGGACGTTGTTTATCCTCCTGAAAGCATATCATTTCCTCAGAATGTTGTTTATCCTTCTGAAAGCATACTACTACCTTGGGCCGTTGTTTATCTTCCCAAAGGTTATATCATTCCCTCAGGATGTTGTTTATCCTCCTGAAAGCTTCTTATACCTCAGGACGTTGTTTATCCTCCTGAAAGCATATCATGACTATTGGGCCGTTATTTATCCTCCCAAAAGTTAAACTTATACCTCATAACGTTGTTCATCCTTCTGAAAGCATATCATCACCTCAGGACGTTGTTTATCCTCCTGAAAGCATATCATTTCCTCAGAACGTTGTTTATCCTTCTGAAAGCATACTACTACCTCGGGACGTTGTTTATCTTCCTGAAAGCTATCACCACTTCCTCAAGACGTTGTTTATCCTCCTGAAAGCATATCATTTCCTCAGAACGTTGTTTATCCTTCTGAAAGCATACTACTACCTCGGGACGTTGTTTATCTTCCTGAAAGTTATCACCACTTCCTCAAGACGTTGTTTATCCTCCTGAAAGCTATCATTATATCTTCATATCTTGGACTGCTTTATCCTCCAAGAGACATATTTGAAGAACTTTTCTCCAAGTGGCATCTTTAAGCCCACTCAAGCATAATTCAACTAGTCATCAGTATCACTCTACGCACCGGTGAGTGCAAATTTTTGGGCTTTTGTGTTCAATCCCCTTCAACCTTCCAGGTCACGATTGGCACATATACCAATCTAACCCCTCAGGTTTCAGAAAATTGAACAGGGGCAGCTGTTGCACCCCAAAATTTGCCCTCACAATACAAGACTTTGTGTGCTAAGAAGGTTCACAAGGTTCACAAGACCTTTCATGAGGTTCATGAAGTTTGCAAGACACTTTATGAGGTTCACAAGGTTCACAATACTTACAAGATCTTTCATGAGGTTCATGAAGTCTACAAGACACTTTATGAGGTTCACAAGGTTCACAAGACCTCCCATGAGGTTCACAAGGTTCACAAGACCCCCCATGAGGTTCACAAGGTTCACAAGACCTCCCATGAGGTTCACAAGGTTCACAAGACATCTTATGAGGTTCACAAGGTTCACAAAGTTCACAAATAGTCAGAAAGTTTGACAATTCCCTCAGACAATGCATTCTCCTAAGCAGTGCATCCAAAACTAGGGTTTTGACTTTAATCAGGCTAAATGGACTTCCAAGACTTCAAGTGAGCTTCATAACATCCTATATGTTTTTAAGAATCCCCATGACAAGTTTCAAGACTTTTCTCAAAGGTTTGCTCAGTCAGATGATCAGATAGGTCAAAATCAGTCGAAGCAGTTAAAAAGTCAAACTGAGGTCAACTGTGGTCAAACCAAAGTCAAACTTCATGATTTTTTGCCAACATCAAGTATATGAAGTAAAATTCATCATTTTATCAAGGGTTGATCAAGATTCATCAAGGAGATTTCAGATCATCAAGAATCAGAGGTTTCTAAATTAGGGTTTCCTCAGGAAAAGTCAACTGAACTTTGACCATCCATAACTTTCACATGCTTCATCACCAATTTTCCATCCAAAGCTCATTTTGAAGGAAATTGAATTCTCTACAACTTTGTGTCTCTCAAGCCAAGCCCAAAAATGCTTCATTTGGAAGGTATGAGCTAAGACATTATAGGTCCTTTTGAAAGTCAACAAAAAGTCAACAACTTCAAAAGGGCATAACTTGAGAATGGTAAATGATATGGACATGAAACCAGTGGGGTTGGTTAGAAGACTCTTCAAGCTTTCCAAAATGTCCAAGAACACCCTCATAGCATTAAAATTGAAGGATTTGTGCCCTTGCAAAGTTGGTAAATATTTGGTTGGTTTATGAAGAAAATGGAGGTTTAAAACCATTTTTTTCTAAATGGACTTGCCATTTGATGATCCAATCCATACCAATACTTCATGCACGACCCAAATCTCAATTATTCAGATTTTTTATCATTTTAGTTTTATTTATTTTGATTTTATTCATTTAAAATCATTTTAAATTAAAATAAAATAGAAAAATCAAATATTTAAATGAGATTGAGCTTCTAGAAAGTCATAAAGGTTGCTTGGATCAAATTGATACAAAAATTATGATGATTGGCTTGAAATAGAAAGGTCTAATTCACAAATATTTGAAGTTTAAGACTTAATCTTTTTCAATCTTTTTCAATCAAATAATCCACACAATGATCCATTCTTTTGACCTAAATCCATTGTATTATAAGTAGACAACACAAACCTAATACAAACAGACGAAATTCTGGCCTCCAAGAGTAAGTTTGCATATTCAAAAATATCACCAAAAGTCAAATTCGGATTTCACAATTCAAGCCTTTTCGAACCAATTTGAAGGTTGAGACATGTTTATTGGACATCCTTGAACCATTCCCAATGATCATTAGCATCCAAAACATCTCATATTGCATAACCCGAATTCATAATGTTCATCATATTTTGATTTTTCGATTTTGCATATTGGCTGGATTTTAATAACTTTTGATCATTGTTTTGTGTTTGTATGAAGTTGTTGATTGATTCTGGATAGTTTGATTGAAGTTTCATTGCAGGTTTGAGATTCCACCATTGTTAGGGTTTTCGGCCTCCATTAGGGTTTTACTCTCAGGCTAATATAAATTAATTCTAAGAACACAGATCAATGCCAATTCATCTATGGATCATGTTTGTATAATTAATTTGATGAAATTTTGCAGTTTTGATGGTGTATGGATTTCGTAGGGTTTCCTGCAATTTAGAATTTCGCAGGAAAGTTTGTGGATAATTTCGCAGGAAATTTTGCAGTGCCAGAGGTTGAAGATGAAGCTAGCGCGTGCGTTTTCAGATTCAAATGTTATTCATAATATTTTTTGAATTGTTTATGGTTTTGTATTACAATTGCAGTGCTAGCTCAGTTGGTTAAAGGGGTGCGCGTGTGAGGCTTTGGTCCAGGGATCGAATCCTGGGCTCAGCAGTTTTTCTCATTTTTTCATTTTAATTGTTAAGCTTAATATATTATGTATTGTGATGGATATGTTAACAGATGCACCCTCCCGGCTGGAACGGTAAGTGTGTTTGTGTGCTGTGCAAAGGTCCTGGGTTCGATCCCCCCCAGGCCTTTTGTTTTGTTGTCTTTTTTCATGATTTTCCAGGATGAAGCAATAAAAACAATTGAACCCCTTTCCTTAGCACCTGTACGCGCATGGCCCAGTGGATGGAAGGTAAGTCTTGGAGTCTGCAAGCTTAGGGACTGGGTTCAAATCCCAGCCCAAGCAGGTTTTGATTTTTCATTCTTTTTATTATTTTTGATTATTTAATTAATTTTCTGTCTTAAATAAATTCAAATAATAAATAGTATGTTCATCCTTTTTAATTTCAATTTTATAAGAAAAACTTATTTTTTTTTTGTAAATTATTAATATTGTTAAATTATATATAGTTATTTTATTATTCCAAAATATGTATATAAACCCTAATCTTCTAAAAAAACTAAAATATTTTGTAAAAACCCTAATTAATCCTAATAATTTTCAAACCCTAATTTTCTTCTATTTAAAACTTAATCCTATTTTATTTAATCATGTACATTTTTTTATTTGTTTATAAATTAAATCTTGTATATAAGTATGTTTAAAACTAAAATTCTTAATTTAATTTTGTTAATATGATAATATGACATAAATTGTTTAAAATTTAATTTTGTATGTAAAATTTTTTTATTATATGTTTAAAAATAGTTAAAAATTGTTAATTTAATTTTGTAATTATAATTTTATTTTCATAATATGTTTATAATTAACTTAATTTTTATAATGTGTAAATAATTTAAAACTTTATAATAATTGATATAATTGTTTATATTTTCTTATTAATCTTAAATAATTGTCTATATAAAATTTTGATCTTTTAATTATTATAATTTTTTTGTTTATATTATCTATTATGTTTATTTTCTTATGATATTTATTTATTACTAACTCCATTTAACTTTGTATTATTTTTTTTATTATTATTTTTTACTAACCCAATTATTATTATTATTTATTATTTTGCTTATTTATTTAATTTGCTTTAATTATTATTATTATGTAATTGCTTCCTTTATGTAATATTGTAATAGTATTATTTAATATTTATTTTATGCTATGGTTAGTAAAATAGGGAGTGTAACATGTTTGTATGTTTAAAATTAATTTAGCTCATTAAATTTAAAGATAAATATTAAAATTGTACACTCACACACGTAAGTCGATCTTTGATCGCCATCTCACTTCCATAAGGATACCTCTCATGTTGCCTATTACAAAAAGGTCAAGTAGGGTGTATAAAGCAAAGTCCCTAATCTCACATCATCTAGTCCCTTAATAGATAAAAAGATCAAGTCCCTTTCGAATGTTGCCTTCATAATGATCTTGTCCCTTTCGAATAAAGATGACAAGTACCTTCGAATTGCTTATACACCCCACAGTTGCCTAAATAAACAGATGTCCCTTCACTTGTCCCTCACATCCAAGGTAATGACTACCTATTCCTTAATAATAGGGATAATCTTACCATTTAAAGGATTCAAGAACAGAAAAGACTTAAACTTAGGGTCGGTTCCTCTTAGATACTTGCTCACTTTTCAAAAACATTTCAAACACTTCACACATTTCAAACAATTTTCAAAACAAAGGTTTTTTACGCATCCGTACATGGATCATTATGAAACTCTTAAGAAAATTTTTATTCACACACTTCACATTTCAAAAACATTTTAAAGTGAGCTAAGTAACTAAGAGCCCATGGATAACCATGGATGTAAAGGGTGCTAACACCTTCCCTTTACATAACCTACCCCCCGGACCCAAAAATCTTTTAAAAGGTCTTTCCTATTCTTTTATGCCCTTCCTTTGGATAAAATAAAAGTCGGTGGCGACTCTTGCTATCCGCAACATAACTAAAAGTCAGTTCTCCCACCGTGTTACACCATCTTCTGTACAATCTTCTTGATATTCTTGTTAGCCGCCTCAACAACGTCGTTCATCTTTGGCCTGTAAGGAGAAGAATTGTGGTGTTGGATCTTGAAGTCCCGGCATAGCTCTGCCATCATTTTGTTGTTCAAGTTGGAACCATTATCAGTAATGATTCGCTCGGGCACTCCATACCGGCAGATGATGTCTCTCTTCAGAAATCGGGCTACCACTTGCCTTGTAACATTTGCATAAGAAACTGCTTCAACCCACTTGGTAAAGTAGTCAATGGCTACTAGGATGAATCTGTGGCCATTTCAAGCAGTCGGTTCAATCTTGCCAATCATATCAATGCCCCACATAGCAAAGGGCCAAGGTGAAGACATCACATTCAGAGGATTTGGAGGTACATGCACTTTATCCGTATAGATCTGGCATTTATGGCATTTTCTGGCATAGGCACAACAGTCGGCATCCATCGTGATCCAGTAATAGCCTAATCTTAGCAACTTTTTAGCCATTGCATGCCCTCCCGATGGGTACCAAAGGATCCTTCGTGCACTTCGTGCATTAACAAGCCTGCTTTTGTCTTATCAACGCATCTGAGAAGTACCATATCAAAGTTTCTCTTGTACAGGGAACCGTCAGTATTCAGGAAGAAACTACCAGCTAGCCTTCTTAATGTCTTCTTATCATTGGAAGATGCCCCAGGTGGGTATGTTTGATCCTCCAAGAAGCATTTGATGTCATGGAACCAAGGCTTATCATCTTTTACAACGTCTGCTGCAAATACATATGCTGGTCTGTCAAGTCTGGATACTGCAATTTGAGGCACAAAGTTGGCAGCTTGAACTTTGATCATGGATGAAATGGTAGCCAGAGCATCTGCAAACTGATTTTCATCTCGAGGGATATACTCAAGCTTGACTGATGTGAAGAAAGTCAATAACCTCCTTGTATAATCCCGATAAGGTATCAGATGATCTTGGTGCGTGTACCATTTGCCGTTGGTTTGATTAATTACCAGAGCTGAATCCCCGAACACAGTCAAAGTCTTGATCCTGAGGTCAATGGCTTCCTCAAGACCCATGATACAAGCTTCGTATTCAGCTTCGTTGTTAGTGCAGTTGAAGGTGAGCTTTGCCGAGAAAGGCATGTGAACTCCCTTAGGTGTAATGAGTACTGCACCAACACCACGACCATTCATGTTAACAGCCTCATCAAACATCATAGTCCATTCTTCTTCCGGGTCAGGCCCTTCAGTGTGAACAGGCTCTTCGTGATCTTTTGCTTTTATGAACATGATGTCCTCATCGGGGAAGTCAAATTTCATAGGCTGGTAATCGTCAATGGGCTGCTCAGCAAGATAATCAGACAATACACTGCCCTTGATGGCTTTCTGAGATGTGTACTGGATGTCATATTCTGTGAGGATCATTTGCCATCTTGCAACCCGTCCGGTAAGTGCTGGCTTCTCAAAAATGTACTTAACTGGATTCATCTTGGATATCAACAAAGTAGTGTGGGTCAACATATACTGCCTTAGTCGGCGAGCAGCCCACGCTAAAGCACAACAAGTTTTCTCGAGCAGTGAATAACGTTGTTCACAGTCGGTAAACTTTTTGCATAGGTAGTATATTGCATACTCTTTTCGACCAGACTCGTCATGTTGGCCCAGCACACACCCCATTGACTCTTCTAATACTGTCAAGTACATGATTAGAGGTCTTCCTTCAACTGGAGGCATAAGGATCGGAGGCTCTTGTAAATATTCCTTGATCTTGTCAAAATCCCTCTAGCAGTCTTCATTCCACCTGACCGTTTGTTCTTTTCTTAATAACTTGAATAAAGGCTCACAGGTTGCTGTAAGGTGAGATATGAACCTTGAAATGTAGTTCAATCTACCTAGAAACCCCCAAACTTCTTTTTCAGTCCTTGGTGCAGGCATTTCCTGAATGGCTTTAACTTTATCGGGGTCAACTTCAATCCCTTTCTCGCTCACAATAAATCCCAACAGCTTACCGGATCGTACCCCGAATGTGCACTTGTTGGGGTTCAACTTCAGTTGGTACTTCCTCAGACGCTTGAATAACTTCAACAGATTCACCAGGTGGTCTTCTTCTGTAAGGGACTTGGCAATTATGTCATCCACATAACACTCGATTTCTTTATGGATCATGTCGTGGAATAATGTTACCATAGCCCGTTGATAAGTTGCACCCGCATTCTTCAGCCCGAACGACATCACCTTATAACAGAACGTGCCCCAGGGTGTGATGAAAGTTGTCTTCTCCATGTCTTCAGGTGACATCTTGATCTGATTGTATCCTGAAAATCCGTCCATGAAGGAGAATACCGAGAACTGAGCCGTATTATCAACCAATACATCAATGTGAGGTAAAAGGAAGTCATCTTTCGGGCTGGCTCTGTTTAGATCCCGGTAGTCTACAGACATCCTCATCTTGCCATCCTTCTTAGGCACAGGTACAATATTAGCAACCCACGGCGGATAGCTAGTCACAACAAGGAACCCGACATCCAACTGTTTATGTACCTCTTCCTTGATCTTCATTGCCATATCTGGGCGAGTACGACGCAACTTTTGTTTTACCGGCGGGCAGTCTTCTTTCAAGGGCAGCTTGTGCATGACAATATCGGTGTCCAACCCTGGCATATCCTGATAAGACCAGGAAAACACATCCACATACTCCCGAAGCATATCAATCAGTTGTTCTTTTACCGAATCTTGTAGGCAGGCCCCGATCTTAACTTCTTTCACATCTTCTTCCGTACCAAGATTAACCGTTTCGACCTCCTCCTGATGAGGGGTGATAACCTTCTCCTCTTGTCTTAACAACCTGGCTAGCTCTTCTGGAAGCTCATAATCTTCTTCAACCCCTTCATCAGCTTGATTGATTGGATTGTCAAAGTCATACGAAGCCATAGCAGTGTTGTTGTCGGTGCGATCTGAAAGGCACTCTCTGCAAGGGTTTAGATTGTTCATTTTAGTGATCAATTTTAATCTTGTTTAGAAAAAAGTGAAATGAAGTTATCATTTTGAAAACATTGCCATTTTATTTTTGTACAAAAAGAAAAATGAAAAACAGTGAGCGGAAAAGAAAAAGACTCATTTGCAAAAGATGTCCGATATTCATTGATTAATCCATTTGCACAAAATTACAAGATGGCCCGATTACAAAATGAGTCTTGGCATCTTGGGCAAGATGCAAGACTGGATGCATGCTTAAAAATACAGGAAATAATAATTACTCTGCAGGAGTAACCCTTATAATTTCCTGGGAAGACCAGTTAAGGACTTGGCTCCCCGGGATCCTTGGACGTATCCAGCTCTCCAGGTTGCGGTCGCTTTCCTCCTCGTCTTCCAAGTTGTTCACGGCATCTGGGGTGAGCATTCCCCTGCTGACAAAATTGGGTTTTTTAGCAGCCTCTGATTGATCTTGTTGAGTTGGTCTGTAACCCAACCCAAATCTGTCTTCTTTCTTCTCCACGGGCAACAGCTTGCCCCAGCCTTGGGCAGTACCCTCTTCAACAACCTTCCGGGCTTGCTGATAAGACGTCATGGAGGTTCCCAGTACAGCAGAGGCTTCGTTAATGTTCAGGGCCTCAAACCCCTGGCTCATAGTTTCATGGATCTCTCCATCCATCTCAATATACTTATACGTAGCCAGATGGCTAACAAAGATGTCTTCTTCTCCACAGATGGTGATGATCTGGCCTTCCCACTCAAATTTCAGCTTCTGGTGAAGGGTAGACGTAACAGCGCCAGCGGCATGGATCCAGGGTCTACCCAACAAACAGCTGTAGGCCGGCTGAATGTCCATAACATAGAAGGTAGTTTTGAAGGTTTGCGGGCCAATCATCACAGGCAGATCAATCTCTCCAAGCACTGATCTTTTAGAGCCATCAAATGCTCGCACCACCAAATTACTCGGACGCAGTGCCAAGCCATCATACTCCAGCTTCACTAAGGCTTTCTTTGGTAGAACATTGAGTGAAGACCCAGTGTCCACCAGTACATGGGATAGAACAACACCCTTGCATTCTAGAGTGATGTGTAAAGCCTTGTTGTGGTTACGTCCCTCTGTTGTTAAGTCAGCATTGGTGAAGCCCAGTCCATGGCTGGTATTGACATTTGCCACCACAGTTTCTAGCTGATTAATGGTAATCTCCTCTGGCACGTATGCTGCGTGCAGGACTTTCAATAACGCATTCCTGTGAGCTTCAGAACACATCAACATGGATAATATGGAGATTTTTGAAGGAGTTTGGTGAAGTTGATCCACCACTTTGTAATCGCTTCTCTTTATGATTCTCATGAACTCGTCTACATCTTGCTCAAAAGATGTCTTCTGGGTTTCTTTGATAGCTGGCTCTTCAAGCACCACACTCTTTCCTTTTGCTTTGGTAGCAGCTTCTGCCTCAGCATTAGGTCTCTGTGTTTGTGAGGCAAAAAGGCGTCCGCTTCTAGTGAAGCCTCCGCCTCCCCCAACATTATCAATCTGTGGAGAAGAAGTTGAAGAATCCAAAGTGATTTTCTCCCCGTTGCAGTAGAGATCAGAGCCATAATGCCAAGGTATGGCATTACTGCTTTCATAGGGAACTGGTCCAGGAACCGTGATGGTAACTGGACGTACTGCTGCAGAGGAGGGTACCGTGATGGTGTGCGGATCGTAGTAAATTGTAACTGGTGACCTGGCAGGAGGTGCCACTGTTTGTTGCTGAAAGTTGCTATCTGGAGGAACAATTGATGGATCATAGTAGATGGTGACTGCTGAGATATCTTCATTAATTTCAGTTGATGTTGTAGAAGATTCGGCTAAATAAATGGATGCTGATGTTGTAGAAGAAAAGGTTATTGACATTTGATTTGTTGAAGTGATGGATGGAGCCATTGTTGATGATATTGATGAATCGGTTGGAATGATTGTTGCTGCTGTTGTAGAAGAATCGGGGATTGTTGTCAAAGGAATTGCTGGATTTATAGGCGCCGTTGTTGAGATCTGAAGGATACCATCTTTGATAAGACCATCTATGCCGCTTCTCAAATTATCACACCCGTTGACTGCAATGTTGCAATACCCACAACCGAGTTCACACCCGGGAAACACCTGGCACTCTAGAAGCTGAGCTTTAATTTCGACCAGAGGTGTTCGAATTTGTGCAACACTGGTGATCAAAATAGACGGTTTATCTTCCTCAATGGCATTAATCCTTGGCCCACCATGGTTGGGCATAGGGTTTCTGTTGACATTTGGAGGAGGTGCGAAGTTGAGGGCCTTAGAATCCACCAGATCTTGAACTTTCATTTGCAATGCCCTGCATTTCTCCGTATTGTGGCCGGGAGCATTGGAATGAAAAGCACACCTGGCGTTGACATTGTAATTCTTAGGGAGATTGGAGGGATCTGGTGGTGCCAATGTCCTTAACTCAACCAAGTTAAGTTTCAGGAGTTGTGGCAATAAGGCAGCATAAGGCATAGGGATAGGGTCAATCACCCTATTTGCCTGTGATGGTCTTTGTTGAAAGGGTCTTTGCTGTTGATTGTTATTGTTGTTGTTATAGGCTCTTTGTGGCGGATACTGAACTTGCTGCTGATAATGTGGTTGTTGTTATTGTTGATATGTTGGTTGCTGAGGAATCGGAGTTGGAATAGTGACAGCTGCTACTGATCTGTGGACATACTGAGGTCTGCCCCTGCTGGCATGAATGGCATTTGTCTCACCGGTTCTTCGAGGTCCCACAAAAGGTTTCCTGGAATTACTTGACGAACTTGCACCATTATCAGAAATCTTGCCCATCTTTAGCAGACTTTCAATTCTTTCACCGGCTATAACTACGTCTGCGAAGCTAGTAGAAGAAAAGGCAGCCAACCTATCAATGTATGTTCCTTGCAAAGTATTCATGAACATGTCGGCCATTTCTCTTTCCGACATGGGTGGCTGGACAGCAGCAGCAAGCTGTCTCCACCTTTGGGCATATTCCATGAAGCTTTCCCTGGAAGATTGAGACATTCCCATCAAGAGGGTCCTGTTAGGAGCCATGTCCAGATTGTATTGGTACTGCCTGATGAAGGCTTCAGCTAGGTCCTTCCAGCATCTGATAGTAGCTCTGGTCAAGTGTGAATACCACTCCCTTGAAGCCTCAGTCAAACTATCTTCAAAATAGAACATCCACAGTTTTTCATCCATGGTGTATGCTTTAAGTCTCCCCAGAAAAGACTGCAAGTGAGTTCGTGGACAAGAAGTTCCATTGTATTTCTCGAAGCACGGGGGTTTGAACTTGTGGGGAATTCTCACCCCGTCTACTAACCCCATATCCATTACATCAAAACCCAGAGAATTTTGAGACTCCAGAGATCTCAACTTCTCATCAATTTCATCAAACCTCCTATCATAGACTTCATCACCAGCTCCCATGACAGTGAATTGCTCCTCTTGGGGGTCTTCTTGCAAGATCCTCCCTCCAGCAGTATTTCCTTGCACATTAGCCGGGATGTTGACTTCAGGATCTAGATGAGGTCCAAATACAGGTGGATTAACATGAGGCTGTCCCCTCTCATTGTTGCTTGTTCCTCCAGTCCCAGGATGACGCTCCTCGGGAGTTTGTCTTTCTACCAATGCCCTTAACCTTTCTTGGATTTGAGCCAAGCCAGTCATTACTGTCATGAATTGGGCCATTTGGTTTCTCATCTCCACCCTTTCATTAGCCATCTGGGTCCTTACCTCGGTCAGGTCTTGCTGTACTTGCTCCATTATAATACCCGGAAGGTTGTTGCGAGTAGGATACCGGTGTGCACGGTTGACGGGGAACACTCTTCTGCGAGCAATGTTTCCTGAACCACAACAGAGTTAGAAACACATAAAATAATAATGAAACCTACAAAACAAAACAAAAGTTAGCATGCAATGCAGTGTGCTTATTTATTTTCCAAGGCTTGGTTCTTGGTTTTGACCTTTCCAGACCTCGAGGAAGATGCTTTGATGTTGCTTGAGAAAAGAAACCCAAAATGGAAACAAACTAAAATATATTACAAATGGTGCATAATACATAGTTTGTTTTTTACAATACATGCCCCAGAAGGGTCAAAATACAACATAAAAGAAAAGTACATCAAATGAAAGCAACAACAAACAAAAAGTCAGACATCAAGTCCAAACTCATCCTCCTTAACCTCCTTCAAAAGTGCCTCAGTTACAGGACCAGCTGGATGCTCTGTAATAGTCCTGATGAGGAGGTTTCTGGTGGCAATAGCAGTGGTCAGCTTCTTATGCCTGTCCTGGTCCTTTTACCTCTTCAAACCAGCCCTAAGTTTCAACTCTGAAATCTCCTTCTGGGCTTCCAGCAAAGCTTCCTGTTGTTTCTTTTCATTAGCCTCTAACTGCTCAATCCTGGCTTGAGTTCTCTTATCTTCCTGTGTCAGGGCTTCAGTGATCCTGACCCACCTAGCCTGACTCTCTTGCAGATAGAGTTCAGTCCTAGCCTTCTGAAGCTTGGCCTCCTTACAGGCATTCTTCAGTATTTGTTCCCCAGCTCTTGATTTCTTGATGTAGTCCTCTGTTTTCTCAATCTTGGCCAGATGCTCCACCCTAAGCTTCTCCAACCTCTCAATGTCCAGACGACCATCACTCCTTTCCCAAAGAGTTTTCTTCAAAGCTTGAGACAGATTCTCATTCCTCTCCTTCAGTTTCTCGAATTCCTCCAGGCTGACAGTGGCTGCTGGCTGTACTGTAGATGGTCCAGGTGTGTCTTCAATGGTAAAAGGCATTCTAGTGATCTGAGCTCTGGCATGGGACCATTCATAGTACTGGGCTGAAGCAACATTATTACACTTCCTAAGAATAGCCACCCCCTTTGTCTGGATGTTGTCCCAAGCCCAGGATGCTTGTCTGACAACAACTAGATTAGGCTTTATCTCGCAATACAGGGTCTCAGCTAAATCTTGCACTCTAGGAGGGTGGACCAAAACATAGCCCAGTTGTCTCTTAAATAGCAAAGGATTGTAGTTGATGCAACCTTTTACTCCTATCAGAGGTACATTTGGGTATTGCCCACATCTAGTGATGATGTCCTTGCCTTTGGTGCTCTGGGTGCACCATCTGATGTCATCTGAAGTCAAAGCAATGAGCCTCTTGGCCCAATTCTTCTGTTGGTGAGGATTCAGGAAGGCATCAGTCTTAGGTAAGTGTTTGAGCAGCCAGGTGTGAAACAGAGGAACACAGCATCTCACCAACTTCCCTCTTTGCTTCTCATTCCTCTGATGAATGGAATAATAGAAATCTCCCAGTAATGTGGGTACTGGGTTCCTCAGAAGGAAAAGATGAATGGCATTCTTGCTGATAAATTTGGGCTCATTTGCAAACAGTATAACCCCATATATGCTGAGGGCTAATAATGCACAAACTGCCCTCCATTCTCCCAAAGAGGCCTTCAGGATGGCCTGAGAAATCAAGAAGTCTAAGTGCAAACCAGGGGTCCCAGCCTTTGTTGTCATGTTCTGCTCAATCAAAATAGGTTCCAGGTACAATGCTTTTGCCACTTCTCCATTGCTGGGAGAAGTCATCTCTGGGTTGAAGGGGACATCACCCCTGACAGGTACTCCAATCAATGATGAGAACTCCTCCAGCAGAGGTCCTAACTGAAAGTTCTGGAAAGTGAAGCATCTCAAAGGAGGGTTATAAAACTGTAAGCAGGTGTGAATCATACTCCTCTGAGAAGGATCCAGGTCCATAACCATATCAAGGATGCCTCCATAATGTTCTCTGAATAAGGGGATATGGTTTGGAGTGATAAGTGTCTGGACCTGCCTGATACCAGTCAACACAGGCTCAAAGAAATGGTATGAAATGTTGCTCTTCCTGGGTGCAGACATGAGTGCTGATGAAGAGCTGAAGACGAGTGCTGATGAGAATCAAGACTGATACTGGAGATAAGCCACTGATAGGCTAATGCTGGTGATGAAGGCAACTGAAGCAGGCAACTGATGAAGATAGCTGAAGCAGATAACTGATGAACAGAGGTCTATGCAAATGAAGGGATCAAAACCAAGCCAAATATGATGTGGATACCCTGAAAAATAAATAAACAAATGTTAAATGATGCAATGATGATGTATGCAAATGATATGCAAGGGTTTATGATCAAGCTGGATCTGAATATCTGTCTTGATATAAGCCCAAGTATGTTCAAGAAGTCCAGATAGAGGTTCAGTAATCCAGTAACCAGGGTGG
The DNA here is from genome assembly GCA_963966055.1 of Lathyrus aphaca. NCBI lineage: Eukaryota > Viridiplantae > Streptophyta > Magnoliopsida > Fabales > Fabaceae > Lathyrus > Lathyrus aphaca. The sequence continues at coordinate 34,817,416 of OZ014524.1, forward strand.
GGGACTCAAATAAAGAGTCACATGTCCAGGGTTAAATCACAAGAACTGTCCAAAGTGAGGTACTCTTAATCAAACAAGTAACAAGGTATGATGTGGCCAAGGGTACCTGCAAACCTGTAAACAGCCCAACCCCCTCACAGGTAGTGTTCTAAAACAAGGATCCTAAGACTTGGATCAGCTATGAGAAGTGTAAACACTTCTAACCCGGAGGTACAGTGTTTACAATAACCATAAAAGATCCTCCTCTAATTCACCTCAGTTTCTGAAGGTCATAATAAAGGTCATCCAGACTTAGCAGGCTTCCCAGATAGCCCTAGCACTACAGGAGATCTGTAGCACAGAGTTCTCAAGAAGAAACCCATATCTGAACCGTGTTTCATATTCCCACACCATACCGAAATGGAATGGGAAAGAACATGAACCACTCTAGCCTAGGTGTCACTCAGGTCCCAGGTATAGGACCTTAAACTCTCAGTAGAACCCCACCCACCAAACAGGAACCAGATCCAGCAATGATAATGACAGTATGAAAAATAAGAAACTGTAAAGAAAGCAATAAATAAAGCTGTACATAAAGCAATAAATAAAGCAAAATAAATAAACACACATAGCACATAACACCCCAGTAAACACAAATCAAACAAGTGCTAGGAGGAACCCACAAAAAGAACCAGGAGCCCTGGTTACAGTATAAGGGTCCCCAGCAGAGTCGCCAAGCTGTCGCTCCCACCAAATGAGGCTAAGTCAAATGGGGTACAGACGCGAACGGTCGGTGAAAGGAGGAAGAGAACACACAGGGGTGAACTCAGAAGAAAAGAAAAGAGTCGCCAGCTAGGCATTTTTATCCCGAAGGAAAGGTAACGCTGCATAAACCTAAGAAAAGATGGATAAGACGGTTGCGAACCAGAGAGACTGAGAAAGGGGGTTGGTTACAACCTGGGAAGGTATTAGCACCCAGATTGTCCGTCGTACTCGACGGGATCCACGCTTGAAAGATTTGTGTTTTAAAGGGGTAGTGTCAGTGCAATTTGTGTATCAAAGCTGGAAAAGAATGCAAGTGTCAGTGTAAAAGGAAGTATGAAGTGAAGTGAAGAAGTGTCAGTGTGAGAAAAGAGTATGAAGCTTAAGATTATGAGATTTAAAGAATAATGCTGGAAAGAGGGGGAATATACAGAGACTTTTGTTCGATAACTGTTAAGTTATGCCTACGTATCCTCTCGTGCAATGAGGAAGTCAGAACACCGTAGTTCGACTCAAAGAGACTGAAAGATAAATTGACTTGTGAACTGCTTACTTGTCTATGCTCAAGTGTATAACCTGTTTGGCTCAGGTGCAAACTGTCTTGCATTAGACGGAAGAAGCAAGTTCTCGTTTGTGAGTGAATGAGGTGAGAAAAGAATCCCGGAGGAGACGATTATTGTTTGTTTTTGTGTTTTTAATCTTTTATTGCTTTTTGGAGTTTGTCATAAGAAAATGAGCTTAAGCCTAACCAAGGGTTAGTAAACTCATCACATCTTCCCTCTGATTAGGGGTAATGAGAATACCTTAAGTATGAAGTAAGCACCTCACACTTAATCACCATGATGTAGGATTAAGATCATTAACCTACTTGTAATTACTTAGATGTTTTTGGTGTTTTTGTTTAGTGTTAAGTAATGAGTTTAAGCCATAATCAAAGATTTAATGGACCCATTACACCATCCCAATAGAAGGATAATAGATGAGAACATTTAAGCTGAGAAAGACTCCTCAACTTAATCCGTGATTAGGGATTAACCTCATGACAAAACAAAGCCTTTATTAGATGGATTTTAGTTAATGATAAGATAAAGAAATGATTTTTATGGTTTGTAAGACAACTTGAGGGGGACTTGTCCATTAACACTAGGGTTAGTAGTCCTTCTTAACCAATTAAGGAAGAATTAGAACCCTAATGCAAGGCCCAAGTTACAAGCTTGATGTCTTGATGATTATTAAGTGAGTTGATTAAAGGATTTAAACACATTAAGGGTTTAACACTTAGGATTAAAGTTATACACTCCATCCTAATATAAGGATGCAGGCATAAGCTTAACCACAAAGCCTTAAAACCTTTAGGGTTTAGTCCCTGATTATGAGATGAGAAGAGAAGACTCAAAGATGACACAAAGGTGTCGCTCCCGATAAATGGGAATAGGCCCAGATAAAGGTACAGACACGAACGGTCGGCGAGATGGACAATGAGAACACACAGCCGTGAACTCACTGGAGATGAATAGAGTCGCCAGCTAGGCATTTTTATCCCGGAGGAAAGGCAATGCTGCATAGGCCTAGAAAAAGAATGGATAAGATGGTTGCGAACCAGAGAGACTGAGAAAGGGGGTTGGTTACAACCTGGGAAGGTATTAGCACCCAGATTGTCCGCCGTACTCGACGGGATCCACGCTTAAAAGATTTGTGTTTTAAAGGGGTAGTGTTAGTGCAATTTGCGTGTAAAGGAGCTGGAAAAGGATGTACAGGTGTCAGTGTAAAAGAAATGTGAAGTGTGATATATACAGTGAAGTGTCAGTGCAAGAACAGGAGTGAAATGCTCAAGATCATGAGGCTAAAAGAATGAGGCTAGAAAGAGGGGGAATATACAGAGAATTTTGTTCGATAACTGTTAAGTTATGCCTACGTATCCTCTCGTGCAATGAGGAAGTCAGAACACCGTAGTTCGACCCAGAGAGACTGAAAGGTGAATTGACTTGTGAACTGCTTACTTGTCAATGCTCAAGTGTAAGACCTATCTGGCTCAGGTGCAAACTGTCTTGCATTAGACGGATGAAGCAAGTTCTCGTTTATGAGTGAATGAGATGAGAAAAGAATCCCGGAGGAGACGATTATTGTTTGTTTTTGTGTTTTCAGTCTTTTATTGCTTTTGAAAGTTTGTCATAAGTTAATGAGCTTAAGCCTAAACCAATGGATTTAGTAAACTCATCACATCCTCCCTCTGATTAGGGGTAATGAGAATACCTTAAGTGTGAAGTCAGATTCTCACACTTAATCACCTTTGGTATAGGATTAAGATCATTAACCTACTTGTTGATTATTTAGATGTTTTTTGTTGTTTTTGTTTAGCGTTAAGTAATGAGATTAAGCCATAATCAGGGATTAAACAGACTCATTACACCATCCTAATAGAAGGATAATAGATGAGAATGTTTAAGCTGAGGAAAACTCCTCAACTTAATCCATGATTAGGGATTAAACTCATGACAAAACAAAGCCTTTATTGAGTGGATTTTATTTAATGATAAGATGAAGAAGTGAGTTTTATGGTTTGTAAGACAAACTTGAGGGGGACTTGTCCATTAACACTAGGGTTAGTCCTTCTTAACCATTTAAGGAAGAATTAGAACCCTAATGCAAGGCCCAAGTTACAAGTGTGATGTCTTGATACTTATTAAGTGAATTGATTAAGGGATTTAAACACATTAAGGGTTCAACACTTAGGATTAAAGTTATACACTCCATCCTAAGAGAAGGATGCAGGCATAAACTTAATCACAAAGCCTTAAAGCCTTTAGGGTTTAGTCCCTGATTATGAGGTGAGAAGAGAATACTCAAAAGAGACACAAAGGTAAACTAAGAGGGGAGACTAATCAAAACCCTAATCATTGTCATGCTTGGTTGTTCCTAAGGTTTGTGAGGTTTGCAAGAACAATCTTCAATGGAACCACCAGGAAGCAGATGAAAGGATCAGGAGAAGCAAAGTGACTTGCTTCATTCAAGAAGTCAAGTCACTTGAAGGAAGAAAGTGGGAAGAAGAAGAATGAGCAAGCTCAATCTCAAACTCAAACAAAAATGCAGCAATAGATGCAAGAGAGATGAAAAGAAAAGTTATGAGAAGTGAAGGCAAATTCACTTCTCAAAATCACTTACCACCTGAAAAGGTTAGACAAGAAATGCAATGCAAAGCAAAATGGGATGGAATGACATGATGCAAACCAAAACCAGAAGCATCTATGTGATGTTAATGATTCTATGAGATGCTACAAACCAGAAACAAAACATGTGGATGATCATACAAGCTTATGAATGCAAATGAAGCAAGTTAGGAAGCATGGACATACATGAAAAGTTATGAAGTGCACATGGCATACAACATGGCAAATACATGATGCAATGATCAAACATGCTTTCAATATGTCTTATGATGTCAAATGAATCACATGGATGCTTGAAATGTCATGGCAAGTCATGTTATGCAAGAGAATGCAAGATGGGTGCATATGGAAGCCCAAATTAGGGTTTATGAATCAAACATCAAACACAAACCAAAACCAGAAGCAAACCCTAAGATAAAAAATGGAAAATGCCACACAAAGGACCCCTAATCCCATACTAAACCACTGCCCAAAGGAGAGGTCTCAACTCTTAACCAATCTTGAGTTATGATTTTCACAAGTTTTTAGGGTTTTTAGGGTCTCCAAACAAAAGAAATGTCAAACAATTTGAAAATGCAAGATCAAATCATGGCCATTTTATCTCAAAAACTACATGCTAAACATAATGCAATGCAAAAAGAATCAATGTCCAACTTCTCATGAATAGGCAGAAATGATTTTTTGAACTATGGATCAAATTTATGCACAAAAATGATTTTAATTCAATGAAAAATTCTCAAAATGCATCAAGATCAAAAAAGAAATTTGGTTTGAAGGTTGGACAATGTTTCTAAATGTCTTAGAACATTTCATGAATTTTTTTGGTGATTTTTAAATACCTAAAAGTATTTTTAATGAATTAATTTTCATTAATCAATTAAAAATAATCTTTTAAATATTTAAAAATACTTTTTTTAATGCAAAAATGAAAATAAAAATATTTTTTGTGTTTGAAAAATTAATGAAACTCAGGATAAAAAATTTCATAATTTTTAAACAAATTTTGCTATTTTAAATTAATTATGCAAATAAAATGAAAAGAAATGAATTAAAATGAGAAAAAAAGAAAAGTCAACAGAATGAAAGGCAGGGATTGCATCTGGATTCAAAAATGTTGACCGCGCGCGTGAATGAAAGGCCAGGATTGCTTCTGAGTTAATTAGTTTAATTAAGATTTATTTAATTAATGAAAAAGGATTAGGGCATAATGATCAGATCTGAGCCCTTCACACGCGCGGGAGGTCAATGGGGTCAACTGATCCTACGCTCCAAATTCAAATGGCAATTAATTACAGGATTAAGCCCTAATGACTTTCAGGTGGCCGGAGAAGACCTCCGGTCATCTTCTCCGGTGGGAAGCCCACCTGAAAATCCCTAAAACTCTCAAAACCTAACTAAAACGAAATCTAAAAACATGGAAATGATTCCCACTCACTCACGAACCAAAACCCCAACTCAAAACAAATTTATTCTTCCTGGAATGGCTGAATCGAAGCAAACAAGAACTAGGGCAAAAAAGTTTCAGGAAGCAATTAAATTCTCATTTCATCACCATTTTCAAAACTAAAAACATCAGAACAATCAGTGAAGCATGGAGAACAAGTTTAGAACTTAAAAATCCATTTCTGGAAAAAAAGTTCTTGAGCTACCTGAGATTCGAAGCTTTCACTCCAGCAACTTTCTGACCTCCCCTCCTTGTGAAATCCACTCCTTATGACCTCTTGATGATGCTTGAATGCTTTGGAGAAGTTTATGATGGCTAGGTGAAGAGTTTGAACAGCTTCTGCTCAAGCTCAGTTGAAAATGGCAATGGTGATGCAGGCAGTTTCAGGCCAATGTAAGTGGTTCTTTGTGATCAGGGTGATGTTTTAAGAAGGTTTGTGGAGTTTGTTTGGATGTTTATGGCCTGTGGAGTGAGTTTCGAAAGAAACTGCAAGTTGGAGTGAAAATGGAGAAGTGGTGTTCTTGCTTGATTCAGGCTTGGTTCTTTGTTGGTTTGGGCTTAATGAGGCATGGTGAGTTGAGTAGTGGAACTGGTTTGAATGTTTGTGAGCTGGGCAGAGAGATTCGAAGAGTTTTGCTTGATGGAGTGTTTTTGTGTGTGTGTTGCTATGGTGTGTTTTTGCTGGGCCTCTTCATGTGTTTTGCTTGCTAAAGGATAGTATAAACAATTCCAAGTGGCCAGAGGATGTGACATGGCCTGCTGTGATTGGGATGTTTGCTTTTGCCAAAAGTCAACTTTTTTGTAAGAGAGGTATGGCTTAAGTTCTAGCTTGGTACAATGGCTAGGGCTGGCGCAGCATGGTGTGGTGAGAGGCTAGCATGGCTCAGCATCCAATGTTGCAAGTGGTAGGAGGAGTGATCATGAGTTTTGCAAGTTGGTCATCTTTGGAAACTTCATGAAAATGCCTTGTTACACAAACCATGAACATGAGAAACTTTGGTCCAATTCTGATTTTTAGAACCCATGTGATGTTTGTACATTGGTTTGAAGTGAACTAGAAGTTACAAACAGCCTTGGTTCATGATTTTGCAAATTTCTCATTTGGTGCACATCTTGAAAATAAGTGATTTTTGCCAACTTTGTCACACCATAACTTTTGATCCAAAATGAATTATATCATGTTCTTGTACTTTTTGAAAAGGGAAAAATGTATTCTACAACTTTCATGACCAAGGTTTTCTCATTTGAAGCATTTTTGGATCAAGAATCAAGGCTTGAAAAATGGCACAAAATGACATATTCTTGAAAAGTCAAACATGCCCTAAAAAGTCAACTTTGCAAAAACTTCAAATTCTTGACTTTTATGAACTTCAAACTTCTTCCATGATCAAATAAAGACCAAATACACTCAAAATGATGAAGATCACCCCTTGGTTGGGTCATTGGGGGCCTCAGATGCCCTGATTTTGCACTGACTTGTCCAGAAAGTCAACCCTTGATCAGATGACTTCCCCATGGAGTTTCTTCATGAAAATTGATATGCATCCTCCCTATACCATATAGAGACCAATGGAAACAAGAATGACCAAAAAATTTGGAGTTATGGCCTCTGAAACCAAAACCCTAATTTTAGGTCAACTGTGCAGTCAAACCTGGCTCTGCATCCATACCAATCCCAATTCTTGTGATTCTTTGGCATTATTGACTTTGAGAGGATGTAATATGATACTTGAACACACATGGATCCCTTTGAAGTGATTGGTGGCCTTTGGAGTGGCTCAGGAAGCTCTTGGATTGCTCAGATCACAAACCCTAGATGCAGATGACTTAGAAACTATGCAGTGAATCAAAAATGAGATATGAGATGATATGATTGTGTTTATGCATATGAGATGATCACAAGCCATAGTGAATGGGTGAGGGAAAATTTGGGGTGTTTACAGCTGCCCCTATTCAAACATGAGTTAGCTGTGTGGGTTGTAAGCAACGGCTTATCAGGCAAACAAGATAACTTGTGGTTGAATACCAAAGACGGTCCAAAATTTGCACTCGCAGAATAAAGAAGAAAAGGGATATAGATTGTAAAAGAAAGTAAAGTATATTGTAAAGTGCGGGAAACAAAGCAATGACGGGGACGGCCGACATGCTGGGGATAAAAGGTAAAGCCAAGACGGGGGCGGCCGACTAGCTGGGGAAAATCAAATTATGATGGGGACGGCCATCAAGATAAAGTAAGATTCTATGGGAATTAATGAAACATGATGGGGACGGCCATCAAGTTCATAAAGCAAAGTAACCAACGATGGGGACGGCCATCGGGCTGAAAAAGGAAAAGGGACCACGACGGGGACGGCCACCGGGTTAAAGAATAAATGAAATAAACAGATGATGGGGTACGGCCATCAAAGGTGAAGGACGATCACCTAGCAGGGGACGGCTGCTCTGTTGGGGAATAAAGGAAATATGATGGGGACGACCATCAAAGGTGGAGGACGACCACCTGGCAGGGTACAGCTGCCGAAAACATCAACGATGGGGACGGCCATCGGATGAGCATGATGGAGGACGACCATCAAGAGGTGGAGGACGACCACCTAGCAGGGGACGGCTGCTCTCAGGGTTTATCATGACATAGGACGAATGCCAGATAACCAAAATCAACAATGGGGACGGCCATTGGATAAAATTGATGAAGGACGATCATCAAAAGGGTGGAGGACGACCACCTAGCAGGGGACGGCTGCTAAAATCAACGACGGGGACGGCCATCGGATGAGCATGATGGAGGACGACCATCAAGAGGTGGAGGACGACCACCTAGCAGGGGACGGCTGCTCTCAAGGTTTATCACAACACAGGACGAGTGTTAGATAAAAAGAAAATTGTTCGTTGGTGATCTACTGGGGAGCAGTAAACACGGACGAGTGTTCACATCCAAGAAACAAGAGGTATAAGTGTTTAGATATTGTATAGATTAAAGATGCGGACGAGCATCCTTAAGACTACGATACGGACGAGTATCGGGTAGAAACAAGTACTGACACGTGTTCAGAGATGATGATACGGACGAGTATCATCTGGTTAACAAAGATCACGGACGAGTGTTGAATCTGAAGGGACTCTTCTGGGGAAAAGTAGACATAGGCGAGTGTCTAAATTCAAGAAGACATGAGTGTTTGACACAGTGTATGGATTAAAGATGTGGACGAGCATCCTTAAGATTATGATACGGACGAGTATCATGTAGAAACAAACGTTTGACACATGTTCTGAGATGATGATACGGACGAGTACCATCTGGTTAACAAAGAACAAGGACCAATGTTGAATCTGTGGGGATATGAATGGTATATACAAGATACGGACGAGTATCTGTATGAGTGTATCATGAGTAACGAGTATGAGTATTGTATAAATGAGTGTTTATCTGCTGGGGAAGGTGACACGGACGAGTGTCAAGAGAGAAAAGTATAATAATATCAACAAGTATGCGGGTTGTAAAAGTGTAGATGACTGTGCTGGGGATACGACACGGACGGGTGTCAAGAAAGTGTACATATATAGGCATATGTGAGTGCAAAGAGGATGTCTTTGGCTTTCTGCTGGGGATATGACACGGACGGGTGTCAAAGGGGGTATATACTGGCGTTTGTGAATATGAGGCAACTGCTTTTGCTGGGGACCCTGGTGGGGATTTCTCTGTACGTTGATGAACTGTCATTATTCACAGGTGTTGATTCAAAACATGGCTTATGATCATGCTATGTGTTGGATTTTTGCCGTAATGCTCCGTGTTAAAACGGAATGCTACGCTTTGTGGGTGAATATGATGCAAATGCTATGATTGTGCAAAGATATCAAAACCGGGATCCGGGTCCCGTTGCCGCGAAGATCTTCGGTCGATCCGTTGAAGTAGACATCCCAGCTGGGAATGAGATCATTGGCAGATCTGAGGAGATGTATCTGCTTGGGGATTCGGGTCACCGGGAGACCTATCCTTATGAATGAGAGACCCAGCTGGGGTTTGTAGAAGCTTTCTTCACTCTGTTGTGATCTTCTACGCACTGCTCTTCCGGATAGAGACTGGAACTCTGTGGGGAGATGGTCCCCTGACTTTGTGTATTTCGGCTGAGGATAAAAAAGGCAACTCAGCTGGGGAGAAAGGGAGGAATCACTGAAAGACCTCCCTAAGGATTCTATTGAAGAGGATCCCTGACTCAGCCGGGGATATAGGTGCCTTTTGTGATACCTACCTATTCTGATGGGGATAAGTAGCAAGTGGCAATCTCAGCTGGGGGAAGTCATGGGAGGCAACTCAGCTGGGGAGAGAGCACTTCGGGTGCTAAAATTGGGTGTTGATTTGCCAGCTTGCTGGGATAAAGCTTTCATGCCCCAAGTTGCGTTCTGGATACCTGCAATCCTGAAAAGATAGAGAAACGTACAAGATAGTCCCGAGGTATCCCTTACTGGATTCCGTCATAGGAGTTAGGCACTTCTGAGAGTAAGTATATTTCCTGCAAGCATGTTTTTGTTTGAAGATAAACATCCGTATTTTATGCAATCAGTTTCTTTTTAGACATCAGACATTTTTGCAAATAAATGAAAATGTACAAAACGAGACATGACTGAAAATCTGATTTTATTAACTCATGTGCCCTGAATTGGCAAGATACAGTCAAAGAAACATATCCCCTGGAATGAGGAGATTGTTACAAATTGAGAAACAAAAAGCTGGCATTGTTGATGACGCTTTAAGGAGCTTCCTCTTTACTATGACTCGTATGACTTTTGACGTTCTTCTCATCTTGCTTTCTGAAGAATGTTGATTCTGATTGAAGCTTGATCCCTTTCGAAGCTTTACCAAGTTGTAAGTGATACAGACGAATTCAGAGTGCAGTTGTTCGCTTATTCCCTTATTTTGCATGGATCGCCCTTTCGGGTTTTCAATCCATCGGGATACCCATTTTTGCCTGAGCTGTCCAATGCGGCTTTTCAACTCAGCGGGTGTACATTTTTGTTTATTTTCCCTTACTTTTGCCCGAGCCTTTTATTCTGTTTTTGACTCGTCGGGATGCCCTATTTTTGCCTGGACTTACATTCAGTTTTTATGTCCAGCGGGTCATTTTTATGCGAAGTATTTTTTAACTGCATCTGAATTCACAGGGGATGGGAAATCTTCACCATCCATGGTGCTAAGCATCAGTGCTCCACCAGAAAAAACTTTCTTTACTACGAATGGTCCTTCATAGTTTGGAGTCCATTTGCCCCTGTGGTCTGTATGAGGAGGGAGGATTCTTTTCAACACAAGATCTCCTACTCGGTATTCTCGGTGCCTGACTTTCTGATCGAAGGCTCTCTTCATTCTTTTCTGATATAACTGCCCATGACAGATTGCAGCCAATCTCTTCTCTTCAATCAGACTCAGTTGTTCGTATAAATTTCAGAATTTTTAAATGTATTTTGCTATTTTAAATGATTCGTATAAATAAATGCAATGAAAATGAAAATAAAAATTAAAATAAATGAAAGTATGCACAATGAAGGGATCAGATTGAGTCTGGGCTAGGAGAGGTTGACTTGGCGCCACATCCAATGGCCCAAGTTCAAACCTGGCTAATTTTATTTTAATATTAATTAAACCTAGGTTAGTTTAATAAATGACTGATTAGGGCTTAATGACAAGATCCAGTCCACTCATTCACGCGCGGGAAGACAGATCCAAGGGCCATTATTCAAAGTTGCTAATTAATCACACTTAGCCCTAATTAAACTCAGGCGATCGGAGAGAAGCTCCGGTCGTCTTCTCCGGTCATCTCTCTCACCTGAATCACTCAAAACGCACCCCCAAGACTCCCAAATCTCCAGAATCAATCCCCTAACATTGGGTAACAAGAATCCAGGGCCAAAAACAATTTATCTTAAACACACAGTGAGAATCGAAGAAAATAAATTCTAGGGCAAAAGTTTCAGAACATCACAACATGCTTGTTTCTGGCTCATTTTCAAAAATAAATGCATCCCCATGATCAGGGCAACACATAGAACAATATTTTAACAAGAAATCAGAGTTCTGGAAAATTTGTTCATCATGTTACCTGAGATTGAGCTTTCGAATCCTGGGCTTTCTGACCTTCTGCCTTGTGCTTTTCCACTCTAATGGACTCCTTGAAGCTTCTGGTGAACTTGGAATGAGTTTATATGGAAGATTTTGAAGCTTCCAGTTCAGGGGTGGTGAGAATCGTATTTCTGTCTATGGTGGTTTTGGGCTGCTTTGATGGGTCAGGGATGATCCGTGGAGTGTTTTGAGATGGATGGTGGAAGCAATTTTGGGAATGGATGGCTGAGTTATGGGATTCGATAGAAAATGCAAGATGGAGGATTTTTGTGAACTCTAGCAATGCTGTGGATTCAGGCTTGTGTGTGTTGCTTTGAGTTGCTTTTTGTCCACTTATCACACTGTGATAAGTCTGTGGAGTTGGTGTGGCCTATGCTGATTGGTATGGGCCATTTTGCATGAAGTCAATGTTAGGTGTACTTGAGGTATGGGCAAGTGGGAGGCTGTGATAGGGGCATGGCTTGGTTCAGCTGAGACCATGGATTGCTCATGGATCAGATTTTGTGAGCTGTAACAAGTAGAGGCATGGTTACATGAGTTTTTGCAAGTTGGTACAACTTTGGCCCCTTTGTGGTTACTTGAAGCATAAGTCATGAAAATGGACAAATCCTTGGTGCATTCTGATTTTTAGGCATTGGTTTATGTTTGTGTGGTGCATAGAATCCAATTTGAAGTCACATAAAGGCTTGGCATGAGGTTTTGCAACTTTGCCTCTTTGGTACAAAAGTGAGAATTTAGTGATTTTTGCCAACTTTGACAAGCCATAACTTTTGATCCAAAATGAATTAGAATGATTTCTTGTACCTTTTGAAAAGGGAATGATCCATTCTACAACTTTCATGACCAAAGTTTTCTCATTTGAAGCATTTTTGAATCAAAAAGAAAGGGTTGAAAAACTTTCCCAAAATAGCAAGTTTCCATTACAAGTCACTTTCCCAAAAAGGCAATTTTGCAAATGGATTGAAATTCTTCAATTTTGTGAACTTATAACATATTATATGATCAAATAAAGATCACACACAATCAAAATGATGGAGAATGCCCTTTGGTTGGATGATTGGGGGCCTCAGATGCCCTGATTTTGCACTGACTTGCTCAAGAAGTCATCTTGTGATCAGATGCCTTCCCCATTGAATTTCTTCATGAAAATTGATATGCATGATCCTCATATCATATAGAGACAAATAGAAACAAAAATGACCAAAAAAATTGGAGTTATGGCCTCTGAAACCAAAACCCTAATTTTAGGTCATCTGTGTAGTTAAGCCTGGCTCTGCTTCCATGCCTTTCTCAGTTCTTGTGATTCTTTGACTTCCTTGACCTTGTGAGGATATAATATGATGCTTGAACATACATGGACCCTCTTGAGGTGATTGAAGACCTTTGGAGTGGCTCAGATAGCTCAGGGATGACTCAGATCACAAACCCTAGATGCAAATGGCTCTGAATCAATGCAGTGAAGCAAAAAATGCAATATGAGATGCTATGATTGAACTTATGCACATGAAAAGATCACAAGCCATGGTGAAATGAGTGAGGGCAAATTTGGGGTGTTTACAGAATGCAAGGGTGCTGTTCTATCTCATGTACTGGTGGACACTGGGTCATCACTCAATGTTCTGCCAAAGAAAGCCTTAGTGAAGCTGGAGTATGATGGTTTGGCACTGCGTCCAAGTAACTTGGTGGTGAGAGCATTTGATGGCTCTAAAAGATCAGTGCTTGGAGAGATTGATCTGCCTGTGATAATTGGCCCACAGACCTTCAAAACTACCTTCTATGTGATGGACATTCAGCCGGCCTACAGCTGTCTGTTGGGAAGACCCTAGATCTACGCCGCTGGCGCTGTTATGTCTACCCTTCACCAGAAGTTGAAATTCGAGTGGGAAGGCCAGATCATCACCATCTGTGAGGAGGAAGACATCTTTGTTAGCCATCTGGCTACGTATAAGTACATAGAAATGGATGGAGAAATCCATGAAACCATGAGCCAGGGGTTTGAGGCCCTGAACATTAATGAAGCATCTGTTGTACTGGGAACTTCCATAACGTCATATCAGCAAGCCCGGAAGGTTGTTGAAGAGGGTACCGCCCAAGGCTGGGGCAAGCTGCTGCCCGTGGAAAAGAAAGAAGACAGATTTGGGTTGGGTTACAGACCAACTCAACAAGATCAATCAGAGGCTGCGAAAGAGCCCAATTTTGTCAGCGGGGGAATGCTCACCCCAGATGCTGTGAACAACTTGGAAGACGAGGAGGAAAGCGACCGCAACCTGGATAACTGGATACGTCCAAGGATCCCGGGGGCCAAGTCCTTAACTGGTCTTCCCAGGAAATTATAAGGGTTACTCCTGCAGAGTAATTATTATTTCCTGTATTTTAAAGCATGCATCAAGTCTTGCATCTTGCCCAAGATGTCAAGACTCATTTTGCAAATGAGTCTTTTCTTTTCCGCTCACTGTTTTTCATTTTTCTTTTTTGTACAAAAATAAAATGGCAATGTTTTTTCAAAATGATAACTTCATTTCACTTTTTCTAAACAAAGATAAAATTAATCACTAAAATAAACCAATCTAAACCCTTGCAGAATGTGCCCCCAGACTGCACCGACAACAACACTGCTATGACTTCGTATGACTTTGACAATCCAATCAGTCAAGCTGATGAAGGGGTTGAAGAAGATTATGAGCTACCTGAAGAACTAGCCAGGTTGTTAAGGCAAGAGGAGAAGGTTATCACTCCTCATCAGGAGGAGATTGAAACTGTTAATCTTGGTACGGAGGAAGATGTAAAAGAAGTTAAGGTCGGGGCCTGCTTACAAGATTCAGTAAAAGAGCAACTGATTGATATGCTTCGGGAGTATGTGGATGTTTTCGCTTGGTCTTATCAGGATATGCCAGGGTTGGACACCGATATTGTCATGCACAAGCTGCCTCTGAAGGAAGACTGCTCGCCAGTAAAACAGAAGTTGCGCCGTACTCGCCCAGATATGGCAATGAAGATAAAAGAAGAGGTACAAAAGCAGTGGGACGCCGGTTTCCTTGCTGTGACTAGCTATCCGCCCTGGGTTGCTAATATCGTACCTGTGCCTAAGAAAGACGACAAGGTAAGGATGTGTGTGGATTACCGGGATCTGAACAGAGCCAGCCCGAAAGATGACTTCCCTTTACCTCACATTGATGTATTGGTTGATAATACGGCTCAGTTCTCGGTATTCTCCTTCATGGACGGATTTTCAAGATATAATCAGATCAAGATGTCACCTGAAGACATGGAGAAGACAACTTTCATCACACCCTGGGGCACGTTCTGCTATAAGGTGATGCCATTCGGACTGAAGAATGCTGGTGCAACTTATCAACGGGCTATGGTAACATTATTCCACGACATAATCCATAAAGAAATTGAATGTTATGTGGATGACATGATTGCCAAGTCCCTTACAGAAGAAGACCACCTGGTGAATCTGTTGAAGTTATTCAAGCGTCTGAGGAAGTACCAGCTGAAGTTAAACCCCAACAAATGCACATTCGGGGTGCGATCCGGTAAACTGCTGGGATTTATTGTAAGTGAAATGGGGATTGAAGTTGACCCTGATAAAGTCAAAGCCATCCAAGAAATGCCTGCACCAAAGTCAGAGAAAGAAGTTCGAGGGTTTCTAGGTAGGTTGAACTACATTTCAAGGTTCATATCTCACCTTACAGCAACCTGTGAACCTTTGTTCAAGCTGTTAAGAAAAGAACAAACGGTCAGGTGGAATGAAGACTGCCAGAGGGCTTTTAACAAAATCAAGGAATACTTACAAGAACCTCCAATCCTTATGCCTCCAGTCGAAGGAAGACCTCTAATAATGTACTTGACAGTATTAGAAGAATCAATGGGGTGTGTGCTGGGCCAGCATGACGAGTCTGGTCGAAAAGAGTATGCAATTTACTACCTGAGCAAAAAGTTTACCGACTGTGAACAACGTTATTCACTGCTCGAGAAAACTTGCTGTGCTTTAGCGTGGGCTGCTCGCCGACTGAGACAGTATATGTTGACCCACACTACCTTATTGATCTCAAAGATGGACCCAATCAAGTATATCTTTGAGAAGCCAGCACTTACCGGACGGGTTGCAAGATGGCAAATGATCCTCACAGAATATGACATTCAGTACACATCTCAGAAGGCCATCAAAGGCAGTGTATTGTCTGATTATCTTGCTAAGCAACCCATCGATGATTACCAGCCTATGAGATTTGACTTCCCTGATGAAGACATCATGTTCATAAAAGTAAAAGATCATGAAGAGCCTATTCACACTGAAGGGCCTGACCCAGAAGAAGAATGGACTATGATGTTTGATGGGGCGGTTAATATGAATGGTCGTGGTGTTGGTGCAGTACTCATTACACCTAAGGGGTTCACATGCCATTCTCGGCAAAACTCACCTTCAACTGCACTAACAACGAAGCTGAATACGAAGCCTGTATTATGGGTCTTGAGGAAGCCATTGACCTCAGGATCAAGACTTTGACTGTGTTCGGAGATTCAGCTCTGGTAATTAATCAAACCAACGGCAAATGGTACACCCACCAAGATCATCTGATACCTTATCGGGATTATACAAGGAGGCTATTGACTTTCTTCACAACAGTCAAGCTTGAGTATATCCCTCGAGATGAAAATCAGTTTGCAGATGCTCTAGCTACCGTTTCATCCATGATCAAAGTTCAAGCTGCCAACTTTGTGCCTCGGATTTCAGTGTCCAGACTTGACAGACCAGCATACGTGTTCTCAGCAGATGTCGTTAAAGATGATAAGCCTTGGTTCCATGATATCAAATGTTTCTTGGAGGATCAAACATACCCACCTGGGGCATCTTCCAATGATA
The DNA here is from genome assembly GCA_963966055.1 of Lathyrus aphaca. Classification (NCBI taxonomy): domain Eukaryota; kingdom Viridiplantae; phylum Streptophyta; class Magnoliopsida; order Fabales; family Fabaceae; genus Lathyrus; species Lathyrus aphaca. Next base: position 34,833,753 of record OZ014524.1, read on the forward strand.
AGAAGACATTAAGAAGGCTAGCTGGTAGTTTCTTCCTGAATACCGACGGTTCCCTGTACAAGAAAAACTTTGATATGGTACTCCTCAGATGCGTTGATAGGACAGAAGCAGACTTGTTGATGCACAAAGTGCACGAAGGATCCTTTGGTACCCATGCAGGAGGGAATGCTATGGCTAAAAAGCTGTTAAGATCAGGCTATTACTGGATCACAATGGATGCAGACTGTTGTTCCTATGCCATAAAATGCCATAAATGCCAGATCTATGCGGATAAAGTGCATGTGCCTCCGAACCCTCTGAATGTGATGTCTTCACCCTGGCCCTTTGCCATGTGGGGCATTGATATGATTGGCAAGATTGAACCGACTGCTTCAAATGGCCACAAATTCATCCTGGTAGCCATTGACCATTTTACCAAGTGGGTTGAAGCAGCTTCATATGCAAATGTTACAAGGCAGGTAGTAGCCCGATTTCTGAAAAGAGACATCATATGTCGGTATGGAGTGCCCGAGCGAATCATTACTGATAATGGTTCCAACTTGAATAATAAAATGATGGCAGAACTATGCCGGGACTTCAAGATCTAACACCACAATTCTTCTCCTTACAGGCCAAAGATGAACGGCGCTGTAGAGGCGGCTAACAAGAATATCAAGAAGATTGTACAGAAAATGGTGGTTACCTACAAAGACTGGCATGAAATGCTACCATTTGCCTTGCATGGGTACCGTACGTCAATCAGAACATCCACTGGGGCAACACCGTATCAGCTTGTGTATGGTATGGAGGCAGTCCTACCTGTTGAAGTTGAATTACCCTCCTTGCGGGTGTTGATGGATGTTAAGTTGAACGAAGCAGAATGGGTCTGATCCCGATACGAGCAACTGAATCTGATTGAAGAAAAGAGATTGGCTGCAATTTGTCATGGGCAGCTGTATCAGAAAAGAATGAAGAAAGCCTTCGATCAGAAAGTCAGGCTCCGAGAGTACCAAGTAGGAGATCTTGTGCTGAAAAGACTCCTCCCTCCTCATACAGACCACAGGGGCAAGTGGACTCCGAATTATGATGGGCCATTCGTAGTAAAGAAAGTTTTCTCTGGTGGAGCACTGATGCTTAGTACCATGGATGGTGAAGACTTCCTGTCCCCTGTAAATTCAGATGCAGTTAAAAAATACTTCGCATAAAATGACCCGCTGGACATAAAAACAGAATATAAGTCCAGGCAAAAATATGGCATCCCGGCGAGTCAAAAACAGAATAAAAGACTCGGGCAAAAATAAGGGAAAATAAATAAAAATGTACACCCGCTGAGTTGAAAAGCCGCATTGGACAACTCAGGCAAAAATGGGTATCCCGGTGGATTAAAAACCCGAAAGGGCGATCCACGCAAAATAAGGGAATGAGCGAACAAATGCATTCTGAATTCGTCTGTATCACTTACAACAAGGTGAACTCCGAAAGGTTCGAGCGTCGGTCAACATCAGCCTCCTTCAAAAGCAAGATGAGAAGAACGTCATATGTCATACGAGTCATAGCAAAAGGGAAGCTCCTTGAAGTGTCATCAACATTGCCAGCACCCTTTTTGTTTCTCAATTTTTGTAACAATCTCCTCATTTCAGGGGATCTGTTTCTTTGACTGCACTTGCCAATTCAGGGCACATAAATTAATAAAATCAGATTTTCAGTCATATTTCGTCTCGTACTCTTTTATTTTCAAGATGTCCGATGTCATTAATATATTGATCGCATAAATATAGATGCGTCTTTCTTAAAAATACGTGCTTACAAGAAATATACTTACTCCCGGGAGTGTCTAAATTCCTATGATGGAATCCAGTAAGGAATACCTCGGGGTACTTGTGTGTTTCTTTGTCTTTACAGGATTGGAGGAGTTCAAAGCGCAACATGGGGCATGAAAGCTTCTCCCCAGTAGGCTGCCAAGTCATTGTTTCCTCAGCACACCTTCCAAACAGCACCAGAGATGCTTTCTCCCCACCAGAGTTGCCAGGCATCACTTCTCCAACATTTCCTTCAAAGAGCAGCACCAAAAGGTGTTCATGTCCCCAACTGAGTTGTCAAGTATCATCCTCAGCAGGATCCCCACAGAAGTCTCTAGGAAGATCTTCCAGTGATCTTTCTTCTTCCCCAGCCGAGTGCTAGACAGGGAACCATCTCCCTACAGAGTTTCAGCCTCTATCCAGAAGAGCAATGCCTGAAGATCTCGCAACAGAGAGACGAAAGCTTCTACAGACCCCAGCTGGGTCCCTCATTACTAAGATAGGTCTATCAGTGATCTATTTCCCCATGCAAAGTCATATATGTCAGATCTACCAATGATCTCATCCCCAGCTGGGACATCCACTTCAAGCAGATCAGCCAGGGATCTCTACAGCAACAGGATCCAAATCCCGGATTGGTATCTTTGCATAATCATAGCATTCGCATCATATTTTCCCCCAGAGCGTAGCATTCCGTCCAATACGGAGCATTACGGCAAAAATCAAACATATTGCATAATCATAAGCCATGTTCTGAATCAAACACTTGTAAATACCAACAGTACCACATCAGCAATATACATAATACTTCCCAACTCCCCGACAGAATATTAAAGCATTGCCTTTATACAGATACATGCTCCTTTTGGCACTCGTCCGTGTCATCATTCCCCAGTGAAGTCGCCCAACAGATACTTATACATTGCAGATGCTTCTTGACACTCGTCCGTGTCATATCCCCAGCCGAAAGCCAAAGCGTCCCCTTTGCACTCGTCCCCTTTACAGATACATATATACACAATTCCCTGACACCCGTCCGTGTCACCTTCCCCAGCACAGTTGCTCAAACACCTTGGGAACCATATACTTGTTTATAATACACTTTTTCCGGCACTCGTCCGTGTCATGCTCTCCCTAGCAAGTTAAACACTCGGCTGTGTCTCGCTCATCACTTTTCACTCATACCGATACTCATCTTGTATATGCCACTTATATCCCCTCAGATTCGACACTCGTCTGTGTTCTTTGTTAACTAGTTGGTACTCGTCCGTATCATCATCTCTGAACATGCGTCAAGCGTTTGTTTCTACTGATACTCGTCCGTATCATAGTCTTAAGGATGCTCGTCCGCATCTTTAATCTATACACAGTGTCAAACACTTACACCTTCGTCTCTTGAATGTAGATACTCGTCTGTATCTACCATTCCCCAGAAGAATTCCCAGCAAATCTTAATAAACTATTTCCTTCCTATCCGACATTCGTCCTATGTTGTGATATTTTTAGCAGCCGTCCCCTGCTAGGTGATCGTCCTTCACCTCTTGATGATCGTTCTTCATCATTTTATCCGATGGTCGTCCCCATCGTTGATCTTGTTATCTGACATTCGTCCTATGTCATGATAAACCCCGAGAGCAGCCGTACCCTGCTAGGTGATCGTCCTTCACCTCCTGATGATCGTCCTTCATCATGCTTATCCGATGGCCGTCCCCATCGTCGACCTTTTCATCCGACATTCGTCCTATGTCGTGATACTTTTGGCAACCGTACCTTGCCAGGTGATCGTCCTTCACCTTAGATGACCGTCCCCCATCTTATCCCCAACAGAGCAGCCGTCCCCTGCTAGGTGATCGTCCTTCACCTTTGATGACCGTACCTCATCACTTATTTCATTCATACCTTGAACTTGATGGTCGTCCCCATCATTCACCTTACCTTTAACCCCCAGAAAATTTTATTTCTTTTCTTGATGGCCGTCCCCATCATAATCTCTTATATCCCCAGCTTGTCGGCCGTCCCAGTCATTGCTCTATTTCCCGCATTTTCCCCAGCATGTCGGCCGTCCCCGTCATTGCTTCATCCCCAGCAGTCGTCCTCTGCTCGGCGGTCGTCCTCCGTCGCTCGCACTTTATGAACATACTTTATTTTCTTTTACAATCTATATCCCTTTTCTTCTTCATTCTGTGAGTGCAAATTTTGGACTGTCTTTGGTATTCAACCACAAGTTATCTTGTTTGACTGTTAAGCCATTGCTTACATCCTGCACAGCTAACTCATGCTTGAATAGGGGCAGCTGTAAACACCCCAAATTTTCCCTCACTCATTCACACCATGGCTTGTGATCTTTTCATGTGCATAAGTTCAATCATATCATCTCATATTGCATTTTTGCTTCACTGCATTGTTTCTAAGTCATCTGCATCTAGGGTTTGTGATCTGAGCCATCCCTGAGCCATCCGAGCCACTCCAAAGGTCATCAATCACTTCAAAGGGGTCCATGTATGTTCAAGCATCATATTATATCTTCACAAGGTCAAGGAAGTCAAAGAATCACAAGAACTGAGAAAGGCATGGAAGTAGAGCCATGTTTAACTACACAGATGACCTAAAATTAGGGTTTTGGTTTCAAAGGCCATAAATCCAAAATTTTTGGTCATTCTTATTTCTATTGGTCTCTATATGTTATGAGGATCATGCATATCAATTTTCATGAAGAAGTTTAATAGGGAAGGCATCTGATCAAGAGATGACTTCTTGTGCAAGTCAGTGCAAAATCAGGGCATCTGAGGCCCCCAATGACCCAGCCAAAAGGTGTTCTCCATCATTTTGAATGTATATGATCTTTATTTGATCATAGAAGGTGTTAGAAGTTCACAAAATTGGAAAATTTCAAGTCATTTGCAAAGTTGCCTTTTTGGGAAAGTGACTTGTAATGAAAACTTGCCATTTTGGGAAAGTTTTTCAACCTCCTCTTTTTGATTCAAAAATGCTTCAAATGAGGAAACTTTGGTCATAAAAGTTGTAGATTGGATCATTATCTTTTCAAAAAGTACAAGAACTCTTTCTAATTCATTTTGGATCAAAAGTTATGGCCTTGCAAAGTTGGGAAAAATCATGAAATTTTCACTTTTGCACAAAGAGGGAAACTTGCAAATTCACATGCCAAGCCTTTATGTGACCTGTAATTGACTTCTAACCATTGCACAAACATAAACCATGACCTAAAATTCAGAATTCACCAAAGAACTCTCAAGTTTCATGACTTGTGCATTAAGAAATCACAAAGGGGCCAAAGTTGTACCAATTTGCAAAAACTCATGTAACCATGCCTCTACTTGTTACAGCTCATCAAATCTAATCCATAAGCCTTCCTTGATCTTTGCTGCACACAGCCATGCCCAAATCCAAGCCTGCCACATGCCCATACCTCAAGTACAAGTCATGTTGACATTTTGGCAACTTGCCCAAACCAATCACCATAGGCCAGCACCCACTCTCTGACCTATCACACTTCTTTATGTGGATCAAAACAAAGCAAAAGCACCACACAACACAGCCTGAAAACTCCAAGAACACATCACACTCAAAAATCCCAAAATTTGCAAAAGCTTTCGAATCTCTTGATTCAGCCATCAAACCTTCGAACTTTTTCCACCATTCAACTCCATAAACCCCACTGATCATTTCCCACCTTCCATTTTGCCCTAAAACCTTCATAATCAAAAACACGATTTCAACCTTTCATGAACTGAGATCCTGCAAACTTCCTCTAGAGGCCATATAAACTCCAGTTAAGCATCATAAACTTCTGGGGAGGATCATTGGAGCTTGTTTCAAGCAAAGGATTGACCAGAAAGCTCCAAAGTTCAAAGCTCCAGTTCAGGTATCATCAAGAACATTTTTTCCAGAAATGCAATCTCTTGTTATAGGATGATAGAGTTTGTTTCACTGATCATGTTAAGCTTTGAAACACTGAAAATGGTTGAGAAATGAGTGTGTATGCATGTTCTGAAATTTTTGCAGTTTTCTTGATTTTGCTCGAATCTTGTTGTTGATGCATTGTAAATGTGATTTTGTGATTGATTCATGTTTGGGGTGGGTAGAGGATGAAATCTGGAGAGTTAGAGCACTTGAAACAGCCTAGGGAATGAGTTTAATTTTTGGTTGGCCGGAGAAGATGACCGGAGGTCATTTCCGGCCACCTGAAATGTGGGCAACCTTAGTTTTTGATCGATTATAAATTTTAAGTGTTTTGTGTTTGTTCCATGTTAAGAAATATGCTTGTTTCATTTTGGTTCTCTTGTTTTCCATTGATTATGATTTTTTTTTGGAAAATCACGCATAATGAATCGATTCATTCTAGCTTGAATCGATTCATGCTGTTGAGTGGTTCCTGGATTTCGCAAAATGAATCGGTTCATCCTTTGATGTATCGATTCATGCTGTTTAACTAATTCTGTTTTCTCAAAATTGATCAGTATGAATCGATTCATCCAAGCTTGAATCGATTCATTCTTCTGTTATTTGTCTAACAGATTCTGCAATACATATATGTGCTTGTTTTTAAAGTCATTAGGGCTTTAATTGTGATTAGGGTTTAGTTTGAATATGAGCCACATGATCACGCGCGAATTAGTAACTTTGAACCATGGCCTTGGATTCTGATTACTGATAACGAGAAAATGTGTCGATTATATTGCTAAGTTTCATTACCGTTTTATCGCATAATCATCGTTTTAACACTCGATTCCTCGAGTTTTTCTTACTATTTTGCAGGTACATCATATATGGAGCTAAATCATGAATTAAGAGCAAAAGGAGCAAAAACAACCATAAAAGATGAAGAAATGAAGAAACCTGCAAAACCTGCTAAAAATTGTTGCACTCACGGTCGTCACCAAGGTGTCACGACCGTGACACCTCAAAAGAAGCCATCACGACCGTGATCACATTGTCACGACTGTGACACTTAAAATGCAAGGGACACGAGCGTGAAGACCTTGTCACGACCGTGACAAGGTAAAAAGTAGGTTATTTGACTGAGACCACGTCAAAACGTTACGTGAAGAAGTTTTTGCCTATTTTTTAGCCACGTTCCTATATTTCCTCCACTGCTTCAGCAAGGTCCAATGCAACAAGTCCAAATTTCAAGCCCATTAATTGTTCTATAAATAGCTTAAGTTTTATGAAGAAACTACAGAGCATTTTTTCTATCAATTTCCTGCGGAAGCTCTGCCGATTTATTTTACAACCCTGCTTTTATTTCAGTATTATTTTCAGTTTTTCATTCTTATTGTATCCAAACCCAACCTATAACAATTTCCAACATCAGGAAATTGTTATAAGAATTACTTGTTTCTAAACCTTCAGATTTTTGCTTTATTTTCGATTTCCGCCAATTACTCCGAGCTTTCCGGTCTGTGGAAGAAGGAGTCTGCATTCTATTGTTAACCAGGTTTTTATTATTTGCAAATTTAAATATTTATGTCATTTATATATTTTTCTGCCATGAATATTTTGTTTATTGTTTCTCTGCCTCTGTCTGGTTCAACAAAAATGAGTAGCTAATTACCTTAGGGCGGTATGTAGTTAAAACAAACTTAATCGGTAAAAATTAATCATAGGCTTAAAATATTTAATAACTTAACATTCTGGCTGATACTTTTTAATAAAAATCGACCTTTTCGTTACGAGAGTAAGAAAAGAGTATTAGGTTAGGTCAAGACCACGAGAGTGTGAGATTTTAACCAGATAGCTAAAGTTAGGCATTTAAATTAAACACAGCGAGAGCGCTTTAAAATAAATTAGAATTACTAAGTTTCCAAAAATTATCTCTAAACACTTATGGGCTAGCGAGAGCAGGCATAGGGCTTTAGGGGTAAGATCTGAGATAAGACCACGAGAGTGTGAGTTGAGGGTATTTAAACTGGTAACCTCTACAGAATAGTTTAAGTGAACACCTTTATAAGCCTAGGTTAGTTTGACCCACCTAAGTTAGTATAATTACATACCGACCGCCTTAGTATTATTTTATTAAAACTTAAATTTAATTCCGCCTTTAATATTTTAAAAACAACAAAAAATCGTGACAACCCTTCACCTTAGCTAAACTAGAAGTCCATCTAGCACTAAGTAACCATAGAGTCCCTGTGGATCGATAATCTTAAATATTACTTCGATAGGCTGTGCACTTGCAGTTAAGATACCGCTAGACGCATAATTAGACACGTCTTTAGCCCATCAAGTTTTTGGCGCCGTTGCCGGGGACCTTAATTTAGTTACTAGTGCACTTAGGTAGCATTGTCTAGACTAAGGTAACAACTATTTAATTTATTTAATTTAATTTCCGAGTGTATGCCAAGTACTCGCTCTAAAGGCGAAGACTTGCAACCTCCAATCCCAGAATCGGAACGCTTCTTACACGTAAGAAGACGTATATTCGATTACGAACAAAATTTAAATATTCCAGATCTTCAATTAGATCCGCCTAAACCAGTCGTAACATCAAAGGACGCAGAGATGGCTGAAGAACAGAATCACCCACTCAAGTATTACGCCAGTCCTTCGCAAGCTGAACCGCATTCAAGCTATCAACCGAAATGATTTCGAACTAAAACCTTCGTTGATATCAGCCGTGCAACAAAATCAATTCGCCGGAAATCCTACCGAGGATCCGAACCTTCATCTTTCGATCTTTGTGCAATACGCAGATACCGTAAAAGCCAATGGAGTTACCCAAGAAGCTATTAGACTACGTTTGTTTCCTTTTTCACTTCGAGACAGAGCAAGAGCCTGGCTTCGATCTCTGCCTTCGAACTCAGTAACTACGTGGGAGGAACTTAAGAGAGTTTTCTTGAACAGATATTTCCCACCTAGCAAGACAGTTATGCTGAGAGCTCGGATCAACGGATTTAAGCAAAGGGAAAGCGAATCACTATTCGAAGCTTGGGAACGCTATACGGATTTGCTGAGACTTTGTCCACATCACGGATTAATAGAATGGATGGTAATCCATACCTTCTATAATGGACTCTTGTACAATACAAGAATGACAATTGACGCTGCCGCGGGCGGTGCATTGATGGACAAAGAATATAATGATGCTTATGCACTTATCGAAAGTATGGCTCAAAACCATTACCTTTGGGGAAGCGAGAGAGTCGCAACTGAGAAACCAACAAAAGGAGGTATGTACGAAGTGAGTAGTATGGACCAAGTCAATGCAAAGTTTGACCAACTAAGCCAAAAGATCGACAACTTGGCCATAACACCAACAGCCACCGTGGCTGCAGTAACACCTAACTGTGAGTTATGTGGAGTTTCAGGACACGAAGTTTCTGATTGTCAACTATTGACAGGAACTCCCACTGATCAAGTGAATTATGCTCAAGGAAACCCATACTCAAACACATACAACCCAGGTTGGAAGAATCATCTGAACTTCTCCTATAAGAATAACAATGCTTTATACGCACCAGGTCAAGCACCAGCTATACCACCAGGATATCAAAAGACTGCTCCTAATGTCCCTAGAAAATCGAACCTTGAGTTGATGATGGAGAACTTTATAGCTAACTAATCTCAAACAAACAAGGACTTCTTAAACCAAAACATACATACTAGTGAGCAGATTAAGCAATTAGTGAGCAAAGTAGATGCATTAGCTACACATAACAAAATGCTTGAAACTCAGATTTCACAAGTAGCTCAACAACAAGCACCTACTGCTGCACCAGCTGGAGTATTCCCTGGACAACCTCAACCTAATCCGAAAGGACATGCAAATGCCGTAATATTAAGAAGTGGCAAGGAACTTGACGGACCTACCGATCCAAGACTCGACAATCCAGCCATGTACCAAAAACCGGATAAACCGACTGAAGTGGTGAATGATCCAGAAGAAAAGGAAGATGATAATCAAGAGGCAGTGGAGAAAGAAAAGCCTTATGTGCCTCCACCACCCTATAAACCACCAATTCCGTACCCTCAGAGATTAACCAATTCCAAGACGACGGGTCAATTTAAGAAATTTGATGAACTTCTGAAACAGTTGAATATTACTATTCCGTTTACAGAAGCTATCACCCAAATACCCTCGTATGCTAAGTTTTTAAAAGAAATCTTATCCAATAAGAAAAAGATAGAGGATAACGGAACAGTTACACTTACTGCTGAGTGTAGTGCCATAATTCAGAATAATATGCCTCCAAAGCTAAAAGATCCAGGAAGTTTCTCTATACCCTGTGTAATAGGAAAATTCGTCATTGACAAAGCTCTATGCGATTTAGGAGCCAGTATCAGTGTTATGCCCTTAACGATTTGCAAAAGGCTAGACATGGGAGACCTAAGACCAACTAAAATGTCTGTTCAACTAGCCGATCGCTCAGTTAAATATCCTGTAGGCATACTAGAAAACGTCCCAGTGCGTATAGGACAATTCTACATCCCTACTGATTTTATAATCATGGACATCTCTGAAGACTCCACAACACCTATCATACTAGGAAAACCATTCTTAGCTACCGCCGGAGCTATAATAGACGTAAAAAGAGGAAAGCTAACCTTTGAAGTAGGTGAAAAGAAAGTTGAATTTATTTTAACACAATTCTTACAATCACCAGCTATAGAAGATACCTGCTATCTATTGGACGTAATTGACGAATGTGTAAGAGAAATGGAACTGAAAGAAACTACCTATTCTGAAATAATGAAAATTCAAATCCCTCCGATTTTCGAAGATGATAATTGGCGTAAACCATATCAGGATGATAGTCTAAGCGAAAGTTTAGCACTTACACCGGATCCCATGCCAAGTAAAGATAAATCTACATTAGGATTAAAAACTTTACCTCATAACCTAAGGTACGAATTCTTAGACTTTGAATGTAAAAGACCAGTTATAATAAATTCCAGTTTAGGAACTATAGAAACAAAGAAACTTTTAGATGTCTTGAAGAAATATCCAACTGCATTAGGATATAACATATCTGATCTCAAAGGAATATGCCCTTCAGTCTGTATGCATCGTATTCTGCTAGAAGAAGATTGCAGAACCTCCAGAGAATCTCAAAGAAGAATTAACCCAATCCTTAGCACTGTAGTAAAAGAAGAAGTTAAGAAACTACTAGATGCCGGAATAATATATCCAATCTCTGATAGTGAATGGGTTAGTCCAATACATGTAGTGCCAAAGAAAGGAGGTATCACTGTTGTGAAAAACGCTCAAGGCGAATCGATATCGCAAAGAGTAGTGACGGGACATAGAGTATGCATAGATTATCGTAAACTAAACAAAGCCACTCGAAAAGATCATTTCCCACTACCCTTTATAGATCAAATGTTAGAACGATTAGCCAAGCACTCTTACTTCTGTTATCTTGATGGTTACTCAGGATTTTTCCAAATCCCAATCCATCCAGATGATCAAGAGAAGACTACATTCACATGCCCATATGGAACGTTCGCTTATAGACGAATGCCCTTTGGATTATGCAACGCTCCTGCAACCTTTCAAAGATGTATGATGTCAATCTTTGCAGATTTTATAGACAACATCATGGAAGTGTTCATGGACGACTTCTCTGTATGCGGGAAAAGTTTTGAAGGATGCCTATCAAACTTAGAAATGGTGTTAGAAAGATGTGTAAAAGTAAACCTCGTGCTTAACTGGGAGAAATGTCATTTTATGGTCAGAGAAGGAATCATATTAGGTCACGTTATATCAGACAAGGGAATTGAAGTAGATAAAGCTAAGATAGAAGTCATAAAAGATCTTCAACCCCCTAAAACCATTAGAGAAATACGAAGCTTTTTAGGACACGCCGGTTTTTACCGACGATTCATCAAAGATTTCTCGAAAATCACTAAACCTCTTACTGGTTTATTAATGAAAGATGTTGAGTTCATATTCAACGAAGATTGTCTTAAAGCATTCGAAACTCTAAAAACAGCCCTCATCACCGCACCAATCATGCAACCCCCTGACTGGAGATTACCTTTCGAAATCATGTGCGATGCGAGTGACTATGCTGTAGGCGCAGTTCTAGGCCAGAGGAAGGAAAAGAAACTTCATGCGATTTACTATGCCAGTAGAACCTTAGATTCTGCTCAGATGAACTACGCCACTACTGAAAAAGAATTGTTAGCAGTTGTCTTTGCGCTTGACAAATTCCGTTCTTACCTAGTAGGAGCGAAAATAATCGTTTACACAGACCATGCTGCTATCCGATATTTATTAACTAAGAAAGATGCTAAACCAAGACTCTTGAGATGGATTTTACTCTTACAAGAGTTTGATCTCGAAATAAAAGATAAGAAAGGTACTGAAAACGTCGTAGCGGACCATTTATCTAGAATAGAAGGTATTAAACCTGAACAAGTGCCAATTAACGATGATTTTCCGTATGAACAGCTGATAGCACAAATAGGAAGCGACCTAGTTCAGTTAGACATAAATGAACCAGAATCCATGGAAACAATCAAGACAACTGTAGGACTGCCATGGTACGCTGACATTGTCAACTACCTAGCTGCAGGAGCTCTTCCACCTGATTTAACCTATCAACAGAAAAAGAAATTCTTTCACAATCTAAAACATTACTATTGGGATGAACCATTATTGTTCAAGAGAGGACCCGATGGAATCTTTCGTCGATGTATTCCCGAAGAAGAAATAGAAGATGTCATTGCTCAATGTCATTCATCTCCTTATGGTGGACATGCAAGCACTTCCAAGACTTGTGCAAAAATCTTGCAAGCCGGCCTATTCTGGCCTAATCTATGGAAGGATGTCCACATTGCTGTTATAAATTGCGATCGGTGTCAACGCACCGGCAATATTTCAAGAAGAGATGAAATGCCTCAAAAAGGAATATTAGAAGTAGAAATCTTTGACGTCTGGGGAATATATTTCATGGGACCATTCCCATCATCTTTCGGTAACAATTACATACTCGTAGCTGTTGATTATGTTTCGAAATGGATTGAAGCTATAGCTTATCCTACAAACGATACACGAGTAGTAATAAAGCTTTTCAAAAATATAATCTTTCCCAGATTTGGTGTGCCTAGACTCGTCATAAGTGACGGTGGCTCGCACTTCATTTAAAAAATCTTTGACAAATTACTATCTAAGTATGGAGTAAGACACCGTGTGGCAACACCATATCACCCACAAACGAGTGGACAAGTCGAAGTCTCAAACAGAGAAATCAAACAAATCTTAGAAAAGACTGTCACCATATCTCGGAAAGATTGGTCTTCTAAACTTAATGAAGCTTTATGGGCTTATAGGACCGCTTACAAGACACCCATAGGTACTACACCTTTCAAATTAGTTTATGGAAAATCTTGTCACCTCCCGGTAGAACTAGAACACAAAGCTTATTGGGCGATTAGAACTCTCAATATAAACTATAATGCTGCAGGAGAAAAGCGAATCCTAGACATTAACGAATTAGAAGAATTAAGGCTAGATGCTTATGAGAATGCTAAGATATATAAAGAAAGAACTAAGCGATGGCATGATAAACGCCTATCTAGGAAAGAATTTAGTGTGGGAGACGTTGTACTCCTTTTTAACTCAAGACTTAGGCTCTTTCCTGGAAAATTAAAATCTAGATGGTCAGGACCCTTTGAAATAACTAAAGTGTTCCCGAGTGGAGCAATAGAAATTAAGGGTAGGAATAGTGAACCATTCATAGTAAACGGACAACGTTTAAAACATTATCATAAAGTTGAAAATAGAGATTATGCAAATAGTCTAAGGCTTTTAGAGTTGTCCACTAATTCCCCTGATTAATCTACACCTAAGCATTACGTCAGGCTTTTGACGATAAAAACAGCGCTTAGTGGGAGGCAACCCATTTACTCATTTAATTATTTAAATTATTCTCTTTATCATTCTATTATTTTTTATCGTTTTACCATTTAATTGTTTTGTTATTTTATAGTTTTATTTCATTATTACTATTATTGCCTTTAAATTATGCATTTCATTTTCTTATTTTTCTTTATTTTAATTTTAAATCACTTTTTACAGATTTTCTAAAAGTCTTTCCCATTTTCCTTCTCCCCCTGATTTGTTTCCTCCATATTTTCACTGACCATGGCTAACCAACCGATTAACCGTATGGAAACCAAATTTAGAGGTAGGAACCAAAGAATGAAATTTGAAGAGTTATCACAGAGGCAAATGGATTTGACCCTGTACCCGGATGATCTGACTATGGAAACCCTAGGTATACATGATAGCATCCTGTACTTGTTTAACCGACTTGGATGGGAGAATGCACGGATTCAACATAAGTTTGTGACTTACCGCGAGCTCACCCTTGAGTTCCTTAGCTCCTTAGTTTACCTACCTGAGCGCGGTTTTGGATTTAGGAAAGGATTTATCAGTTTCCGCCTATTTGGAATAGAATATGACTTTAACCATAAAGAACTAGCTGACTTATTAGGATTCCCTAGTGGACCCTTTGCTTTTACTACCACACAGGTAGAATTGATGGACATTGAGCTAGATTTCTTTTGGGGAACTTTAACCGGAAACTACCACCCTGAACCAAATAGCATGAACAATGATGAAATCCATAACCCAGCTCTCCGTTACTTCCATAAGATCCTTGCCCACACCTTCTTTGGAAAAGAAGAAAATATTACCGGAGTCTCTAAAGATGAGATATTCATTATGTCATGTTTCACTAATGGACAGCCTGTTAATGGTGTACCTTTCATGATGCAAACCTTCACCCGAATCCAAGAAGAACCTGAATTACCTATTTTAGTAGGAGGTCTTGTAACCATGATTGCTGATGCCTTAGGACTTAGATATCAATTGCACAGGTGCAACCATTTAGGCACTATCCGTCCTATGAATCTTAACTTTTGCTTTAATCGCCATATCATAAGGAATTTAGGACATCCACCTTTTGAGTACTTAATCCAGAATGAAGTAGTCACCCTGTTCACACTACCAAACCATGCTAGAGTAAGTGTTCACAATAAGGATAACTGGCTTTATGAGTTAACCCTACCTGATTATCCATCTACTCCTGAAACACCTCAGTCTTACAAGATAAAAGATGATATGATGACCGATGTCGAAACTGACCCTGAGACACCTCCTGGTTACCATGACATTGACCACACTGACGAAGTTATTGAAACCCCTGAAGTGAATCAAGGAGATTATGCTAACAACTTACAGAATATCATGAACACTCTTGAAGCTTACCAAACTGATATAAATTCATTTAAGGATGACATTAAGAGCATGCGATTGGACATTATAGGTTTGACTGACATAACCTGTGAACAATTCTATCACTTGAACTCCGCAATCGAAGATTTGAAGAAATGCTTTTGAAAATGCTATAAGTGATTTAGTTTATTTTTCTCATTGTTTTCGTTTCTAGTTAGATTTATTTTTCGCAAACAATTTCGTACTGTATTTTCATTTATGTAATTTCATTTTCAATTACCATATGCAATGCACTTCTAGTTCCAAAATTTCTCCATTTTAATCAATTTATATATTTCATTCTATGTACTGTTATGCTTGCATTTATTCCTATTATATAAAAATCTCTCATGCCATGCAAGTTAGCAAAGTACTTTGTTGAAATAAATTATTATATGGTGCTTAAAAATATTATTGAGTGAGAAGTGAAGAAAATAAATTATTATAAAGTATGTGAAGCATAAGAGATAATGTTTTCTGGAAATTATTCAACGAAACCATCTCTCACGGTCGTCACACCTCCCTTACGATCGTGACGTGCTAATTTAGCGTGTCACGACCGTCACCTCCTTGTCACGACCGTGACAACCCTAAATATAGGATTCGTAAGAAACATAACTGTTTCTTTTCGTAACCTCTTCTTCTTCTTCCTCCATAACTTCCAAAAACCACCCATTTTCTCACCAACTTCCGTAACCTCCCATTACCAAATTAAAACACATTAACCCCCCCATTATCATCACACCTATCACATTCTCACCTTCCAATATTTATCCGAATCATTATTTCTCTCATTTTATCACTTTTTCACAAAAATCCAAAATCCTCATCTCTCTCACTCTAGCTCTTTCATGCAATGGATGCCATTCAATTTAGAGAAGGTGATGCTGGAGAAACCCAGAGAGAAAGATTTATCCGATTCCAGAACCGCGGTCTGCAACCTACGCGTTATATCGACACTTAATGCTTAAGAGAGCTCGGAATGCTCAACAGTGTCAAGAACCTGCTTAAGAAGGTTAATCTGTGGGTTCTATGCAGTCAACCTCAGCCCACATTCGAGTTGCTGACACTGGAGTTCCTAAGCTTGTTCTGTTACATTACCGGTACCGGTTCTCAGAGTCAGCTTACCGGCGTTGCTAAATTCAGATTGTTTGGCCGGGAGTTTGAACTTTCGCAAACAAGGATAGCCGAGTTGCTAGGCTTCGCGCACAGGAATGAAGCTCACCTCCGCGTGCCGGATAATTTTAGTGAAACCGCTTTTACTTTATGGCACGACATAACCAATACCCGTGCCTCAGCCTTCCAAAGCCTCAATGCTACACACATCCACAACCCGACAATCCGATATTTCCACCGAGTCATTTGCAACACCATCTTTGCTCGAGAGAGTAACCATAAGCTCAACTCCAAGGAGCTTCTATTCTTGCACTGCGGTCTAAATGACGAGCCGATCAACGCTGCCCCGTTCATGCTTTCTCACATCCAGGCTATTGCGCAAAGAGGCTCCACCCCATTTTTCATAGGCGGCATTGTCTCCGCCCTCGCCTTTCAGTTAGGGCTCAGTGACTTGCTCGACAATTTGCACGGCATAGCCGCAGAATTCCTCACCAAGAGTTATTGCAGGTCCGCTCACCTGATTGCGCAGCGAGAGGATGACATGTATAGCCCTGTTGTCCATGGCACTGTTTTTCACCATATCATTCTGCCGTCCCGCGACCGCATCGACCCATCCAGCCGAGCCAACTGGCTCTTTGTTTTACCAGATGCTTCCGGCCATGCCCCCATTCATGATGATCAGGCCGATCCTCCAGCAGATGAGATGCAGGACGCGATGGATGCAGCTGAGCCTGTCCAGGACATTCCAGAGACATCTACCCGACAGCCTCCTGCACAGGATTTCACTCTTGAGGACGTCCTCCGTGCGATTCATCAGCAGAACCAGATGAACGCCGCACTGGAGCGAAGGCAGAAGGAGCAGTATGATGACTTACTCCGCACTATTGCAGCAAACCAGGAAGCTACTAATGCAAAGTTTGGAGAAATTTTCAGCGAGCTAGAGGCCTTACGCATTGACATCACTGCTGTTACCGGTACCGGTTCTGATCCCGAAGCGACTCCTACCAGACGCTCCCGCACCAGAGGCCGACCCCGCGGTCCTCAGCAGCCTTAGTTTTAGTTTTGCTTATGTTTGTTTTTTGTTTTTGTAGTTTGTACTGTACTTTTACCGCGATTATATCACAACATTGAGGACAATGTCTGATATAGTGTGGGAGAGGTACCTTTCATTTCCGCATTTTTCCTTTTCGCATTTTTCCATTCCATTGTATTTCTTTTCGCAAGTTAATGAAACGAGCAAATCTTTGTGATATTTTCTTTAGCTTCGAACTTTCCCCGTTTATTTAGCCATACCAGAAAAAAATCTTTAATTATTCGCATTACCCGACTTACCTACGGAATCGTAATTAGGAAGCTGAGAACGATTCAACAAGATCAATACAATCTTGACACCTTTGACTTCCCACTTAAGCGATTCCATTCCGATTATCATTACGAGTACACTTTAAGTTTCAGTTCAAAAGTAACCCCTAGTAGTTTATACTAGCAGTCAGCACCGTCTGAACACAAACCACGTGGGGAGCCGATGAATATAAGCGTTTGATGCCTAATCAATAATGATCCTTCATATCTCGATGCAAATGAAAAGAAATTGCACCAAAGTACACGGTCACATATAAGAAACGAGAAATATGAGAAGGAGTCCATTGCGGGTTGGTTCAGAGGTACTGGTTCTGAACTTGGTAGGGCGTGCTACGGCTCGATCCCCCACAACCTCCGAATCGAATAATATATGTAGGGTTACCACACTCGTGTACCAGACCCCGTGCTTAAAAAAAGGATCAAAGTCGCTAACCGGCTACTCCACTACGTGCGTGCTAAGGCAAAGGGCTTAATGTGATTGCGCTAGAATGAAACCGGGCGAAATAAGATTGAAAAACTCTAGGTGAAATCGTAAAGAAATTTCTGATTGTTTCGATTAACAGGAAGTCGACGACATAGCTTGTTGCTTGTGTCATTAGTGTATCGTTAGTGTTCTATCAAAGTACCGGTTTATCCGACAAAACGATCCCTCGTACGGTTTGTTAGGTGTTTGCGTCAATAAAAACTTGTCCGACGATTTTCAACCGACTATTTGCTTGAGGACAAGCAAAGGTTTAAGTTTGGGGAAGTTTGATAACGAGAAAATGTATCGATTATATTGCTAAGTTTCATTACCGTTTTATCGCATAATCATCGTTTTAACACTCGATTCCTCGAGTTTTTCTTACTATTTTGCAGGTACATCATATATGGAGCTAAATCATGAATTAAGAGCAAAAGGAGCAAAAACAACCATAAAAGATGAAGAAATGAAGAAACCTGCAAAACCTGCTAAAAATTGTTGCACTCACGGTCGTCACCAAGGTGTCACGACCGTGACACCTCAAAAGAAGCCATCACGACCGTGATCACATTGTCACGACCGTGACACTTAAAATGCAAGGGACACGAGCGTGAAGACCTTGTCACGACCGTGACAAGGTAAAAAGTAGGTTATTTGACTGAGACCACGTCAAAACGTTACGTGAAGAAGTTTTTGCCTATTTTTTAGTCACGTTCCTATATTTCCTCCACTGCTTCAGCAAGGCCCAATGCAACAAGTCCAAATTTCAAGCCCATTAATTGTTCTATAAATAGCTTAAGTTTTATGAAGAAACTACAGAGCATTTTTTCTATCAATTTCCTGCGGAAGCTCTACCGATTTATTTTACAACTCTGCTTTTATTTCAGTATTATTTTCAGTTTTTCATTCTTATTGTATCCAAACCCAACCTATAACAATTTCCAACATCAGGAAATTGTTATAAGAATTACTTGTTTCTAAACCTTCAGATTTTTGCTTTATTTTCGATTTCCGCCAATTACTCCGAGCTTTCCAGTCTGTGGAAGAAGGAGTCTGCATTCTATTGTTAACCAGGTTTTTATTATTTGCAAATTTAAATATTTATGTCATTTATATATTTTTCTGCCATGAATATTTTGTTTATTGTTTCTCTGCCTCTGTCTGGTTCAACAAAAATGAGTAGCTAATTACCTTAGGGCGGTATGTAGTTAAAACAAACTTAATCGGTAAAAATTAATCATAGGCTTAAAATATTTAATAACTTAACATTCTGGCTGATACTTTTTAATAAAAATCGACCTTTTCGTTACGAGAGTAAGAAAAGAGTATTAGGTTAGGTCAAGACCACGAGAGTGTGAGATTTTAACCAGATAGCTAAAGTTAGGCATTTAAATTAAACACAGCGAGAGCGCTTTAAAATAAATTAGAATTACTAAGTTTCCAAAAATTATCTCTAAACACTTATGGGCTAGCGAGAGCAGGCATAGGGCTTTAGGGGTAAGATCTGAGATAAGACCACGAGAGTGTGAGTTGAGGGTATTTAAACTGGTAACCTCTACAGAATAGTTTAAGTGAACACCTTTATAAGCCTAGGTTAGTTTGACCCACCTAAGTTAGTATAATTACATACCGACCGCCTTAGTATTATTTTATTAAAACTTAAATTTAATTCCGCCTTTAATATTTTAAAAACAACAAAAAATCGTGACAACCCTTCACCTTAGCTAAACTAGAAGTCCATCTAGCACTAAGTAACCATAGAGTCCCTGTGGATCGATAATCTTAAATATTACTTCGATAGGCTGTGCACTTGCAGTTAAGATACCGCTAGACGCATAATTAGACACGTCTTTAGCCCATCAATTACCACCAGTCTTGTTGACTTGCACGCGCAGCCCTTGGATCCTTCAACTTTGCATCTCAGCCACTGGTTTTTCTTACTTTTCGTTTTTCTTTTATTTATTTCATATTTTATCTCATATATTTATTAAAAATAGTAAAAATGGTTTAAAAAATCTGAAACTTTTTATCAAGCCTTTTATTAATTTTCAGAACCCAAAAATATTTTTATTTTTATTTTTTGCATTAAAAATCTTTTTTAAATCATTTAAATGTTTATTTTTTATTAGTTAATGGAAATTAATTAATTAAAAATGCATTTAGGTATTTAAAAATCACCAAAAAATTCACATTGCATTTAAAAACATTTAGAAACATTATCAAACTCTCAAAACAAATTTCTTTTTGGTTCTTGACCTATTTTGACATTTTTCATTGGAATTAAATTTGTTTAAAGGCAATATTTTGATCCTAACTTGAAAAAACCATTCTGCCTAACCATGATGAGTTTGATAATGGTTCTTCTTGCATTGCATTCTTCATAGCATGTAGTTTCTAGGGTAAAATTGGTTTTAATTTATCTTCCATTTTCAATTTAATGTGCATTTTTCCTTTTGAGGTACCTTGAAACCCTAGTTAACTTGAGAAAATCATAGCTTCCATTAGGTTTAGATTTAGGTCTCCTCCTTTGGACAGTGAATTTGTGTAGGGTTAGGGTTCCTTTGATTCCATTTTCAATTTTTTTGTCATGTCATTTGCTTCTGGTTTTGAATTTTTGTGTTGCATGTTGTTCATAAACCCTAATTTTACTTTCCTTTGCATCCATCTTTCATTTGCTTGCATTCAAGAACTTGTCATGACATTTTGTGCATCCATATGAGATATCAGACATCTTAGGACATATTAGAATCATGTTTGATCATTGCACCTTTCATTTGCCATGTTAGGTGTTCATATCATTTCATAAACTTTCATGAATCTTTATGGTTCAAAGCATGCTTCATTTGCATCCTCATCCTTGTATGATCATCCACAACTCTTGACATGTGTTTGCATCATCTCTTAGAATCATTAACATCATGTTTATGCTTTTGACTTTGTCTTGCATCATGGTATTTCATCTCATTTTCATTGCATTGCATTTCTTTTGCTAACTTTTCAGGTGGTAAGTTGTTTTGAGAAGTGAATTTGCCTTCACATATCACAATCTCTTCTCATCTCTTTTATGCATCATTGCTGCATTTTATCTTTGTATTAGAGTGAGCTTGCTCATTCATGTTCATCTCTTACTTTCTTCCTTCAAGCAACTTGTCTTCTTAAGTGAAGCAAGTTGTCTTGCTTCTCTCTGCTTCTTTCTCCATTCATCTGCTTCTTTCCTGGTGGTTTCTCTGAAGATCTTCTTGCAAGCCTCACAAACCCTAGGATATCCAAGCATGATCACAATTAGGGTTTGATTAGTCCCCCATTTAGTTTTACCTTTGTGTCATCTTTGAGTCTTCTCTTCTCATCTCATAATCAAGGACTAAACCCTAAAGGTTTTAAGGCTTTGTGATTAAGCTTATGCCTGCATCCTTCTATTAGGATGGAGTGTATAACTTTAATCCTAAGTGTTAAACCCTTAATGTGTTTAAATCCTTTAATCAATCCATCTAATAACCACTAAGACATCAAGCTTGTAACTTGGGTCTTGCATTAGGGTTCTATTTCTTCCTTAATTGGTTGAGAAGGACTAACCCTAGTGTTAATGGACAAGTCCCCCTCAAGTTGTCTTGCAAACCATAAAATCCACTTCTTAATCTTACCATTAACTAAAATCCACTTTAATAAAGGCTTTGTTTTGTCATGGGGTTAATCCCTAATCATGGATTAAGTTGAGGTATCTTTTTCAGCTTAAATGTTCTCATCTATTATCCTTCTATTAGGATAGTGTAATGGGTCCATTAAATCCTTGATTATGGCTTAATCTCATTACTCAACATTAAACAAAAAACTCCAAAAACATCTAAATAATCACAAGCAGGTTAATGATCTTAATCCTACATCATGGTGATTAAGTGTGAGGTGCTTACTTCATACTTAAGGTATTCTCATTACCCCTAATCAGAGGGAAGATGTGATGAGTTTACTAACCCTTGGTTTAGGCTTAAGCTCATTTTCTTATGACAAACCCCAAAAGCAGTAAAAGACTGAAAACACAAAAACAAACAATAATCGTCTCCTCCGGGATTCTTTTCTCATCATCTTCACTCATAAACGAGAACTCGCTTCTTCCGTCCAATGCAAGACAGTTTGCACCTGATCCAGACAGGTCATACACTTGAGCATAGACAAGTAGGCAGTTCACAAGTCAATTTATCTTTCAGTCTCTTTGGGTCGAACTACGGTGTTCTGACTTCCTCATTGCACGAGAGGATACGTAGGCATAACTTAACGGTTATCGAACAAAAGTCTTTGTATATTCCCCCTCTTCCAGCATTATTCTTTGAGCCTCATAGTCTTGAGCATTTCACTCCTGTTCTTACACTGACACCTCTCCTATACACTTCACATTTCTTTCACACTGACACTTGCATTCTTTTCCAGCTCTGATACACAAATTGCACTGACACTACCCCTTTAAAACACAAATCTTTTAAGCGTGGATCTCGTCGAGTACGACGGACAATCTGGGTGTTAATACCTTCCCAGGTTGTAACCAATCCCCTTTCTCAGTCTCTCTGGTTCGCAACCGTCTTATCCGTCTTTTCTTAGGTTTATGCAGTATTACCTTTCCTTCGGGATAAAAATGCCTAGCTGGCGACTCTATTCATTCTCTCCTTTCGCCGACCGTTCGCGTCTGTACCCCTCTTGACCGGGTGTCATCAGGTGGGAGCGACAATGTACTAGAAGGATGATTGTAAATAATGTTAGGTATGCATTCTTCTTTTCTTTTCTGCTACTATTTGGTTTCAATTTCTTTGGTAGATATTAGTTTGTAAACAATGTCAGGATTTATGACTATTAAACTAATTTAAAGTATGTTTCCATGAGCTTATCAAAGATCAGGTTGCAATTTCTTTGGCCCGAAAATCTGGAAGTATTAACTTATACGGTTGCATTTGCGGTGGTTTCCTAAATCTCCATCGTTGATACTGAAAATCAATTTTGACGGTAGTGTTCTCAACGGAACAAAAGTTTGCCATTCCGAAACAGTTTCAACCGAACGGTGTATTTCATATACATACTTTGTTAATTTCAATGGTGAGTATGTGTAATTTCTGGTTTTGAGATCCATTTCGTGAAGTTCACACAGTATTGTATATGATGTGAATAGGCAATATTTACATATGATTTATTTTGAATTGTGCTAAATTAGTGTTAAAGTTATTCTTGGAATGCAGGGCTTATATCATGAGTTATACACTTACAGTTCATCCTTCCAATGTGGGTAAGTAAGTTCATGCCCTTAAATTCTTACTTTTCCTTTTAATTTTTATACAGGACATAACATTTGAAGCATATATATACACTTCCTAATCACTTTTTTGAACCTAAAGGCTATTGTTGGGTTTGTGTATATTTCTTGATTTGAATAATCCAGGTTAATCCTCTAGAAGTTATTATGTTCTGGTCCTCGGTCGCGTCGAGTAAGTTATTTTTTGTCATACTATTATTACTATATCAAAGAATATTACATTCTATTCAGACTTTGGACCAATAGAACATTCATTTATTATCTTTATTTTTAATTTAGACTCTTATGCTGTGGGATTATATAGCGAGAAATGTAATGTTTTTGGGTGGACACAACAAGCATGTATTTACCTTGGCAATATCCAATTTTACTTGATTGGTGGTTTCGGTTAGTCATGAAAAATATTTCAAAATCTAGAACTGACTTGCACATGCTGTTGATATGGGTTTACATTCCTTCAAGCATTTGATTACTAGCCGCGTCATTTAGCACTATGAATAGTTTTCTAGACTGAATACCTTGAGCATTGTTGTGTTCCCAACTTTGGACTACTTTGTACATGTTTTCAACTTCTTGTGGGTATAATATTGTCTGCATTTGTTTAAATCATTTTGCAGCATATGAATTTTATTGTCCAAAATTCACAACATCCTTTTAAGGGAAACCTTATATATGCCATTGAGAGAGTTTTGAAGATTTCTATTCCAAACGTCTATGTATGGCTATGCATGTTCTACTGCTTTTTCCATCTTTGGTATATATTTCCTCTTTGTCTTGGTTCAATATTTATGTATATAGTTTTCGTTTAAAAACATATTAGAATTTAATTGCCTTCACTTCACTGACCATACAATCGTGTATCATAGTCCTAATTATGTGCATTAACTTAAAATTTGTTCATGTCAGCACTAGCAATTGGCATCAAAAATAGCAATTGAGATTACTCTTGGTATCGTCCATAGGTAATAGTCAATGAAGAGGATGTTGCTGTAATGAATGGGTAATGAGAAGATAAGATGCAGAAATCAGATGTTTAAGCGTTAACATCTACAATGTCGGTGCCTAAACTTCAAGGGTTGTGTTACAGTGGCTTCGGTTAAGAACTTTCAACTTGTGGCTGCTGTTGAGCCATCTCATAATGTTTCTGTCGCACAACAAGAAGAGGTTATCTTGCAGTTTAGAAATGTTCTGATAATATCGGTCACAATGTTATACGTAAAAGGTTAGGATCTCTCATTGTCGTGAGCTATTTTAGTTTTTCTTGAATCAAATGTGTGTCGTCTTATGAAAGTATCAATATTCTGATGTAAAAAAACTATGATTGTCACACTGTTCTCAAACATGCTTTGCAGAATGTTCTCAAACTTGCTTTGCAGGTATGCGTATGCTATCTTTTAAACCTTCTTTTGATAAAATAAATGCGGGTTTAAGGATTTTTGATTTGTGATAGAAAATTAG
Organism: Lathyrus aphaca; assembly: GCA_963966055.1. Lineage (NCBI taxonomy): Eukaryota > Viridiplantae > Streptophyta > Magnoliopsida > Fabales > Fabaceae > Lathyrus > Lathyrus aphaca. The sequence goes on from OZ014524.1 coordinate 34,858,463, forward strand.
ATGAGTTCGATGTAAAGTAATTAAACCATGGCTTTGGTTTGTCATTAAAATTTTCTATAAGAGTCTGAAATCTGAAGCTAAAACATTTGAATGGGCCAATGTTATTAATGGTGTACGACTGTTGATGGCCAAATAAGATGTTTGACATAAGAAAAATCCTTAGGGATTTAGAACTCCAGTATGCATGCCTTCAAAATAATTGGGATTACTAAATCTCATAGATTATTAAAATTACACTATTTGGTCATTTTTCTTACCAAGTACATGGTTCCTTTCTGTCAGTATACTGTATATCTTCTTGGTTAACATCATATTATGTGAACTATTATTTTGTTTTTGGTTGTCTTGCTACTAAATTAGTTTTCATTTGAAATTTTGTTTTTATGATTGCTTTACCCCAGCTTAAAGTTAGCTCTAACTATTTTTCTTACAAAAAAAGTTTAACTCCAATGATTCTGTTAAAAAGAGGAAACGATAACACTTTATTTTAAATTGTTAGCTTCAAAAAAAACTGTTAAGTTGTGAAATTAGTTGAAATGGATTAGAATTGGTGAAATGCAAGAGATTGAAAGCTTTAGATGATCGAGGAGCTGATCAAATAGTTGTTACTGAGACATCGATAAGAAAGTTGCTGACAAAAATAAACATTTGCATCAGAAGTGTTGAAAAAATTTCGGTCAGGATACATAAAATGAGGGACTGAGAATTGGAGCCTCAGTTTGCGGCATTAATTATAAGGTATAAATTTGCTTCACTTATTTTCTATGTTGATAATCCTCTCATGTGTTTTAAAGTTTCTGATACATGTTTAAAATTATGTTAAGAAGATACAATAAAAGGCCATTTTTTTAATATGATGTTGTTCACAAATGTATATATATATATATATATATATATATATATATATATATATATATATATATATATATATATATATATATATATATATATATATATATATATATATATATATATTGTTTGTGAACAAAGGATACACACACTTTAGTTTGTTTTATTAGGTTTGATGATTGTTTCTATATTTACATTTTGATGGTCATCTCATACAGTTCTATATTTACATTTTGTTTCTGAATATTTGGTTATTTTTTATGTTATCCATGGGTGTGGGGACACCTATTCGACGAGGATTAGGAGGCATATCAATGCTAAAGTATTGCTGGTTTATGTTATTTTCAAACTTCTGTTTTCTCCTACAAATGGCGTATTGGCAATTATCTTTTATGCCTAATGTTTTTCTTATTCATATTTATTGCTTGCAATTATCCGCACCTATCACCTTTTCAGTTTCTGATGTCAAAAGTACATACAAGGTGACGTTTTTCCTCCTTTTTACTTTATTTGATAACTTTGATTTTTGATAATGAAAGCTTATCACATTTTTATTTTGGTGTGTTTGTTTCCAATGATTGTTTATATTGTTTGAAGGAAGGTGATGGAGAGAGGTTGCAGAAGTTGGTGAGGCTATTGTGGCGCTTTCCTCTCGCGCTGCCTGTTATTCAGTATCAAACAATGTTATATGTCATACAAATGGTCTGTTCTGGTGATTTAGAGAACATATGGTGAAACATAGATGAAAATTTAGGGTCATCAAATGCATCCTACCCTTGTGCTTCACTAACTACTTCTTCAACATGCTTTCGTCTGGATACTCAATGTTCAAAATCTATTGACGCAATTACATCCACAAAGGCAGAGAATATGCCCGATAATGTCTTTCTCCACAAGGTAGAAACTTCTAATTAATAGGTTGTTTTTGGTTGTAATATATGAAACATATCTAATAGGTTGTTTCTGAATCCTTATCATGTTAGTGGTATAAATCAATGCTAATTTAAGTGTCAACAAAAAATTAATTTTGGTTAGACAATGAATTATTCATTATTTATCATTTGTCTTTCTATGATTTTCAATCGATTGTGCAACACCATCTTAATGCTTATCAATTTCTCTGTTGCAGAATCCTGACAAAATGAAGATAGCTCAACCAGAGGAAGATTCTGTGCTGAATAGCTTTTTTAGCACTGTTGACAATTACATATTTGAAGTCTAGGCTTCGTGTGCTTTCTGTGATTTTGTTTTTAATGTCACTAATGACAAATTGTTCTGTTTATCCAGGAGAAACAACCGCGGATATCCTGTATGGAAATTTTCCAAAATTCTTTGGTAGCCCAATGTTAGATGCTATAATAAATAACTCTACCTTCGTATGAGAGATGGTTCATTAGTCGAGGCACAAACTGGAGGCCGCGTGGGAGCATTAAGTTCTTGCATTTTATGGAGAAATGGACAAATATTACCAAGTGAAACACCTATTAACACATATGGAAGGTTTCATCATTCATAGTTGTCTGTCTGCCTCTTATGAATCTTCTTGGCATATTATTTTACACTTTGTATTTTTATAGAACTGAATTTCTGCAGATAGTAACTGTTGATTGTGCTTTTCTTTTATGGATGTGAAAAGTCGAGTTTGATTTTAAGTTGAATTTGTTTAACTGTTGGATTGCTTGGAAATGGTGTCATGGATGCTGGTAACCTCTTAAAGCATATGCTTGGTAGAGGGGAACTGTGGTGTATTGGTGCGACAACACTTGATGAGTATCGGAAGTATATCGAAAAGGACCCTGCACTAGAACGTCGTTTTCAGCAAGTATATGTTGATCAACCTATTGCTTAAAATATTTATCTGAGCTGCAATCAATGATGTTCATAGAGCACTGACTGCTAACTGCTAACTTCTTCCAAGGTGAGTATTCATACTAGCATATCTTGCAGTTTCAGCCAAATTTCTATTTTAGAACATACTCAATAAAACTATAATAGCACATCCTCCCTAATTGTTGTTCTTCTTACATTTAACAGATGTGTTACATGAGTTACAACTGCCATTAGATAAATGTGGTTCCTAATAGACCGGGATGCTATAACTATGATATCAAGACTTCACAATCGGAATAACAAAGATAAGTACTGCATTTAATGCACACCAATGGAATTATTATACCTGTAAGGAATGTGTCGATGGGTTGATATATCTCTATAGCCAGACCAAAATTGATAGAAAAAACCTACATGCACATGTTAAATTATTATTTTGATAATGGATAAGACATCAATATGTTAAATAGTTATAAAGTCATTTAGTAATAGCCTAAGAGTTCCTTATGTCAAAGATACACACTTTTTTAAACTACTATATGGAAAATTGAAAAATATATTATTAAAGTAAAACAATTATAGTAAAACAATTTTCTTTATACTTGAAAAATATGTCTTTTCTTAAAAAAATATCTAACTACTTTGCTAAAACAATTTTATTAAATTTTAATAACAAAAGTGTGCGTAAGAGCGCACAGATATATATACATATTTTCAAATATTTGAATAGCTAATTAGGAAAATCATATCTATTTAAAACTTTAATAAAAAAAAATTTTTCTAATAAAATTTGAAGTTATTGATCACAATATTTAATATTAACGGAAATTTTAAGTTGTTGATAGAAAATTTGAATAATAACGAGAACATGAAGTTACTGATCAAAATAAAGCTACAGGTCTTGATTATTCTCTACCCGACTATACTTCTTAGTTTGATGTAAGTCAAACAAGAAAGTATCCCAGCGACCAACTCTCTGAGAGTCAAATTAGTAAGGGCGCATTGAGTATACCGAGTTAGGATGGCCAACTCTACTTCTAAAGCACAACCAAACATATTCTCCAAATATGAGTAATCTTCTTTTGGAGGAGAAACACATTGCTCTCTAAATGGTCGTGAGTCCGAACTCGAAGAACCCTAAGATCGATGAAGAGTATTAAAACGAAAGTTCTCCCAAAAATATGCATGATCATGATTAAAGCAAACATTTCATGTATAGGAAAGCCAAAGACACGAAATCCAGGAGCTTCCAAAAGTTACCAAAGATAACCTTCAGTTCTTCCCGAGTACGGGCTTCTATCATCAACTAGGTATCAATGAGGTGCTCCAAACATCTCTGATCGGCCTCATCTTAGGTAATATCACCCCTAAGATAACCTAGGACTATGACAAGACTTGTCAGTCACTTTTTCTAGTCAAGGTTTCTCATAAAGGTACTTTTCCTTGTAGACATGCATACCATTTTCCTTGAGGAAATGGTTCTCAGTCCAATACTTGGGGAATACCTAAGCACGTCTCCCATCAACTCCACGTCCAATGGTAAAAATAGTAGCATGAGCTTATGGACTAATGAAGGTGACTAGAAAAAACCCATCTTCGAAAGGCTGCAACCCTAGGAAAGTGTTGAAGCTCTGAATGATCACTTAAATAAACTAAGCCTATACTTCAACTTTGGGTCACAGGGTCATGGCGACATTGGAAGAGATGAAAGAAAAGACTCCTTGAGGGCTTTCCATTCAAGTATTCAAACATATACTTATAGACTTTCACATACACCCAATTTCCTGGATGCCGTTTTGAAGGGGTCATCACCAAATGCTCGAGAACTTCTATCTTAAAATCATTAAAATGGATACAGAGACCTAAAACGGAGAAAAGGAATTTATAAAAAGGAATGACACAATTACCGCATTCAAAACATATCCAATCATTTTTACTAGGTCTTAGAGCACCCCACTTAGGTGATGAGCCAAATTCAAGAAAGGCTCCATCGAGACTACCGGTTATAGAAAAGCAAAAATAGTGGTAGAATAAGCAGAATCCACCAAAGAAGATAAAGCATTCTTATGTAAGTTGTTACCCATAATACACTAACTTTTTTGATGCATGGAAACAAGGCATCCAAAAAAGAAGATAACCGCTAAACTACGAGAATAACGTCAAGAAAAAAACACTGACTCTTCTAGAGTTATACTCTAGAATGAAAAAGAAGTAGACTCTTTTAAACATGTCAAATCCCTAACACATAACACTCAAATGTTTTAGTTCCCCAAATTCATAACGATGACACTTTTGCATAGACCTTTGAAGTATGACACATTAAATGCACAAATCTACAGGAAACTGAAACGACCGTTATTACAAGCTCAAAATAGATAAAGAGCATGGTCGGTATCCGATGCTAACGTGGAAAATCCTCACCTTACTACACATCAATAATGGTTTTGAGGGAAACTGTTCTAGACCGACCATATCAACCCCAACCGACCACCAAGAGTAACTTTACCTTTTCTATAACCATCTCAGCACACGAGAATCACCTTGATAGTTGATGCAGGAGATCAAAGCCTCAGGTGTATTCAACGACTCTCCACAATTCACTCTAACTAATAGCGAGTTTGTTATTCATATCAACTATATATAGAACGTGTGTCAAACTCAGGCAATAAGTTTCAAACACAATTTGAATACACTTTTCTTTCTTACATACTGACTTAAGTGTTGGAGGGCTAACCTTGCAGGTCACCCCCTCTCCACCGCGGTGAAAACTCAGAACCATCGTCACAACTGATCCTTACTCTATTTCTAGTTCTTTAACCGAACAGAAGTTTTAAAGGTTGTGAAGGAAAAAATGATAGAGATACATATTTATACATTTTTAAATCCAATATACCCCAAATGAACCAAAATACAATCCATTTTCAAATGGATCTATGAACCAAAACAACCAAGTTTTACAGACATAAATCAATTGAATCGAATTCGATGCTCAATAGTCCTATCTCACGTCATTGCTAATTGCGGGAAACCAAATCTCCTACAAAACGCTGTTGAAATCCCTGCCTCATGCTTTCTACCTTCATGGAGACCGCTGGACCGCCACAACCACTGGCTTGCATCGCAAGCGGACTTCTGGCCAACCTGCCGCCATCATGGTTCCAAGCGTTGCCACTGAGCACTAGCCATTGATGACCCTTCTGCTAGTGGCGGATCTTGCCTAACATTTTAAGGGGAGCCGTAATTATTAATTAGTTAAAATTTTGTATTTATTCACATTGAATAATATATCTTTTGATTGAATTTTTTAAAAATAAATTAGTATAATAAAATAGTATTCTGATTGTAATATCTTTACTTTTTTTTTTTTATCATAAATCGTTTTTGAAATTTAAAACATATAAAAAAATATATAATTTTGTTGCATGAAAAATAAAAATTATATGAATTTTACAAAATTAGTCATTATTAGAAATATGGAAAAGATAAACTAAAATATTAAAAAGAAGAGAAAATAATAAACTCTTAAAACTATAATAAATAATAATCTTAATATTATTATTTTTTCCTTATCTTAATTATTTATTTTCTAAATATATAAAATGTTCATCTCTTAACTCCTTGAAACATATCATATTAATTCTTTTTGTTTATTAGCGACTTAAAAATTTAAAATTTAATCGTTAAATTCGTTGTTAATTTGATATAAAAAGACTATTATAATATATTTTAAATAGTTAAAGGACTAATCTAGATTTTATTTATTTATTTATTGTAAGAGACTAAAACAAATCTTAAAACTAAATTAAGGAATAAAAAGGACATTAAATTTAGAGACTATTATTAAAATGCATAGTTTGATTTTTTTTAAGTGGCTTATTACAAAATAAAAATACAAAGGAGTATTATTAAGATTTAAGATTAATAAAAAAATAAGGAGTATGTTGATAGTTTTCACGTACTAAAAATGAATTTTTTTTTAATACTATTGACTGTAATTATAATAAATTAAAAATAGTGTGTTATAACTAGTCATGAACTCACGTCTGAATTTTTTAGGATTCATTATATGAAATCCAATGTTATGGGTGTACATGGATTGAGTCAATCCACAAAATCTGGTCAAACCAACCCAAAAAAACTCGTAAAAGTGGGTTGGGTCGGGTAATTAGGTGGATATGAGTTTAAAAACTAAAAAATTCAATAAAAAATTCGGGTTTCGGGTAAAACCGGACTCAAACCCACAAAACACACTGACCCACTAATTAAACATTTATTATTATAATTTTAATAATTTGATGAATATTAACTTAATTGTTACAATTTTTGTCTTTTGAATATTTTCTATTTTAGTGAAGTATAGCTTTAATTAATTTTAAATATTTCACTCTTTAGTTATTTTGATACTAATACAATTTTATGTCATACAACTTTAATTTATTTTGTATTTTATGATGATTTTTATTAGTTAATGTTGTCATTTATTATTTTATGATGTTAAAAATAATTAAAAATATATTATCTAATTTTATTTAAGAAGATAAAAATGTTCGGATAATTTTAATGAAAAAATATGATGATGCATCATTTAGTTATTTAACAATAATAAAATAGAAAAAATATTTGGGCAACCCACTACCCAACCCAACCCGAAAATTAGTGGTTTGCCCAAACCAATCAATTGATATTGCGGGTGGTTATTTTACATTGCCCAAACTGGAGTGTCCTATATGGGTTGGGTATTGAATTTGGCCAAATCCAACCCAAACCGACCCATGTACACCCTTACCCTCTGTCATTAGGGTGAGATTTGTTATTCCCCTGAAGTTTTTTTTATGAAGTCCCCCTTATAAAATCAAAAACTATATTTTATCACACCTTTTACTATATCTGCTGACTCGACCTGAGTTAATTGGTTATGTGGTGTTGACTGTGCAATACAAGAACAACAACAAATATCTCACAATTTGAAAAGAAAAAGTAAAACAGTTCCTCTTCTTCTTTGTGTAAGTACTGCGTCATTGTAGCACAGGTTGAAAATAAATCCTTGCATGTTTTTTACTTTGATTGTTGTTGCAGAGGTGCTGGAGAAAGGTGACAATAGTGTTAAAAATCTTGAGTCATCTTCAACTTCAATTAAAGTTATTAATCTATCCTTGGTGCAATCCTTGGTAACACTTCACCAAACAGATTTACTTCTGGTGTACGAATGCAAGCGGTGAAAGAAGATAATAGTCAAAATCTCGTTGGTGGTCTCAAAATAATCGTTCCTCTCATATGTGTTTGTCCTTCACCGCAGGAGTCTCCGCTGCCACCGATGAATCTACAAACTGTTAGAGTAATTTACATAACCATTGTTCATCTAACACAAATAGAAATCTCAAAAGGGGAAATAAAATTATCTCCCATAAACTTTCCCTTCTGATTTTGTAATCATAGAGTCACTAATTCAAATGAGCTTGTGGGATTCAATCGATTTATAGAAACAAATTAATTGATTTTGGTTCAATTAATTTTTAGGGTTACATTGAGAAATCAACATTATGCAGAGACATTGTGAAGTATAAAATTAAAAATTCTATTAAACTTTGAAATAGAAAATGGTAATGAAAGCACATTTATCGTTCACACCACAAAACCCTAAAAAATTGGAATAACACACGATTTCACAAACGCAAAGTCCTTCTTTCTCTGATTTGAAAACACGATTTCTTGGTCTCAATCTCTCAATCGACTTTCTTTCTCTTTTGTACGATTCAACCTATCTCTGTCTTGTTTGTTGTGTCGCCTCTATTCTGCCATCAGTGACGAGTTATGGATGAAGGTCTTCGTTATGGTGTGCGACCTAGAATCGATTTTGTGGATGGTGGCTATTGCGGTGGTTTTGGAAACTATTGTTTGTTGGATTGCTTGATGAGAAACGCTGCATGTTGATGGTGATGGTGATATGATCGGCGGTGTGTTCGGAGTGAAGTGCAACAGGAGTTTGCAACCCATATTTTATTTCTAGTATTTTTTTTAATTTATTTAATTTAACATAATAAGTATATTGAATCTTTGCCCAGTCAGCAATTAGGTTATTTCTAATTACACAGTTAACAAACCCAATCACCAAAACCAATAAGAGGGTGTGGTCAAAGTTGGTTTTTGGTTTTATGAGTGGTTGTTTAAAAAAAATTCTTCAGGGGACAAAATCAAATTCCATTCTAATGACTGGGGGTATCATATAATTAACCCAATTTTTTAAATTGATTAATAAAAATAAAATTCAATAACTTCTTTATACATAATAGCTTTTTATAGTCTAAAAATTATGAGAGAAAGAGTGCTACAATATATAAATAAAGAAAAAGTAAAAAATTTGAGGGGTGTTATGGCTCCCTCCTGCTCCTCATAAAAGCACATACATCGATGGATTCCACCCAATTCTGAAATTAATAATATGTGTTAAAAAATTTCAGAAAATTATAAGTAACTGATACCGGTACCTTTGTATAAATTAGGGTAAAATTTTAATTTATTTTAAATAAAAATAAATTAATAAAGTGATGTGGTATTGAATACTAAATTTTTATTGGTTGAAGGTATTAGTATCCAATTAAATTTAAGAATACCAGAATATTTAATATTGTTCAGAGGTGTCATGCAAAACACCTTGATAATATGAGACAAGTAGATAATTTGAATTAAATAATAATATTAAATGAAAAATTCTAACTCCAATATTCAATTTAAATGAATAATAATATGTAAGGTAATATCTCAATTTGAATGCATAGAAGTAACGGTAATTTTTTATTTCAATAAATTCTAACGGTAAGTTTGATAAATTTTTTTTTCTATATATACATGCATAATAGTTTGTTTTAATTTTATTGTCTTTATTTATTTATTTTTGGATATTTTAATTTATTTTTAATATATTTTATTTCCTTTTTAATACATTTAATATAAATTTAGAATATATTATAAGTTTAGTGGGATCCATTTTAAAATTTTAGATAATTGATATATATATTTGAAAAATATAGTTAGATGATTTAAGTAATTAGAAAATGTGAAATAATATATAATATTGGATGAAGTTCATTTATATCACCAAATTATGTGGTATGGACGTGGTCTTTGTCTAGGTTTTTGATATCATGTTAGAATTAGAGTTTGACATAATTCACTTTACAAAACTGATTAGTAAGGTATGGAGTGTCACTCTATTTAAACTCTTTATTTAAACTCTTTGTGTGTTATATATTTAACCAATGTGAGACTTGGGTTTTTCCTAATAAATTTTAAAACTACTAATATTTAACGTTATTCAATCATCTTATAATAATTATAATGAGTGATTATTTTGACAAATATTACCGATTTTTACATAAATATTACAGCTGCCAAATATATTAGCTATTATATAGAATGGTTTCACATCAATAAAAGAAAATCTTAGTTGTAAAATGGTTTAAATAATTTATTTCAATGCTTACGCAGATTAAGTATTAATAATATATTCATCATGATCATTAAATAAACTAAGAAACTATTTGAACAAGTCAAATTCCTTGCTACAAGAATCGATTATAGGGAAAATCAGACTAGTCAACAAATAAAGTGATTTAGTAAATGGAACTTATATTTAATTGTAGAATTGAAATCATCTATCATTGACTTTATATGTCTCCAGTTTGTCCCTGAAACGTAGATATATGGGCGTTGATCTGTTGTTTCTATCTCTCATTCTTTTGCTTTCTGTGATTTTCTTTTTGTTGAATGTTAAATCTTACGTGCAAAATCTAACAACGTGATAAGTATGTTAAATTCATTACTAAATCAGCATTGATGATGATGATGATGATCTCTAGCATTGACTTTGTGTGTTAATATATTGTTTCTATCTATCATTTTTTATTATTTATTGTTGAATGTCAAATAGATATATTAGTTTTACGTACAAATATGTCTCAACATATAATAATCATCTTATAGGAGACAAAAACAAAACACATGATAAATATGTTAAATATTATTTTTTACTTAGCTTTCGTATTACACATTTTCCAAATAAATTCTTTTGGCTGTTTTTCTTGTCGTTGTAAATAAATAATAAAAGGTTTTTAATCGGATGAGAATTGATAGTGTAACAAGTGAGGAATGTATTGATTTTTTTTTTAAAGTTAATGTCAATGTTCAAAATAACCAGAAGATTTGATCACAAAGACGATGAAGATGAAACTAATGTCCATCGAAGAAGAAGATGCAGGAAAAAGTTTGTTATGAAAGCATTTAGAATCGTAAATGTTAATTTCTTGTATACTCGCATTATCCAAAAGAATGGATATATACGTAATATGTACAAGGGATATGTGGTCAGAAATAAATCTAAGATGTACACATGTCACTCATCTAAAGACTAATAATAATACATATAAAAAGGAAATTATGCCTATATGTATGCTAATATTCACCCCCCATCAAGTTGGGCAGTGAATGCTACAAACTCCCAACTTGTCCATTGAAGAAGAAGATGGAGGAAAATGTTTGTTATGAAAACAGTTAGAATCGTAAATGTTAATTTCTTGTATACTCACATTATCCAAAAGAATGGATATATAATGATATGTACAAGGGATATGTGGCCAGAAATAAATCTAAGATGTACACATGTCATTCATCTAAAGACTAATAATAGTACACATAAAAAGGAAATTATGCCTATATGTATGCTAATATCCACCCCCCATCAAGTTGGGCAGTGAATGCTACAGACTCCCAACTTGTCTGATCCCCCCATCAAGTTGGGCAGTGAATGTTACAAACTCCCAACTTGTCTAATTGATTTTGAGAGAGAGAGATAGAGATAGAGGGTTGTAGTGAATGCTACAAACTCCCAACTTGTCTAATTACTTTTGAGAGAGAGAGAGAGAGAGAGAGAGAGAGAGAGAGAGAATGTAGGGGTTTGGTAAAGATGTTTGTTAATTAGTCATGAGAAGAGATGGGAAGTAGATGAATAAGCTTTGAATTGATCTTCTCCCATACCACATGGCAGTCGATTTCAATGAGTTTACTACGCTCATGAAATGTAGGATTGTGGGCCAAGTAGATAGCAGACTTGTTGTCACAAAACACAAATGCAAGTTGATCAATGTGAACAAGAAGATCATGGAACAAGAAATTCAACCATTGAAGTTCACAAGTTATGAGATATTTGATCGAACTCTAGTTTTAGCATGTCATCAAAGTTTGCTCACATACTGATGTCGAAGTAATGCGTGTTGTAGTCGAAGTTTATTCTAACATGCATTAATCAATATTGCTAGGTTTGTTAGTATGTTGAATTGAGCCTTGCTTGTAATCTCAATTGTTTAAGTTAGCTTGTACCCTAAGTTATCTTGTAATGGATAACTGTTAAGAAGTCCATTAGGTTAGTGTGTTAGCTTTCTTATAAATAGCATACTAGTATCTCATCTTGAATAAGGAAAAACAGGAAGCTAAAATCCTAATTCAAAAGTGAGAGAGGGTTATTTGTTATTCTTGTATACTTATAATCTTATTTTAAGAGAAATGAAAGAATAACAGTTTATAGCCACATACTTGTTGTTATCCTTGAGTTTTTCATAAACCCTAACCCTTGTGGGTTTCTTGTTGATCAAGGAACCAATTATACTTTGTAGGACATTTGATTTCATAACAAATTGGTGCGGTGAACGTGGACAAGATGTCTTCAACAAAGTATGAGATTGAAAAGTTTACTGGAGTGAACAATTTTGGTCTGTGGCGCTTGAAGATGAAAGCCCTATTAGTTCAGCAGGGTTTTTTGGAAGCGTTGAAGGGAGCGTCAGCAATGAACGTTGCGTTAACGGAAACTGAAAAGACAACCATGATTGAGAAATCACACAAAACAATATTGTTAATCCTTGGTGATAAAGTTCTTTGACCGGTATCAAAGGAGACGATGACATCAGGGTTATGGTTGAAACATGAAAGTTTGTACATGACCAAATCGTTGGTGAATCAACTCTACTTGAAGTAAGCTTTGTATTCATTCAAGATGAGTGAAAACAAAGTGTTGGATGTGTAGTTGGATATATTCAACAAGCTAATTCTTGATCTTGAAAATATTGATGTGAAGATCAATGATGAATATCAAGTCCTATTGTTGATGTGTGCTTTGCCTAGATCACATGCTCACTTCAAAGAAATTATCTTGTATGGAAGGGAGACGCCGAGATTTGAAGATGTTAAATCAACCTTGCATTCTAAGGACTTAAACGAATGAAAGGAGCATAAACCTTCGACGAATGGTGAAGGTTTGGTTGTTAAAGAGAAATTCTTATGAAATGATGGTAAGTTCGGAAAGAAGAAAGGTAAAAGTCAACAGAAGTCTTATAATGGTGACACATTTGGAATTTGATGTTATCACTGTAAGAAGGAGGGCCATACAAGAAAATTATGCCCTGAATTCCTGAAAGATCATGGAGGAAAGGATAATGGCAACATAACCATTGTCCAAGATGATTTCGACTCATATGATGTTCTTGTGTTTTCGTGCGGTGACTCAAGAAAATAGTGGATTATGGATTCAGGTTGCGCTTGACACATGACTCCAAACAAAGACGTGTTCGAGGAATTATGTGATCAATATGGTGGATCAGTACTGCTAGGAAACAACAAAGCTTTCAAAATTGCAGGTATTGGATCTGTGAGATTCATGCTCCATGATGAGTCAATAAGGTTATTGACTGAAGTCAGGTATGTGCCTGATTTGAAGAGAAATTTAATTTCTCTTGGTGAATTCGACAAGAAAGGATATGTTTTTCAAGGATAGAAAATTATCCTAAGAGTCATGAAGGGGTCGAAGGAAGTCTTGATAGGCGTGAAGAAACAAGGCTTGTATACCCTTGAGGCTGAAGTTGTAAGTGGTTCGACAAATATTGCATCCATGAAATTATTGTCGAAGATAGAAATTTGGCTCATGAGATTGGGCCATGTCAGTGAAAGAGGTCTGGTCGAACTGGGGAAACAAAATTTTCTTAGTGGAGACAAAGTCGAAAAGTTGAAATTTTGTGAACCCTGTGTACTCGGAAAATCTTGTAGAGTGAAGTTCAACAAAGGAAAACAAAGAAAACATGGATCTCTTGATTACATCTATGATGATATTTGGGCGCCTATAAGGTGTCTATCAAACTCATGAGCAAGGTATTTCCTATCCACAGTTAATGATTATTCCAGAAAGTTATGGGTATTCATCCATAAGACTAAGGATGCAACTTTTGAGAATTTCAAAAGTTTGAAGACCTTGGGCGAAAATCAGACTGGCAGAAAGGTTAAGAGGTTGAGAACCGACAATGGCCTTGAATTTTGCAATGACGCGTTCAACAACTTTTGTGTTGCCTCAGGTATTGCAAGGAACAGAAGTACTGTAGGTACTCCACAACAAATTGGTTTTTCAAAAAGGTTTAATCGAACTATTTTGGAAAGAGTTAGATGCATGTTGACTAATGCTGGATTAAAGAATGTGTTTTGGGCTGAGGCTATTTCGACAACAACATATCTGATAAACAGATGTCCTTCGATTGTGTAGATATGAAGATACCTGAAGAAGTTTAGTCGGGACATCCGCCAGATCTCGATAAACTAAGATTATTTGGATGTGTGGCATATGCTCACATTAGGCAAGACAAGGTCGAACCTAGAGCTCTTAAATGCATGTTCATGGGATACCCAGAAGGAGTCAAAGCTTATAGGCTATGATGTCTAGAGCCAGGTCATAGGAGGTGTATCACTAGTCAATATGTAGTTTTAAATGAAGATGAGATAGCTTTCAAGAAAACTTGTGATGTTAAAGAAGAGCTGGAACATGGAGAGATTCTCGTTGAGTTGGAGCATAGTGATGCCGAATTACATAACCCAAATGAAGTCAAAGAAGAAGCATAAGATGCTGAAGAGACTATGAAAACTATCGATGATTACCTACTGGCAAGAGATAGGTCAAGAAGAGTCATCAAGCCACCTCAGAGACTTGGTTATGAAAATTTTATAGCTTATGCCTTAATCTCTAAAAGTGAGGTTCTAGATTAAGAACCTAGAGACTATAAGGAAGTTATGAAGAGTCGAAATAAGACTGAGTGGCTTAAGGATATGGATGATGAGATGAAATATCTTCATGATAGCAACACATGGGAACTGATCAAGAAATTTGTTGGAGCCAAGTTAGTTTGCTGTAAACGGTTTTTCAAAGTTAAGGAAGGAATCAAAGGAGTGGCATCGAAGAGGTGCAATACAAGGTTGGTTGATAGGGGATTCACTTAGAAATAAGGTGTTGACTTAAATGATGTGTTCTATCATTTTGTGAAGCACATGTTAATTTGAATATTTCTTTCCATGGTGCTACAATTCAACCTTGAACTGGAACATATGGACATGAATACTGCGTTCTTGTATGGTGATCTTGTTGAAATAATACTGATGAGGCAAATTGAAGGGTATGTCGAAGAGGGGAAAGAAGATTATATGTGCAAGCTGAAGAGATTCTTATATGGTCTGAAACAATATCCTCGATAGTGGAATATGATATTCGACAAGTTCATGGCATTCATAAGTTTCATTAAAAGTCAGTTCGACCACTATGTTTTCTTCAGATTTTGACCTGGTAATTCATTTGTTATTTTGTTGGTTTATGTGGATGATATTATAATAGAAAGCAACAATGTCGAAGATGTAATGAGGATGAAGGGTGAACTCAATAAGGAGTTCGATATGAAGGATCTGGGAGCTGCGTCTAAGATTCTTGGGATTTACATCCTAAGAGATAGAAAGCAATCAAAATTATGCTTATCTCAAGAGGGATACCTACAGAAGATTCTCGAAAAGTTTGGTATGTCGAATTCAAAGCCTGTTGTGACTCAGACAAATCCTCAATTCAAGCTGAGTATAGATCAGTGTCCCAATACTGACGTCGAAAGAGCTTATATGAATAACATTCAATATGCTAACATAGTAGTGTCTTTGATCTATATTGGAAAGGCTCACTAGAAAGCATTGAAGTGGATTCTAAAGTATATAAATGGGTCTCTGAACAGAGTCCTAATTTATGGTGGAGCCTTGGGGTGAAGATGATAAAGAATAAAAATAAAAGGATATGTCGACTCTATTTATGCAGGTTGTATGGATTCTACAAAATCTATTTTTGGATATGTGTTCACTATGTTTAGTACAACAATCAGTTGGAAAGCTACACTTCAGAAGGTTGTTGCCTTATCAGCCACTAAAGCGAAATATATCGCCCTAACTGAAGTTATGAAGGAAGCATTGTAGCTTGAAGGTTTTGCAAAGAAGCTGAAACTTTAAGGTCAAGTTATTACATTTAAATGTGATAGTCAAAGTGCTACACACCTGTCGAAGAACTCATCCCATCATGAGCGAATCAATCACATCGATGTAAGGTTGCATTTCTTCAAAGGGGTAATCGAGCATGGAGAAGTCCAAGTGCTGAAGGTTTCGAAAGATCACAATGATGCTGATATGATCACCAAAACGTTGCCCAATTGCGAGTTCTTCCACTGTATGCGTTTGATAAAGCTGCATGGAGAAAGCTAGTTTGTTTCTTGATGTTGTAGAGTTTGTTCAAAGGTGGAGATTTGTGAGATATTGGATCAAACTCTAGTTTTAGCATATCATCGAAGTTTTCTCACATGCTGATGTCGAAGTAATGCATGTTGTAGTCAAAGTTTGCTCTAACATGCATTAGTCAATATTGCTAGGTTTGTTAGCATGTTGAATTGGAACTTGCTTGTAAGCCCAATTGTTTAAATTAGCTTGTACCATAAGTTAGCTTGTAATGGGAAATTTTCAAAAATCCCAATAGGTTAGTGTGTTAGTTTTCTTATAAATAACATACTAGTCTCTCATATATAATAAGGAAAAATAGGAAGATAAAATCCTAATTCAAAAGTGATAGGGTTGTTTTTTAGTCTTGTATACTTGTAATCATGTTTTAAGTGAAAGGAAATAATAGCAGTTTATAACCAAATACTTGTTGTTATCCTTGTGTTTTTCATAAACCCTAACCCTTGTAGGTTTCTTGCTAATCAATTATACTTTTTTCTAGGGCATCCGATTTCACAACACAAGTAATAGAAGCCAAAGCACGATACTCTTCCTCAAAGGAAGATCTAGAAACTATGTGTTGCTTTTTAGATTTCCAGCATAAAAGAGATGAGCCTAATATAACACAATAACCAATGACATACTTTCTAGTATCAAGGCACCTAGTCAAATCAGATTCAGCAAAGCCAAAGAGTTGTAATTTGCTAGCAGAATAAAAAAAGTATGCCTTTAGCTAGAACAACCTCCAGGTACCGAAGGATTTGTATGGCATCTTGAAAGTGAGGCACACGAGGCTTGGACACATATTGACCCAAGTATTATACTGCAAATGAAGTATCAGGTCATGAATTGGTGAGATAGAACCTACCAATTAACCTTCTGTATGAAGAATGATCTTCCAAAATGATGCCTTCATCAATAGAAAGTTTAATAGTAGGATTAAAGGGACTGCATATGGTTTTGCTGCAAGGAGGACAACATCCTCCAAAAGTACAAGTGTATACTTCCTTTGATTGAAGAAAATTCTAGTGATAGATCTAGTAATTTCAAATCCTAAGAATAAGCACAACTAACCAAGATCTTTGATTCTAAATCTCTGATCCAAAATATGTTTGACCTGTTGAATCTCTGAAAAAGAATTACCTACCAAGACCACATCATCTACATAGATAAGTAATGCACTAAATTCATGCTTGAACTTTTTAACATAAATAAAGTGGTATCTAAGTGAAAGAAGAAAGATGATATTTTTGAATACCATTGCCTACTAGCCTATTCAAGGCCATATAGAGTCTTTTGAAGTTTACGTACCTTGGATTCACTATAACCAGATAAGTCAGGAGGGAGGGTCATGTATACCTTCTCATGTAAATCACCATGGAGGAATGCATTATTCACATCCAACTGTTCTAAGTACCATCCTTTAATAGCAGCTAATGATAAAAGAACCTGAATTATAGTAATTTTGGCCACAAAAGAAAAGTATCAAAGTAATCCATGCCCTCCATTTTTGTATACCCCTTTGCAACTAACATATCTTTGTATCTCCCAATGGAACCATATGCCTTATGTTTAATTTGTATACCCATCTGCAACCAATGGGTGTTTTATCATGCGGTAGATAACCACATCCCAAGTGTGATTTTCCTCAAGAGCAAGCAACTCTGCATCCATGGTCTTCTTCCAACAACCATATTTATTGGCCTGGTTAAAGGTTTTGGGTTCAACATAAGTGGATAGAGACAGACCATTGTGATTATAGGAAGGTGAGTAGTTGTCATAAGATAACATAAAAGATAAGGGATAAAAAACTTCATAGGTTTTTGGCTTGGATAAAAAGGGATGATATGTAGTGTTATAATAGTGGTAATCTGCCAAATAACTAGGGGATGGGAAAATCGAGTAGAGTGTCTAGTATGGGAAATATCTAATGTGTTATCTATAGCATAAAGATGGTTAGGCTCAGGTACAATTCAAGGACCATGTGATTGTCCAGTAGGTAATTGTAAAGGATCAGAGGAAGTACTTGGAAGAAAAGTTAAAGAAGTATTGATAGGGACATTTTGGTCTGATATAGAGGTACGGGGAGAATATCTATTCAGAATTGATAGAGGACTAGAGCTGGAAAGGTGATTCAAGTCATTCATGACAGGCTGTAAAGAAGAACTATTATGAGAAATGTCATTAATGACAAGTTGGTTGGATGTATTAATGACAGGTTGGATAAGAGAGCTAGTGGAAGATCTGCCATGATCTGTAGGAAATGAATTATTAGAGGAAATTTGGGTTTGGTTTAAGTCAGGTTGGTCATTATATGTGGGAGAGGTCATGGGGATAGAAGTATTAGGTACAAGGGTCCCATGAGATTTAAAGGGGAAATGTGTTTCATAGAATACCACATGTCTAAAAACAAAAAGGTTATGATTCTGCAAATCATAGATAATATAACCTTTAGTACCTTCCTTAAAACAAGAAAAAAAATACCTTTCTAGCTCTAGATTCAAATTTATTTCTATGAGCTTGCAAAGTAGTGGCATAGCTCAAACAACCAAAAACTTTTAAGTGGATGAGAATGAGGGAATGTTGGTGTAGCAATTAATAAGGACCTTTGAATTGTAATAGAGGTATAGGTAGTCTATTGATGAGGTGTATTTCATGTTGCATGTAGAATTCCACATGTTCAAAGGGATTGAGGAATGGAAGAAAAGAGTTCTAGCCATATTCAATATGTGTCGATGTTTCCTCTCTACCACCCCATTTTGTTGGGGTGTTTCAACATAGAATTTTTGGTGAATGATTCCTTTGGATAAAAAGAAATCATTAAGGAGAATGAACTCAATCCCATTATCAAATCTAAGACACTTCAATGGAGTTTTGAATTGGGTCTCAATGTAGGCTACAAACTATATTAGGTTATTTTTATTTTAATCTTTGGATTTGAGAAATATGGTCCAAGTATATCTAGTATAGCCATCTACCAGAGTCAAAAAATATCTATGACCTAGTATAAATATAGTGGAAAATGGCCCCCACAAGTCAGCATGTAAAATTTCAAAGGGAACAATGGAAACAGTTATGCTATTAGGAAATGGTAACTTCTTTTGTTTACCAAAGTGACAAGAATCACAAGGAAAATTATTATGTGCATAAGGAATAAAAGGAAAAGATTTGGAAATGTGTTTCAAACCATCATTAGAGATATGGCCTAATCTTAGATGCCAAAGATTACAAGAGGGTATAGAATTTGATTGAAAAGCTTGTGAGTAAGGAGTAGCATTAAGCACATATAATCCTCTTTGTAGGTTAGCTATACCAATCACTGCCTTGGAATGGTTTTGCATACTTTTACAAGAGCTAACGGTGAAGTTAACATGAGAATAATTGATATTAACAAGTTTAACAATAGAAAGTAAGTTAACATGAAAGGTTAGGATGTACAACACATTATGGAGAGTGAGAGTAGGGGAGATAACTATGCTACTATATATGGAAACAACTACTTGAGAACCATCTGGTAAACTAACATGAACATGAACTATGGGTTTGTGTGAATTAAAAAAGACTAAATCATACGAGATGTGGTTTGTGCACCAGTATCAAAGATTTATAGATTAAAGTTCTTACCATGATCATTGAATGCATGGGAATTTAGGACAAAAGGTGATGTTGATATAGAATTGGCTTGAGGTGTAGGTTTTGACTGTTGAAGTAAAGCCAAAATGTTGTTGTATTGCTCTTGTGTAAAACCAAAATTTGGTAAGGATTCATCCGAACCTGCATGAAAAGATGCAACAACAGACTGATTTGAAGCATTGGAAGTTTGAGTTTTACCATTTCCTTTGAAGCCAGATGGATATCCATGCTTGAGGAAATAAGTCTCAATTGTATGATTGGTTCTCCCATAATGAGTAAATACATAGTTGTGTCCTCGAGCTCCACCTTGTGGCTTGTATTTGAAAGGTGTATGACTAGTCTTGCCATTAGGGTGTCCTGAAGAACTGTTAACTTGAAATTTATTCATCTATTCACTTACTGATGAAGTAGGAGCAAAAATAGAACATGCATAGTTCATCTCTCTTTCTTGCTAAATCACGAGTGAATAAGCCTTGTCAATATTAGGAAGAGGCTGCATCATCATGATTTAAGATTTTGAATGTGTAAACTTTTCATTCAAACCCTTGAGAAACTCTTGAGAAATCTGATAACATAGTTTTGCTCTCTCAACTCAATATCATAAAACAAAAACAAAAAAAAATTAAAAGAAAAATAGTAAAAAATGAAGAAGAACCATTCTTCTTCTTCACGTGACCACCAACCCGACGTGTTAACCACCGGTTTCTCTACTCACCTTCGATTTCGGCCACCCAAACCTCACTTTTTCTCTTTCTCTCATTCACATCGACCACCATCTGTCTCTATTTCAACATTCCCCAAACTCCCATCATTATTACCGAAACCCACTTTTGTTCCACCTTGCATCACCGACGAATTTCGTCCACCCTCCACCACCACATAATAACCAACACAACCACCAAATTTTTGCCTCTGTCACCACCACTTCTCATCTCTCACTCTTATAAAATACTCAACATTCCACATAGTGAAAAACATTATGATCTTCTTCATCCTGCCACCACTCTATTGTCTTTTTCTCCAACTCACTTCACCAACAACCGCCAGAACACCACTTCTTTTCACCCCTACAATGACCTAACAAACACCACCACATCTCCTAACCTTACTATTCTTTCTCTTACTGTCATCCATACTTGTCGACACCACCTCCAAATTTGATTTTGACATCCTATACTTCTTCTACCAAAAATGACAAGGTTATCGACATCACACTTGACACGCATTTCATTCAAATTTGTACATGAATGTTTGATTGTTTTTTTTATTATGTAATGATTTTATAATGTTATATATATTTGTGTTGTATTGTATTGTTGATATCAATTGCTTTATATTGAAGTTGATTTCAAACTTGTTACACACATTCAACTTTGTTTTGTTGTCAACTTGTGTGCGTTGTGATGTCTCACATGATATGTTGCATTATGTGACGCCACTGCGTATGTTAACTCAATGTATGCACATTACATATGTTTTTGATTCGATTGAATCAAACACGTTATAATATGAGCATTGTATGTAGTTATTATATTCGTGTTAATTTTCTTATTGTCAGCTTGTTATGTATTTACGTGCACCGTGATGTCTCATGCGATCTGTTGCTTTATGTTACAACATTACATGCATTAGCTTAACTCATGTGTTGCATGAATTTGTGCGCGTTAACACTCTAAAGTTACGTGTTTATTTACTTTTTGATTCGATGAATATGTGTTAGATGACATAATTCTACTTGGGTTTTGTTGATAACAAAGTATTTATATAACAATGGTTTATTTAATGTGTGTTTTATTTATACAGGTTCTACATGTTCATAAATAATTAGAATCTGCTTTACATGTACACTCTTTGGAGTTGCATCATTGCTAGCTTCTAGTGGCAGAATCTGAAGAACTTTTACTAGTGTTGATTGGTGCAGACTCGGGGGTGAAGGCCTCAGCATCCAAACGAGTTACTATACTTGGTAATAGTATATCAATTTCTGGTACCATTCAGAGTTGGTGGTAAAGTTTTGGTTATCAGTACTACAAGAAACAAGTTGTATCGTCTTATCAGTCTGTCACCTAGAATCTACATCAGAACCTCTTGAAGACTCTAAGGTTAAACGTGTTACACACTGGATCAGAATATGTTGAGTATCCATCTTTAACGTCTCTTGTACTATGGAGCAAAGGCAAAAATACTTGATCAAGTTACTTTCTCAACGACTAGTTTCTGTTATGGACATAAATATGGCTGAAGATTGGACTTTGAATTTTCAACAAGGATTCTTGATGTGAAGGAGTAACAAGATCAAGTAATTATCAACTCATTGTAATATGCATAACTTTTGTAGTTAGTTGTAATTGTAAAAGCCTTAAGATTTCTTACCATTGAATATCTTAGAAGTCTTAAGAGCTTTACGTCTTTGTTATGGTGATTACCTATATCTTTGATGCTTGTATCATGTATACATTGTTTTATATTCTGCTGAGCCTTCAGTGGTTTAGATTGAGTCTCTTGTTATGTGGTTGAGCAAAAGTCTTGTCTCATTGGAATTCAAGCAAAAAGTCTCAAGCCATGATGTTTGAGCTACATAAGTCTCTTTGCTATGTGGTTGAGTAGTAAAATTATTAATAAGCAAGGCTGATTGAGCAGAAGTCTTGACCCAAGATGTTTAAGCCATAAAAGTCACATTGCTTAAGTACTTTAGCTGTTAAAGTCTTATTCAGTTAGTTTGATTGAGAAAAGGTAAAGACTCTGTTTGATGGCGTGAGCAGGACGTCTCAGGTGAGGCTTAAGCATGGAAAAGTCTCAGTCTCGATGACCTTTGGAGCAGGTGGCTCTTTCAGAGGATATTAAAAGTAAGTATTAAACACGTGCTCTAAGTAAGGGAAAGTATCAGGAAGAGGACCTTTGGAGCAAGTGGCTCGGCCAGAGGGCGTGAGCAAGGGTAATTCTTAGACATGTACTATAAGCAAGGTAAAGTATCGGACCATGGTAGTGATCAAGTGTAAAATACTTGTGCAGAAGCACAAGAGATTGTAATTAGGTTGATTATAATGAAAATATCTTGTGAGGCAAGGGCACTGAACTACTCTCAGTTATGGGAGGAACCGGGATAAATCTTTTGTTTCTTTTTCTGTTATTTTATTTACTTATGCTTTGTATCCACTGCCAATGAATTAAATAGAATATGAACACCAGTTCTGATTCTAAACTCTGATCATTAGCTAAACTAAAAGAAAACATGAAACACAATTCAACCCCCTTCTTGTGTACTTTTCACACCTTCATTGGATATCATTATTGTGTATGCATGTTAATTTTCTTGTCATTTCTTTATGTGTGTGCATGTGGTATTGAGTTTCATACAATTTATGGCTTTAAGTTATGCCCATATGTTAGAACTCACAGCCTCGCGTTACAATTCACACTTTCACATTTAAACTCGTGACCTCTCATTAGAATTCACACCTTATCATTAGAATTCACGTCTTCGCATTAGAATTCGCTACCTTGTGTTAAAATCTGCGACCTCGCGTTGCAATTTGATATCTCATGTTACAATTTACGACCTTACGTTACAATTCGTGCATGCTAACTCAATTTACGCACTTGTGTTATGCTTTCGCGTATGTTAACCGTTTCACAATTAATTAAAAACCTTTTCACATTCCAAAGTCAAATCATTTTACATAGGTTAAACTCAATTATATATTTTTTGTAATAAATCGAATGAAAAATGACTAGTTAGGCATATGCCACTCTTTCCCGGAGTACTTGGATATCTAATGTATAGATTGTAGTTCAAGTATTTGTCATCATTATAAGTGGGGAATAGCTCACATTAT
Source organism: Lathyrus aphaca (assembly GCA_963966055.1). Taxonomy (NCBI): domain Eukaryota; kingdom Viridiplantae; phylum Streptophyta; class Magnoliopsida; order Fabales; family Fabaceae; genus Lathyrus; species Lathyrus aphaca. The sequence goes on from OZ014524.1 coordinate 34,882,210, forward strand.
AAGTGTCTGTCTCCATTCAAAAGGGACTAGTTAGGCATATGTCCCTTTTCCCCCCCGAATATTTAGATACCTGGGGAATAGCTCGCATTATAAGTTCCCATCTCCATTCAAAACATAATAAAACAATCAAATTTGATTTGTTCCTAATTGGATAAGAAATGACTAGTTAGGTGTATGCCTTTCTTTTCCTTAAGTACTTGGATACATGCTCTATAGTTGGCCTTTCAAGTACTCGTCTCCTTCAAGGGACTCTAATTCGATTCATATTAAATACTTTAAGCACATAATTTGGATGAAAATGACTAGTTAGGCGTATGCCCCTCTTTTCCCCGAGTGTTTAGATACTTGTTGTATAGCTTGTATTTCAAATACTCGTCTCTAACCTAAAAAGAATCCAACCCATCAAACTATATTTTTCTGCCTTAGCACGATGTCAAACCCTTTGCATAAGCGAAAATTCTTTATTTGTTCTGAGACGATGCAAAGCTTCATTCCTACCATGTACGAGTAATAACTAATGTTTCCCGTTCAAATGCGACGAGGACATAAATTTGTAAGAATCCAGATTATGTTGTCTATTCTAACATGATGTAAATGTTCACTTCTCCATGTCTGGGAAGCAAGCGATGTTTTCCGCTCGAATGCGACTAAGTACCTTTTGCTAAAATCAACCAACCAACAAACATTTTCTACCTACAACTACGTAGCTTTGAGTTTCCCATTACACCTGGGGATACGTAGCACTGAGATTCAATGTCTCATCAGGAACCCAAATAAAAAAATATTTTTAGTCCTTTTTGTTTTTTCAAACTTTCATTATAGTGCTTGACAAGATTGTGAGTTTTTCTCACATGTATCCTCAGGTGCGATTGTAGCGGTAAAATCATGAGTGTAAGCTATTAGCTAACTTAACTCAAGGTAAACAGAGTCGCCACCGCGCTTTTATTTTATCCCAAATGGAAAAGGGAAAAAGAGCGAATAAAACCTAATGAATCTAAAAAAATCAATGAAAAAAAATCATTAACAAAACTTCAAATATTTTTAAGACTTTTTCTTCAAAGACCTCATACAACTTATCTCTTCTTTTTTTTTTTTTAAAAACAAAATGATGACAAATAAAAACAAGCAAAGTAAAATATATAAAAAAAAACAAAAAAAGAAATAAGAATGAAGGGAGAGGGGGAAAACACAGCATAGTGAGGTGGTGATAACAAGTCCATATGGATCTAAACCAACTTAGGCCCAACATATAACCCTCAGCATTTTATATATTTTTTTTAAAAGAAAAAAAATGACATAAATTAAAAAAAAAACAAAGAAGAACTCGTTCTTCTTCTTCTCCAATGCAACGACACTATTCATACATTGAGAAAGAAAATGTCGCCGCTACCTTCAAAAGCACTGCCGCGAAAAGATTCTTCCATCATCGTCGCCTTCAATTTCCGATCTCTCTTTCTAAAAAACGATTCAATGCTCTTCTACTGCTTCAGTTTCCGATTTCTCTTTCGGATCCGTCGGTTTTCGGTGAGTGATAATTTTTGTTGCTTCACGAATTGGTATTCAGTTTGTTGTTGGATCGAAATTGAAGAAGATTTTTATGGAAAATTTAGGTTGTGATAATGGTTGAAGGATGAAATTGGCGGAAGGTTATAATTTGGGTGAAAGGATTGAAGCTTTGATGGAAGAATTTGGCAAAGATTTTTGGGGCTTTCAAAGCTTGATCCTGAATGAAGGAGGACAATTGAATTTATAGCAGGAAATGGAATGAGCGAAGCTGTCGTTTTGTTCAAGTAAGGATGCGTTTTGAAGTCACGGAGAAGGCGTGCTTGTTCTGAGTTTCTTGCTGCGTTTTGAATGCTTTCACATGTGTGTTGGCTTAAGTTTTTCGCGTATTACAGCTTCTTCTTTATTGCGTTTTGTTCGATATTTCCTTGTGTTTTACAGTTGATGTGCAGCTGGAGCTGATGATGTTGTGTTAGTGCGTGCGGCTTCAACTGTGTTCACGTGATGTTTATTGCTGATGCGTTTTGCGTTCAGTCTTGTTGCGTTTTAGGCTTAGTGAAATTTGGGTTGCTGGTGTGAGATGGTGTGCGTGTGAGCTGATGTATTGTTGTGGCTGGCTTGCGTACGTTGTGCTGCGTACGGGGTGACTTGATGGAAACTGAATGTTGTGCATATTGAGCTTGTTGCAGATGTATTTAGAGGCTTGCTCTGTTCATGTGTGGCTGTGACTGAAGCTGGAAAAAAACATAGAAAACTGATGACTGTGGGCCTTAAAGTGAATCATGTGGAATGGGCCCATGGTATATTTTTTTTTGCAATTATAATTGGGCTTGTATATTATTTTTGATAAAAAGAAATATGATGGTGAGTAGAAGAAAACAAAATTGTATAGTGGTAAAAAAAATAATGGTTTAGGAAATTAATAAAAATTGATATTTGGAATTAATTTTATGGAAATTGAAATTTTAAGGATGAACAATGGACCAAAATTGGATATAAAATTTGGATAACAATGTAAATGGATAATCGGCTAAATAGGTTGTGGATATGAAATGGATAGAAAAGCAAAAAGGAAATGGCTTAAAAAAATGGAATTTGAATTGTGGTATGTAGAAATTTGAGGGATATTGAATAAAAATTGACAATGGTTTAATAATAAAAAAATGGATAATGGATATGAAATGATTTTTTTTAGCCCAGAACCAAATCTTAATTCTTCTCACAAGCCACTGATAAAATGAACACAGTCAATCCTGAACCACTGAATAAATTGCAACTTTGCCACTTAAGCCACAACTACTTGAATCAACTGAAAACTGCCCTGACGATCTGAATTCATGCTGAGGAAAATAAATCCACAGATGAACTGATGAACACTGATAAACCTGAAGATTCAGACCGAACTTCACACGCAACACTGCTCGATAAACTGATGATTTTCGCACACAACACAACTTGAACTTTGAACACACACTGTTTGAGAAATAAACCACTGGCACAAACATCTTGCAGTTGAAACAATCTTCTGATAGTTTGACCAAGATTAGGTCAAACGTCCATCTGAATCGAATCATGACTGAATAACCACATTTGAGTTGAAAACACTGCCTTATCTTTGAAAACCTGCAACACAGCGAAGAAGAAGAAGCAGACTACAACATATTTTTTTGTATTTTGGTTAGAGATTAGTAAATATAAACAGATAAAAGCAAGTAAAAACACGGTGATCCCCTGTGAGGCAAAGACCTGCAACTGAAAAGGGATACATGAACCAATACGTGATCTTGTTTGTATGCAAATGCAGATGAGATGCAAAAAATCTTATGGTCAAAAATTAGGGTATGACAGATGCCCCTATTTAAGTTTCTTCAATCCAGAGATAATGAAGATTGAAATCTTCGTTTCGACAAGATGGAAGATACTTAAATATCAAAAAACCCAATTTTTGATCCTAAGATGCCAAAAAAATGGAATGAAATGAAACGAACGATATGAAATGATATGAAGATGATATGGAAATGATATGAAGCATATGAAAATGATATGAAATGTTATGAAATGATATGAGAATAAATGAAATACGGAGAAGTCCGTAAGGAACTAAACGACACGAGAAATAAAATAAACGCTGAGGATAAGGAGCATAAAACTCCAACGGGAAAAGTAGCATGCTAGAGACCACCACATGGCTCAGCTGAGGCGAAAATGTCCAAGAATGGCAATTGGACAGAAAGGATCACAACATCCAGGAATGGCACTGAATGAAGTGAGAAACAGTCCCGAAAAAGTACATCAGAAACATCCAGGGATGACATTACTGACTTTAAAAGGGATATCCGAGAATGGCATCGGATAAAAGGTAACCACAACATCTGAGAATGGCAATCAGATAAAAATATGAATCACAACATCCAGGAACAGAACTGAATGAAATGGGAAAAATTCGGGAAAGTACATCAACTCAATGATGACTCCAACATGGAAATCCGAGAATGGCAATCGGAAGGAAAGTGATCACAACATCCAAGAATAGCAATCGGATAAAATGTGAATCACAACATTCAGGAACAGAACTGAATGAAATGGGAAAAGTTCGGGAAAGTACATCAACTCACTGATGACTCTAACATGGAAATCCGAGAATGACAACCGGAAGGAAAGTGATCAAAACATCCAAGCATAGCAATCAGATAAAATGTGAATCACAACATTCAGGAACAGAACTGAATGAGATGGGAAAAAAAGTCCGGGACAGTACATCAAATCAATGATGACTTCACTATGGACATCCGAGAATGGCAATCGGAAGGAAAGTGATCACAACATCCAAGAATAGCAATCGGATAAAATGTGAATCACAACATTCAGGAACAGAACTGAATGAGATGGGAAAAAAGTCCGGGACAGTACATCAAATCAATGATGACTTCACTATGGACATCCGAGAATGGCAATCGGATAAAAAGGGTGTAATATCTGAGAGAAACAACAAGTAGGTGAAGAAAAAGTTCTGGAGAGGCAAAGATCAATGCCAAGTAAATTGGACTTTAATCACAAGGTAAGATGTTGAAACCAACAGGACCTCGAGAAATGCATATGAGGACTAAAACACTCAGTATGCAGACATTTACGAAAATGGGGACTAAGCCACCCAAGAACACGCATAATGAGGACTAAAACACTCACATATGCAAATGCAGACAAAACTGGGGAATAACACACCCGAGAAAACGCATAATGAGGACTAAAACACTCAAATATGCAAACATAAACAAGACTGGGGAATAACACACCCAAGGAGATAATATGAGAGAGAATGCTGACAACCAGTTTAGACTCTTAGAGGAGTGAAAAGAAAGAAGACTGATTCCTCAACACGAAGATCACTGCCATTCTGTTCTGAGATTAGAGATGCTACTGTTGAACAAATCTCTGTCACACCAGTAAACTGTATCAGGTTAAAAAAATCTTTCGAGAGAAGTCATGACAGGCTACTTGGGGATTCTTGAAGAAAGTTGCCCCAAGTTCAATGACTGATGAAGGTAAACTGATAATGGATTCAGTCCTTGATTACCGTCGGTGAAAATAATGATCAAATCTTGAAATGACTGTTGAGAGAATAAACTGATCATGGATTCAGCCCTTGATAAAATAACCCAATATGAAACTTCTAGAGAATCTTCTGACTAACCAAATCTGAGAACAACTTGCACTGAACAGCCAAACTTGAACCATAGGACCTGGGAAGAACTTGCCCCTGATAAGATCACTAACCAGGTTTCTCAACTGTTTGAAAATTCCTTGATGAGGAAGGTTTATTTGCAAATAAAAAGTGTTTGTACAAACCTGGTAATTTTAATGCAAAGTTTGAAATCAAAAATCATCTTTGAAATGAAATTTATTGATGTAAAGTAAATGAAAACATTGTCAAAACTCGGCGGTTGAAATAAAATTAAAGATAAAGCAAAAGTAAGAAACAAATGATTGGTAACAAACTTGGGAGTCAGTTTACTCAACCTCGTTGTAGTATGCTTTTCAAAAGAAACCTGAATTCAATTAGGACTTTTGAAGGTTGTAACGTGGCCTGGTTCACAGTTTATGAAACAAATGATATAGGCTCAAAGTTTATTTGTACCCACCCCAACTTCGTGATGAACTCCAGTCCTACATTCAATTAATTCAGCCTATGCATTCAAGTTCCAAAACATTTGGAATTGCACAGATGAAGATGGTTCATAAGCCAAGAGATTTTGAGATAGCAGTCACCTCTTCCTTTTGTTATTTCTAGCGAGGACTTTGGTCAACTCAACTTATTTTTGCTGAGGATTTTGATGACCTCTTGACAAATATTTCTTTTTATTATCCCTAACTTTTGCCTGAACTGTGTCATTTGAACTTACAGTCAGCGGGATGCCCCAGTTTTTTTCTTTTGCCTAAGTCTCTCTCCTTCATAGGTTTTGAATTAGCGGGCTTTGATTTTTTTCAATAATTTTTTTTCAATATCATCATCATTTTTTTTGAAAGATAATGATTGCATGGCTTAATGATTACGATAAACCATCATTGGCTTTTGAATTGAGAAACATCTTCAACCCTTCTTTGATGTGTGTGAAGGAAAGCTTGAGATTGCAACCTTTATTGAAAGGTGTCTTGAATGATTCTCTTGTACTTGAATTCACATTCGAATTAATTGAGAACAACCCATCCCCGGGTTAAAATTGCGGGTTTTTTCGAATAGAAAGAATTCCAACTTCAAGGCTCAAAGGGGTTGACAAAGGATTAACTTCCTTATTTCTCCAGTGTTTGGGATTGGAAACAATGCTTGTATATTATCAACCAAGTCTCAATTGAAAGCATACCAACAACAGTTATGGGTATCTTGTTTTCATCATCCTCCCTCCAATCATTGTAAAAGCTTTGAGAAAAGATAAATGAACTTGAAATGTAAAGCATAAAGATGCAAATAGTAAATGAAATTGAATCAAAACAAAGCAATGCTCATTTCATTAAAATCAACATGAAAGTACAAACAAGCTTAAAAGCAAACAACTTAATACGATTGAAGAAAAATTGAAAACATAAAGAAACAATGGCCTAGTGATCCATCAGCAACAAGGATGAGCTGTCCCGTCTGATATTCTGGCCTTGAAGAAAATTTGACTGTTGAATTCTTCTAGAAGATTCACTTCACATGCTTCGGCAAAGGATTATTGACAACATTAGGATTTGTATCATTAAAGGAAAGGATGTTGTTTCTGATAAGTTCTTGCACTTTAGCTTTCAGTGCAAAGCAATGTTCCAAGTCATGACCAGTTCCACCTTGATGAAACTCGCAGCGAAGATCCGATCTATAACTAACCGGAAGAGGATTTGGAACAGGAGGCGGAGGTCTAGTAGTAATTAAACCACTCTTAATCAAGGAAGGAAACAAATCAGTGTAAGGCATCGGGATAGGATCAAAGTTTGGCCTATTGCGATACTGATTTTGTCCAGCAGCAGGATGAAGAGCCTGAGCTTGAGCTCGAACTTGAACTTGAGCCTGAGCTGGTTGAGCTTGAACTTGAAGTTGAGTTTGAGCAGGTTGAGTTTTGACAACAGGAGCAATTGCAGCTACATATGGTTGAACATATCGTTGTTGCGGGCGATAAGGCCTCCTCTCAGTTGAAATAGCATAAGCATCACCATCTCTTCTCTTGTGAAAGTTCCCAAAAGACTTTCTTGCAGCATTAGAAGATTCAGAGTTGGTAATCTTACCTTTCTTGATACCTTCCTCTAATCTTTCTCCAATAGTGACTAGATCAAAAAAACCAGATGAAACACTTCCTACCATCTTCTCCTAAAAGAACGGTTGAAGGGTGTCCATGAACAAACCAGTTAATTCTTTCTCGGCCAAAGGTGGCTCCACTTGAGCAGCTAGCTCTCTCCAACGCTGAGCGTACTCTTTGAACGATTCTTTCTCTTTCTGTGACATGTTTTGAAGTTGACGACGGTCAGGCGCCATGTCCAGATTGTACTTATACTGTCTTACAAAAGCATCAGACAAATCCTTCCAGCTTCGGATGTGACTCTTCTCGAGTCCAACATACCACTTCATAGAAGCACCACTCAGACTATCTTGAAAACAGTGAATAAGTAGCTTGTCATCCTTGGCATGCGCAGCCATTTTGCGACAATACATCAGCAGATGAATATTTGGACAAGTATGACCATTGTATTTTTTGAATACAGGAACTTTGAACTTATCAGGAAGAACTAGGTTAGAAACCAAACACATGTCTATTGCAGCAGAACCAAAGACATCTTTTCCTTCTAGACCTCTTACCCTCTTCTCAAGAGTCAAACATTGTTCTCTAACTTCATCCATATATCCAGGTTCACCCTGACTTTCAGCTTGTGGACCAACAGCTTGATACAAAAAGGGAGAATTATGATAAGTAGTCTGAGCAGTAGTGTGCACAACAGGTTGAGGTTCAACAAAAGTTGGAGCTGAAAAGACTGGCACAATAGATGGACCACCCATTTGAGCAGTAGCAGCAACTGGCACATAATCCGGAGGTAACCCAAATTCTGGCCAAGTAGAAACCGGTTGCTGAATAACAGGAGGATCAACAACAGCGGTAAAAACTTCAGAGATAACAGTCCTTTGAGGTGGTTCACCTCGAGCAATCAGAACTTGCATCATTTCAGTGAGCCTGGTCATACCGGCCTTCAACTCATCAATATCCATCCGAACTTCTAGGTTATGTTGTTCTTGGTTTTCCATTCTCAATCTGATAGCTCTCAATCTGTTAGCAGCTCTAGTACCGTATCTGTGTTGAGGAAACAACTTGACGGATCAACAGACAACTGAGGAAAGAAACAACCGGGATGAGTTCCCACACAACTCGGATGAACGCAAGAATATGCGAGGATGAAATGATATGCAATGTTCACTTCCATTCTCAGAAAAACAACTCGATTATTGCAAACATGATCAACATCGAGAATAAGGTCATGAAAAATCTTGACAAAAAGGAATATTTATTTTTTCTAACATTTGCAATAATTGGAATTATTTTCCTGGAAAAATGGTTGTGATGATGATCATGATGAATATGTAAATGCAACAACCACAAACAAGATCACGCAAAGCACACAGGTTCAAAGGTTCGGATCACGAGCATGGAGTCAAGGGATAAGAACCAACAACCCACAAAGGCATGTACTATGGTTTGTCTTCATTGTACCTGCAAAAAACCAAAAGGGTGCTAACAGAGGTTCCCGGAGTTAACAGCCATCTTTAGAATTTTATCGGTACGTTGGATTACTCCCCAACCGATAACATTCTTAAAATAGACCTCGTCCGAGTGTAGTATCGCGTGACAACCACCTTAAGTTTACACTCAGATAGTTTCCGCACTACGTTCCTAAATTGGCTTGGATTGGTTAAGGGTTCTACGGTCCTCAGTATGATCAGCTCAAGGTCGGAAAATAATGCCAGGTACGATTACTCGTCATGACATTGATAATCCAAGAGAGCCTAACCGAGTGGAGATTATCAAATTGATATCGCTTTGGACTACTCCATCGCGTATCGCTTCGAATATCGCCGTCCTATCATAAGTTCCACTCAGATCCGGGTTAGAATCTATCTCACAGAGGATCACCAAAACCGAAACAGATCAACCAAGTAACAAACAAATCAAACTAAAGCAGTAAATAAATCAAAGTAGGCCGAATCCACTTAGAGATTGACTCCCCAGCAGAGTCGCCACTTTTCTGTAGCGGTAAAATCATGAGTGTAAGCTATTAGCTAACTTAACTCAAGGTAAACAGAGTCGCCACCGCGCTTTTATTTTATCCCAAATGGAAAAGGGAAAAAGAGCGAATAAAACCTAATGAATCTAAAAGCTAAAAAGCTAAAAGAATCAAACAGAGAACGGGTAAGGGGATAGGTTACACAATGGGAAGGTTTTACGCACCCAAAATGTCTGTGGTACTCCACGGGAGCCCTTTGAAATATTTACTGCTTTTTTGGTTTGAAAATGGTTTGTTTGAAAAATGTTTGAAGGGATGAGAAGAGAAAGGTGTTTTAATATTTTTGTGTTTGAAGAGACGAACGTCTCATGCCTACGTACCCACAAAGTGCAATGCGAGATCAAAACCTCGTAGTTCGTGGTATAAATTGTGAAAAAAGAACAATGAGTTGAATTGATTTTAAAATGTAAAGATAAGTCGTCATTCTTTAGCGAATAATTCCGCTAGAAAGAATGAATCATATCTAAACATGAAAATGCTTAAAAGAAACATGCACGAGGGCACAAAAACAATTGAGTGAGTTTTGAATGTTTTGAAGTTTTTGAGAAGAATGTTTCGATATGCTTATGTGGTTTAGCATTTATTAAGAAAATGAAATGAAAAGGTAAAAACCGCTTGACCTAGGTCAAGGTTTGATTGTAAAAATGTTTGAAGTTTGAAAACAAAGAAGATTTGAAAATAGGAAGAAGATTTGAAAATTTAAGAAGTGGGAAGAGATGAAGTGACTATCCTAAGACTTGAATGTAAAAGTTAAAGGGATAACGATCAAACTGTGTGGTGAACATTCTTTGAAACAATCGGATTTCCATCTTCATAAACAAGTGAACTCAATCGGAGCCAAAGTCTTCAATCCATAATAGCTCAAGCAAGGGAATGATCCTAGAATCTAAGTCCAACTCCAAGTCCAATGCTAAGGATAGTAACCATAGTCCGAAATTAAAGTCACAAGTCTTTTTAGATGTTTGATCCGTTATTAATGTTTTCGTGTCCAAATGGACAAAAGAACAAATCACAAGCATAACAATATAAACATAAACAATATGATGAATGATATAGTATAATAAAAGCATAATAAAAGAGGTAAGGAGCGAGAGATTGAAATAAAAAGGATAAGGTGCGAGAGATTGAATTAAAATGTTAGTATATTAATAGTATTATAATATTTACATAGAAATGGTATGATGAACTTAATCAAACACAACCACAAAAAGATAACCAAAATCGAGAGGCAACCGGATCCAAATGGATCTTATTCCGAATTCGGGACAAGTTTAGGTCTATATTAAGCAATCGCCGAGTAATTTACGAAGTAATTACCCTACAAATGAGGCCGGCCACCACCAATTAAGGTGGAAAATATTTGTGCTAATACATGTTAGAGAAATGATATGATGAATCATTCTCCGAAAACATGTCGCACGAAAAGAAAAGGGTAACAGTCTAATCTTAATCGAGATTTCACATTGGATTATCGAAGGCAACCTATCATGATTCCAAAGATCATTCATCCATAGATTTGAAATAATGAAGATTAAACATCTTCGAAAACCAATAATCTTCGAATCGGAGATCTCATCGACCAAAAATAAAAAGGATAAGGAAGAAATATGGATTTAATAATGGAATCCATAAAACAATCAATGGAAAAAAAATCATTAACAAAACTTCAAATATTTTTAAGACTTTTTCTTCAAAGACCTCATACAACTTATCTCTTCTTTTTTTTTTAAAACAAAATGAGGACAAATAAAAACAAGCAAAGTAAATATATAAAAAAAACAAAAAAAGAAATAAGAATGAAGGGAGAGGGGGAAAACGCAGCATAGTGAGGTGGTGATAACAAGTCCATATGGATCTAAACAAACTTAGGCCCAACATATAACCCTCAGCATTTTATATATTTTTTTTAAAAGAAACAAAAATGACATAAATTAAAAAAAACAAAGAAGAACTCGTTCTTCTTCTTCTCCAATGCAACGACACTATTCACACATTGAGAAAGAAAATGTCGCCGCTACCTTCAAAAGCACTGCCGCGAAAAGATTCTTCCATCATCGCCGCCTTCAATTTCCGATCTCTCTTTCTAAAAAAACGATTCGATGCTCTTCTACTGCTTCAGTTTCTGATTTCTCTTTCGGATCCGTCGATTTTCGGTGAGTGATAATTTTCGTTGCTTCACGAATTGGTATTCAGTTTGTTGTTGGATCGAAATTGAAGAAGATTTTTATGGAAAATTTAGGTTGTGATAATGGTTGAAGGATAAAATTGGCGGAAGGTTATAATTTGGGTGAAGGGATTGAAGCTTTGATGGAAGAATTTGGCAGAGATTTTTGGGGCTTTCAAAGCTTGATCCTGAATGAAGGAGGACAGTTGAATTTATAGCAGGAAATGGAATGAGCGAAGCTGTCGTTTTGTTCAAGTAAGGATGCGTTTTGAAGTCACGGAGAAGGCGTGCTTGTTCTGAGTTTCTTGCTGCGTTTTGAATGCTTTCACATGCGTTTTGGCTTAATTTTTTCGCGTATTACAGCTTCTTCTTTATTGCGTTTTGTTCGATATTTCCTTGCGTTTTACAGTTGATGTGCGGCTGGAGCTGATGATGTTGTGTTAGTGCGTGCGGCTTCAACTGTGTTCACGTGATGTTTATTGCTGATGCGTTTTGCGTTCAGTCTTGTTGCGTTTTAGGCTTAGTGAAATTTGTGTTGCTGGTGTGAGATGGCGTGCGTGTGAGCTGATGTATTGTTATGGCTGGCTTGCGTACGTTGTGCTGCGTACGGCGTGACTTCATGGAAACTGAATGTTGTGCATATTGGGCTTGTTGCAGATGCATTTAAAGGCTTGCTCTGTTCACGTGTGGCTCTGACTGAAGCTGGAAAAAACATAGAAAACTGATGACTATGGGCCTTAAAGTGAATCATGTGGAATGGGCCCATGGTATATTTTTTTTTGCAATTATAATTGGGCTTGTATATTATTTTTGATAAAAAGAAATATGATGGTGAGTAGAAGAAAAAAAAATTGTATAGTGGTAAAAAAAATAATGATTTAGGAAATTAATAAAAATTGATATTTGGAATTAATTTTATGGAAATTGAAATTTTAAGGATGAACAATGGACTAAAATTGGATATAAAATTTGGATAACAATTTAAATGGATAATCGGCTAAATAGGTTGTGGATATGAAATGGATAGAAAAGCAAAAAGGAAATGGCTTAAAAAAAATGGAATTTGAATTGTGGTATGTAGAAATTTGAGGGATATTGAATAAAAATTGACAATGGTTTAATAATAAAAAAATGGATAATGGATATGAAATGATTTTTTTTTTAGCCCAGAACCAAATCTTAATTCTTCTCACAAGCCACTGATAAAATGAACACAGTCAATCCTGAACCACTGAATAAATTGCAACTTTGCCACTTAAGCCACAACTACTTGAATCAACTGAAAACTGCCCTGACGATCTGAATTCATGCTGAGGAAAATAAATCCACAGATGAACTGATGAACACTGATAAACCTGAAGATTCAGACCGAACTTCACACGCAACACTGCTCGATAAACTGATGATTTTCGCACACAACACAACTTGAACTTTGAACACACACTGTTTGAGAAATAAACCACTGGCACAAACATCTTGCAGTTGAAACAATCTTCTGATAGTTTGACCAAGATTAGGTCAAACGTCCATCTGAATCGAATCATGACTGAATAACCACATTTGAGTTGAAAACACTGCCTTATCTTTGAAAACCTGCAACACAGCGAAGAAGAAGAAGCAGACTACAACATATTTTTTTGTATTTTGGTTAGAGATTAGTAAATATAAACAGATAAAAGCAAGTAAAAACACGGTGATCCCCTGTGAGGCAAAGACCTGCAACTGAAAAGGGATACATGAACCAATACGTGATCTTGTTTGTATGCAAATGCAGATGAGATGCAAAAAATCTTAGGGTCAAAAATTAGGGTATGACAGCAATGAAGAATTCAAAGTCATGCAATTCTTAGCAAGAAAAGGATATTTTTGGATTTTTATGATAGTGATTTACTAGACATTGAATCTCACTCCTATGTATCCTATGGTGTGATAAGGAATTCAAAGCTACATAGGTCTGTGCAAAAACAAATTATTTATTGATTGATATTAGTGAATGATGTTTAGGTCGTACTCTAGTGGTTAAAAATTACTTTTATGCTCACATATGAAAGGCTTAAGTGTTTGTTTAGGTTGATAACATTCTAGTAGTTAAACGTTGCTTGTATGCTCGCGCCTGGAAGACTTAAGAATTTGTTAATATCATGGTAGAATTGATAAAACATTGTTCATTTGTGAAAATTATGTGGTCACGCTAAGGTGGGAAAAGAGATAATTTGATTAGTTAAACTGTTTTTAGGTGGAAGACGAGTTATTTGAACAACAAGCTAATTACGTATAGTATTCAAATAGTAGGGAAAAAGAGAGGATATTACATCCAAATTAATCATTTTTCATCCAAATCATTTATGAAATTTGTGAGGCGAATTAAGTCTTAAGACTTTAACGGTTGACAAGTATTCGAAAACCAAGCTAATTACGACTAGCATTCAAATACTATGGGAAAAGAGAAGATATTTTGTCTGAACCAATCATTTCTTATCCAATATAGACCGAACTAAATTTGATCAATTAATGTCTTTTGAACAGAAGACAAGTATTCAAACAATAACCTAATTACAACTATCATTCAAATACTCAGAGAAAAGATAGAATATTATGCCCAAATTAATCCTTTTTCAACCAATTTAATAATGAAATTTTTTTGAAGCATTGTTGATTAAGCGGAAAAGAACTTGATTTTGATCAAGTGTTTTGATTTGCATTTTAAAATTTGATCTGGTGATGACATATTTTTATTTGATGAAGGAATGATAAATATTTTGAAAATTACTTGATGTCGATCAAGTGTTTTTTTTTTTTTTTTTGAAATATCATTTGATTTTACTTGGATTTTTATGTAATTAATCAATTTAATTAACTAAATAAAAATAAAAAATAAGAAGAAAAAACGAAGCAAAGGGTAAGGTAAATACAAGAGTGGGGATGACATGAAAGAAAAAAAATGATGTGCATGTTATTCGTAACAATCATCAAGAAGGCATATGGGAAAATTAACAAGCAAGTATTTTATATTGTTCATTCATAATTTATTTCCAGTTATAATTTCTAAACTTATTTACTAACAAGTATTATTATTTGAAATTATAGGTGTTTAAAGTCAAGACATCAAGAGACAAGGCACCAAGATGATATCATTTGATGTAATGATGTGTAAATTGTAGGTTGTTTTGTGCCATTTAGGTTTTGATGTAATATATAATTTTTGGTTCTTAATGAAATTTTGTCTTTGATGTAATACTATTTTTTGTTCTTAATGGAATTTTATCTTTGATGTAATACAAATTTTGGTATAAACCAACAAATAGATGTGTTGTTGTTTCTGGTCTGATATGATTCCGAAAAATTCAAGTTAAAAAATTGGGAATTATGTAAAATAAAAAATATATTAAAAAAACAAATTTCACAGTGGTTGTTTAATAAAATTGTTGTTATAATCATAATGCTATCCAAAATAATAAAGCTAAAAATGGAGTTGTTGGGTATCGAACCAAAGATCTATAACTATTTCACAATGGTTGTTTATAACAACTGTTGTTATATGTAATACTTTCTTGTTTACTACAAAGGGAAATAGGTGACACCTAAACTCACAATGGTTGGTAATCTGTGATGATATCCCTTTACCAACTGTTCTGAGAGGGGTTTTCCATAGTAGTGTGTTTCTCCATTTTTTTAACGCTCATACCACGAAAGCGATCTTCCGCTAAGAGACTCATTTGCTAGTTCAAGCACCCTCGGTTGAAGGACTCTTCCGCTAACCCCATCGCCTTCAGCCAAAGGATTTGCCCTAAAAATGAGGGGAAAACTCCTATGTCGGACATGATCATTCCCACTAGAGGGAGCCGACAATAGGGTGAGGGGTGCACTTCGAAGAAATCAGAGTAGTTTTTAAGCAATTCACTCTTAAGGAAAAGTCAACGTGCTTGAGGGATTGTGTAGTGTTATATTTGTAAAATTCTAGACTAGGGCGCCCTCGCCCTAAACAATCATTCTACCCGGGCAATATCAAGGGGACTCAGCCAAAGGCATCAACAACGTGGGTACTAAGGAAGAAGTAGTCTTTTCTAATCTCCCCAAATATAAGTGGTCAAATAACCTCCCCTACTAAGAAGGAAGCACTACTACAGATACTATATATTTATGACAAAACTTCCATAATACCCAACAAAAAATCGAGGTCTAAACCATAGACATGCCATATTTTAAATTATTAAACACCATATATTCTCTCATTTGAGGTAGCAACCGAGGGATAAAATATTTAGAGGACACCCCTTCGAATCCCAACAACTAAATTTTAGCACCTTTTATTTTTTAATTTTTTTTATGACTTATTACCCCGGTTGGACTGAAACCCGGGGGGGTAAAGTATTTATATGACACACATTCGAATCCGAACAACTACATTTTAGGACCTTTTAATTTTTCCAAATTTTTTTATGACATATTACTTTGCTTAAGATGGAAACCCAAGGTTAAAGTAGTTAGAAGACATGCCTTTGATTCCCAACAACTACATTTTATCACCTTTTATTTTATTTTATTTTTATGACCTATTACCTCAATTTTACAGGAAATCAAGGGGTAATGTAGCATATTTTATTTTACTTTTATATTTTTTTATATTTTTTTATTTATTTATGACCAATTTGATGAAAAAATTAAGTGATGAATCTTTGTCGTCCATCTTTAAAGTGACAATGATTAAGAAATTGTTAACTCATTAATCCACATAAAATATTATCGATCTGCGTGAAACTATCACTAACCAATCAAAACGTGTTTGCCACAACTATCCATCTTGAATTTAAAGTGATGAAATTGAAATTTAACATATTGAAAAAAATGATAATAAATGCAAGAGAAGAAAAATATTTCGAAGTTGATTTCTTAATGTAATTTTTTCTCTAGTAATTCCTTACTAAAAATGTTTAATGTTAGTTAGAAAAACATGAAAGTAACTTATTATTGTTAGTTGTAGTTGTATCAAGTAAAATATTTAATATTATTGTTATTATTGAAATTTAATATTTAATGATTCTAT
Organism: Lathyrus aphaca; assembly: GCA_963966055.1. Classification (NCBI taxonomy): domain Eukaryota; kingdom Viridiplantae; phylum Streptophyta; class Magnoliopsida; order Fabales; family Fabaceae; genus Lathyrus; species Lathyrus aphaca. Next base: position 34,898,718 of record OZ014524.1, read on the forward strand.
TGATTTTGTTTTGTTGTTTGTTTGTTGTTGTTGTTGTTGTTATTGATATTTAACATTTAAAAATTCTATGGTTTTTGTCGTTGTTATTATTGTTGTCTTTGTGTTGTTTTTGTTGTTGAAATTTATTATTTAAGGATTCTATTGATTTTATTTTTGGTTGTTATTGGTGTTGTTATTGATGATGATGAGGAAGATTTAGAATATGTCAATAAATTTGATGTTTTGCAGATCCAAACGAAAAAACATGTTAAAACTAAAATTTTGTGAACAAGACTTTACCCCTCAGTTATTGTTCAAAATCGAGGTAAAAAGTAGTGTAACTTTGAAAATGTAAAAAATGCAGCTGATGAGGATTAAACTCATGACCAATGTCAGTTTTTTCCACTCGGATATTCAAAAACTAAGGGGTAAAGTGACATGTTTTCATGTCGCCCTTTGTTACCTCGCCTGTGTAATCTAGATTATATCTCTTTCGCCTTCTAGTTGAAATTGGGTTATTTGTAGAAGTGGAGCGGTTAAGACCACGAAAATGAGGAAAATCCCTAGGTTCTAGAGACCCATATAAAGACACCACCCCTCAAAGGAAAAAGGGACATACTCTAAGTCATACTCATCTTCTACCACCTAAAAGAGCATCACCCTCCATTTAACCATAAAACATGATTATTCAAACAGTCTATCTGCAACCAAGCAGTGCCGGCCACCAACATGGTCTCTCACCTCACGTGACCTCGTCTCCTAAAGAGCTTTAAAAACCATCGCACGTGACTTCTCGCCATTGTGAGCAAGTTCAAACTATCAAAACGTGTTATTACTTACTAAAACCTCTGAATATATATGCCCTTATAAGAGGAACACGCTTGTACTTTTTGTTAAGACATAATAACTCTTTACTTTAAATTTATGATAATGAAAGTAGATTATTAGTTTTTTTTTCAATTATAATTTTTTTTTATTTGAGTGAAATGATCTAAAACCTAAATATAATAGATTTGTAGGAAGTATATATATATATATATATATATATATATATATATATATATATATATATATATATATATATATATATATATATATATATATATATATAGAGAGAGAGAGAGAGAGAGAGAGAGAGTAATATGTTAAATGTGAATTGAAGTTCTAGATTGATTATAAATGTAGAGATTTTAGTATTTATAAGTGAGAGAATCACACATATCATTTTAAAATTTTGGGCGCCTTTCACTTGTGTATTACTCTTAGTCCAATATTGATGTTTCTCCTCATGATCCAATAATATATAATATATTTTTTATTTTATTAACATTGGTTAAAATTAACATTATTTATTACTTAAAAGTTATTATTTTTCACTTATATTTATGATAATAGAAATGCATCAATACATATGGACAAGTAAATAAAATTATCATATTTTTCTGTCTGTTATCATATTTTTTAATTATATTTTTGTTAACTTGCGTTCAATGGTCATATATTGTTGAGGAAGTTATGAAACATTTATGTTTGCATAACTAGTTTTTCAAAAATAGTTCCTCACAAGCAAAGACAGATGTACTTGGAGAAGTGTGGGACAACCTATATACTTTATTTTATTTTAATAGATTTTCATGGATCTTGATTTCATTCTAAGATATCCATTTCACATTCAATATTGATTGGAGTAACATATATATTTGACCATATCAATCAATACTTCATTTACAGCGGGCATATTTATAGCAGCCTGGCACAGAAGCAATGAATCAAAAACTAATCAATCATATATACAACTTGTGTCAAGAGTTAATGAAAGCTCTACATTTATTTTTTTAATTCTTCAATACTATAATATTTCTTTATATTAATTAATTAATTACTTTTGTCTAAAAGACATCAAAATATTATTAGTGATTTCTTTGAGGAAACTGTTAATATTACTATAATATATTGAAACTTTCATTTTATTGACCGGGTATTACTTTTGAATATTGAAATTTGATATAGGGTAGTTGCTTTCTTAGAATACTGCATGGGTTGACCAATATATGCTTAGATATCAATTCCTTCACAAATTTTATCCAAAAAAATATATATATAGAAGTTCTTCATCTAATTTTTCTTTGTAGAAAATCTCATCAAAATGGGAGAAGAAAAGAATGCAAAAAAATGGGAAGGTAAAGCCATTGTTGAGGTAAGAGGCTGTGAGGAGGAAATAGTATGGAGTGTGTTACAAGATTTTTGTAACCTACACAAATGGCTACCAATTGACACTTGTTATAAATTCGAAGGAGTTGATGGTGAGCCTGGTCTTGTTCGATATTGTGCTTCCACCAAAAAGGGTGGTGATGAAAATTCAGAGATAGTTGTGAAGTGGTTCAAGGAAAAGCTGTTGACAATTGATCATGTACAACGTTGTTTGTCCTATGAAATTGTTGATAACAACATGGGATTTAAGAATTATGTGGCTATAATGAAAGTATTGCCGTTGAAAATCGACGGTGATGATGACGATGATGATGAACGTGTAGGGTGTATGATTGAATGGGAGTGTGTTTGTGATCCAGTGGAAGGATGGAGTTTGGAACATTTGCACTCTTACATTGAAAACTTTCTTAAGTGTATGGCCAACAAGATTGAACTTGCATACTCTCCACTCTTCAGATAGATATGAAATATATGTGTTGTGTATTTGAATTTTTCTTTGTGTCTATGGTGTAATTTGTTTGTGTGTGTGTGTGAAGTTACTATTTCTATATGAATTTATGTATTTGATATGTTGACTTATTTTGTAACTTTTTTAGTTGGTAAAATGGAGTTTTATTCACTATTTTATACTTTAATGGAGCTAACTTAGATTAACAGAATTTGATATTGACATGAAATATTAAATTCTTTAATAATTGATATAAATTTGTTTTGTTATGAAAATAACAAAATAATATAAGAGACAAAAGAGAAGAAGAGAGTGTATTATTATTATTATTATTATTATTATTATTATTATTATTATTATTATTATTATTATTATGTCTCTTCCGAATATCATATGAGTTATATTTATATAACATATATAATGAATAATGAATGAAAGATTGATATGGAATCTATTTATTTATTGACATCCACAATCAAACTTAACGTAAACGATTCATTTATATGAGAAAAGTCAATCAAAAAGTTTTATTTAAGTTGTTTGAATATAAATCACACTTAACGTAAACGATTTCCAATGACAAGTAAAATAAAGCTAGACCAAAAATTTTTGTTGAATACTTATTATGCAGTAATTTTAACGAACATTTGGTGTACAATACACCAAGTTTGATTCTCCTTGTTTTGAAGTTATAACAAATTAATTGCAATGGTTTAGATTGCAATGCTTTCACAAAATCAGTTTCAAAGACTTCAACAAAACTATCATTTTCAACAATTCAAATTACACACTAATTGCTCTCAAAGTCAAAAGAGAGTGAAAGAGATAAAGAGAAAAGGAGACCACCAAGATTTATTTAGACAGTTCCCCTATTGTCCTTAATATGGGTACGTCTGTCGTCAATTCGAAATCAAATTGAGATATTGTAATTAACCTTTGCAATATCAGTTTATAAGAGAAATGTTGAAATTCAAACCTCAAACCTTATGTTTGATGTTGATCCTATAACTCCTTTTTTACCTTTGATCTTAAGAAGATCAAGTCATAGAAGATCTCCAATATGATCCTCTGATTATCGCTACTCCTTTGGCGAACCTTCCGTTCTTCAAAACTTTCACTCGGTTGAATCCAAATTGCAAAATCTTGCCCCAAGCCTTTCAATTGATCCTCTTGATACTAGTACTCCTTTACAAGAACCTTCGTTCTTCAAAGCCTTCGCTCGACTGTATCCAACTTGACAAGGTTTGTGCAAAAACCTTCAAATTAGCCATTGATCTTGGAATAAAAATCATAAATGTCTTATCCTTGAAACCCCCAAAGAAAACCTCAACCCGATTTTGATTACACAACCTAGATTGGACCTTATCAATCTTAACTTACAAAAAAAAATGATTATGTATAGTTGATGAATGCGTCAAGAAAGGTTGAAGATGATGAGAATTTTTTGTATCTTCACTACAAGAAAAACATGTTTTAGCTGCAAATTTTAGTGCCGGTCCCGACTCCGACATTACTAGTGTTGATATAACGTCACAAATAGTCGTCGCTAATGGTTAAAATATTTATTTTAATTTTTTTTATAGGTCATTATTATTAGTGTCGGTTTAAGGCGACAATATATTTGGATATAATTAATTTTATTTAAAATAAGTCTTTTAATTTCATTCAAGTATTTTTTTTTCTATACTAGTGACGGCTAAATGTGAGGCTATTATTAGTGTGAAAATAATTCATTTCCCCCATAAATTTTGTTGCCTCCTTTTTTTAGTTTTAGGTAATATTGATGCCAAAAAAATCATTTTCCCCTACAAACTTCGTTTGGCTCTTTTTTTAATTGTTTGGCGTCGGCCTAGGACGACGCTAATTTTAGTACGAAAAAAAGCATATTCACCATATTTTACATATTTTTTATTGGTTTTATTATTTATAATAATAATAATTTCTATTAAAATTATAAATTATTAAAAAAAATCTAAATTAAAAATTAAATTTATAAAATAAAATATATAAAATTCCTATTTTTCAAACAAATTTTTTAAAATTTATTTTAAGAATAAATAAGATAATCTTAAACTATAAATTTAAATTTATAAACTGTTCTGGACTGGCTCAATGACTAGGCATAACCCAATCCATTCCTGCATCTAGGACAACCCAATAATCCAATGTCAAAGGGATCCACTGGCTCTTCGCCCTTAAATCGAGGAGGCATTACCGACCAAGGTTACCTGTGGTCGGACTCCTCTGCTCCTTTCAGACTTCTGTCAGACATCTAGGGGAAGTCACCCAAATTCAGCCAAGGATAGCTCATGCTCGGTTCATCCTTTGCTCGACAGATACCACTTCCGAGCAGATCTGTCAATTCCAACAACTAGTTTTTGGCAGTTACCTATTTTCGGGTAATCCACGATCCATGCCTAAAATAGGGACCAATGGCCTTTGTCACTGCATAAAGTTTCACACATATTGGATTTCCTAAAAGAATCTTCTCCAATATCACTTACCATATTTTTTTAGTGGATCATCCATATCTACATCAATTTCATATCTTTGTGATGTCACAGTTTGGTTTTTATCTACTTCACCGGCCATGACACATCCATATTGTATAATTTTCACATATTACATCACAACATATATGATGGAATATTACTTCCTTTTCTAGTTTTTCAATATTTCCTCATATAACACAATGACAATAAAAAAATTATACTATTTTTAGGATGATTTTTCCTGCAAATTCAAGAACTCCTTTCTCATAAACCAAACATAATCTATCAGCTTTCCATATTACATTTTAAAATTTATAACAAATGCTTGTAAAATCATTTAACAACAACAACAATCTCAATATAACAACTTACTAAGTCATTTTTCAACAATATGGAAACAATATATAACAAGGATACAACAATACAACAACAACATTTTCAATAACACAATAACAATCTCAATACAGCAATGCAATAACAATACAACAACTAGAACAAATATATAACATTCTCAATAACTCAAAATCAATCTTAATCTCGCTCAATCGCAACAACATATAACAGTAAACAACAACAATAACAACAACAAAAACACAACACGTGATCCCTTCTTGTGGATTTCGATTTTCCTTTCCTTAATTTGTATCGGATATGATGGAGGTTAAGGAAGAAATGAGTTTAGTGAATATCGGTTTTCGCTAGAGAGTTGTAATGTTCATAAGGGTTTTTGGTTAGGATGTTGTTCTGTTATGAAGAATTTCAGCTTGTTATTTTCAATTAAAAATGAATATTTTTCACCATGATTACTCAAAATTATGGTGGTGATAAAGTAACACATATCACCATAATTATAGATATCAAACGTGGAACTCCACATATTTTTTGTATACATAGGTCCAACACGTGCATTCAATTTTTCAATAACCCTAACTCATTTCGCCTTCAAACTCCATCTTCCATTCTTGTTGCGTTGTTGAATCATAGCCTTGAAGGGTTAGAATTTGAAGATACTAAAATAGTATATTGAAAAACATGGGTTGAAGATTAATGTCAAGTTTCACATTATCAAGTAAATAACGTAACATTGATCTTCAACGTCAAATTTATATATATATATATATATATATATATATATATATATATATATATATATATATATATATATATATATATATATATATATATATATATATATATATACTCAAAACAATATTTTAGTGTAAAAGTGTCTTAAAAATGATTGAAAAACTAAACTATATGCATTGTGATTAGAAGCATATGTTTGAGAGGAACATTTTCTCACGGTTGAAAACTCTAACCGTAGTTAAATGTTATTTAATTTTTATTTAAAATAAACACACCATATTTCTTTTTTTTAAATGATTTTTATAGTATAACATAATTTAGTAAAAAAATTTACAAAGAAAATTCTCATAAATGCTTCAGATGAATTTATTGTTTGAATAATTATTCTTAAAATATTATTTAGATATTTCATCATTTTATCGGGAAAAAAAATTGGATATCAAAATTTAAAAAATCACTTAATTTTGAAGATATTTCAAATAGCCTTTCATGAAAATCATTTTTGAGATACAATTTTTTCAAAAATTAAAATTTCAACTATTTTTTATTTTCAATAATATATATTTGTGTTGTGCGATGTCAAAATTAGTCTTGCAATTTAGAAGAAAAAAAATATAAAAAAATAATAATATTTTAAAAACAATTTAACGAAATCTATTTTTAAAAATACAAAAAAAATACATATTTTTTAAAACTAAAATAAACAAGCCTTATATGGCCGGGATAAAATTACATTATAAAATATACATTTTATAACAATGATTGTGAGTTCCATCTCTCTCACTTGTGACTATACCATTAAATTATTAATCTGGAAGGTATGCATCGAAAATATTTTCATTGTGGCATCACCGACAAATTACTCAATTTTCTGTTTCAAACCAAAATATAAATAAATGATATAAAATAATACTTTTATTAAATTTAGTAGGAATATTTTGACATAAATATTATATATGCCAAATATATTAACTGCTATATAGAATGGTTTTGTATAAATAACAAGAAATTCTAGTTATAAAATGGTCAAAACAGTTTTTATTCCAATGCTTACTTAGATTAAATATGAATATATTCACCATGAGAGTCATAAAGGAAAACAAAATTCAACTATAATTGAAGAGGAATAGTTAAAATAATATTCAATATTTGAAAATTGAAATAATCAACTTGTTGATACTATTTGGACTGATTATAAAATAAAATTACTATTAGAACTGGTCAAATTCATCACTACTAACGGCAATTATGATTATGATGATGATGACTATAGCATACGCTTGTAGTCCCACAGAACATTCAAATATTTGTCAACAACTAAAGTGATTTAGTGTACCGATCTTCTGTTTTATGGTAGAATTGAAATCGTCCATCATTGACTTTGTCTAATTCTTGATATATTATTTCTATCTCTCCCTTTTTTTTTCTTTTTGTTGAATGACAAATAGAGATCCTAGTCTTACGTACAGAGATGTTTAGAAGACTATAATCTTCTTATAGGAGACTGATCTGATCTGATCAAGAGGATTTTTTCAGTGATAAATAGTTACAGTGGAGAAACGGAGGAGGTGTACATGCAAGGTACTTCGATATCAAAGTGAGACAATAGTTGTGGAGTGCAAGTAAATAAAGTAGTAAGTAAGAGAACTAGAATATCTGACCCTCTAGTGAAAGAGGATATTTATAGTGTGCTCCTAGCGTTGGGCCAAGATTATTCTCATGGACTGGATTAGCTAGGCCCAAGGAAGAACTATCAAGGATTGCGTTGGAGCAGATAAGACCTAACATGGGGTTTTGCCCTTGGTCCAACTGCCCCGTAATATTAGGAGAAAATAACAGGGCAGTTGACTGAGTAGAGTACGTGGGGGAGACGCTTTCCCCACGTCCCTATGAATTAGACCATAAGCCCGTGCCCGACGAATTGGGCTTGTGCCCGACATATATAGTGTTGGCCCAGTCCAAAATAGTGTTCTCCCCACATCCCTATGTAGTTGACCATGGCTTGTGCCCGACAGACTAGACCTCTGCCCGGATACAATGCATAGGCCCAATCCAAAACAGGGGTCCCCCAAGTTGCAACTCCAGCGCGAAGTGATGACTTAAGGATAAGTATGGTCAGACAAGTGGTTTACAGGTAATATGACTGATGGATGTCGGGGACATTTGCCCGTGTCCCTTGGGGTTTGTTAAAGGTGGTGCGACAAGACCTCCATTGGAGTTTCAGTTCGTCGAGGATGATTGCATGCTCGAGGGTAGTCGCGCGTGTGGCTTCCTTGCGTTTTCACGATGTCGAGGACGGGCGTGCCTGATATTTCAGAGCGTAGTTTGGTGGCCTTTGGGGTTCCTGAGGGTGACGTGTATGAATCTTCATTTCTCATCATTATGGCATTTAATGTGACGCTTCATTTTACGTGTGACGGCGCATTAAATGCATATGATTGTCTAGGGGAATCTAGGCAACCTATGCAATGATGGCTAGGCACGCCTTCCCGTATGGGGCCTATAAAGGCGTTGGAGGTGAGGGTTTCCTCTCATTTCTCTTTTTCGTCTCTCAAGTCTCCTCATAAGCTCGCCGGACGCTCTCAAGTTCTTGCCGAAACACGCATCGCCGCCGTCACTGCAACCGTATCACATCTTCATCGGCGAACATGTCGAGTGAGTTCCCTTTCTTTTTGGTAACAGTAGGTTCAATATGTATTTTTTATGGTAGTTTCTTCCACCAAACTAGCCGAGGAGGCCCCTCCTCAGCAAATTCATATGAATTTGTTGGTGGAAATTCCCTAAACATCGTCGAGGAGGACCCTCCTCAGGCGTCGATTAAGGGAATTCCGATGAATGTCACGGGCATTCTTTGAATTTGCGATGAATGTCTTAGGCATTATTATGAATTTGGGATGAATGTCCCGGATATTCTTTGAATTTTTGATGAATGTCTCGGGCATTCTTATGAATTTGGGATGAATGTCCCGGGCATTCTCATGAATTTGGGTCGAATGTCCCGGGCATCCTTTGAATTTACGATAAATGTGTCGGGTGCCTCCTTCCCTGACTTTGGTCTTCACCATTTCACTTGAACTGCGGTGAAATGGTGGATTTGATGTGACGTCGAATTCACCAATTTCCTCTGATTTTTAGGTAACGTAGACGCGCAAAGAAGAGTCGAGGATGTCCCTGTAGATGACATCAGCATAAAGGTGGACGAGGAGGAGGTGGAAAATTAAGAACGTGGCGTGGGCAGAAGCAGGTCCACCGCTCCCGGGGTGCCCGATTTATCTTGGGTTGGGGAGGAATCGTTGGAAACGGGCTCCCGCTTCGTGCTCGATTCTCGAACCTCCCATACGGTCGTGGAAGACTTGGCCCCGAGGGCCCCTCATAACTGAGAATGCTACGCCCCTCCCCGAGCATCGGATTTGCTCGATTTTTTGGGGAACACGTTTTCCTATGTATGAATTCACCTTTAGAGAGGCGGGCTCCGTCTTCCTTTTACTAGCTTCCAGTCGGGCGTCTTCAGATGGCTCCACTTAACCTTCTCCTAGCTACATCCAAATGTCATCGCGTCCGTTTGGGCATTCGAACTGGTGTGCCATTACCTCGAGATTGGTTGCATGTTGCCTCTCTTCTTCCGAGTTTTCCATTTGCAACGGTCGAGCGCGAATGGGTGACACAGCTAGGTTTCCTTTAAATAGTTGAGGAGGTTGTTTAAGACTTATGTTGATTCTATCTTAAACTTCAAAGATAGGTGATACACAGTAAAGCCTCTCACTACGCGGGTAATATATAGTATATACGTCGAGCAACGAGATGCCCGAGGTGAAAAGCATCTTATTTCGACCATCCCGCTTGAGTGGCAGCGGGCTCATTTCAATAGCGACACAGACTAGTTCTTTGTGAAGGATGAAAATATGGAGCTCGAGGACAGGGCGACCTATAAGAAATTGGTCGCTTATGTCCATAGTTTACCCCTTCCCTCTGTGTGGATCGGTTGGATAATCACGTCTTATCTGACAACGGGGAACCCCTATTTGAAACTCGGTTAATAAATACCATGGTAGTGCTCAAGTGTAGAAAAGACGAGGAGTCCCTCCGTCTTTTAGGTAGTTTGTGTTTGTCTTTCTTTTGTCTTCGACTATTTTATTCGATAACTAACTTGTGCTCTTCTTTTTGTAGCTGTCATGCCTAGTCTCAAAGACCATGTCTTGAAGCTGTCGAACAAAGGTACGGGCAAGGTTTCGAAGAAGTCGGCTAAGGGTTGTGTCTGCCAAGTTGTTGCAGACGATGTGGTCGCGGTTCAGGGACCTCTACACCCCATCCTCCTTCTCCTATCATGGTGACACCTGTCAACCCGCCCTCCGAGCAAGAGACTCCTCCTGCCAATCGCCAACATCGTGAAGGTTTGCCGACGGGTGCTGTTGCGGGCGAGGACCTGTCCAAGAACCAAGGGACGTACCTCTTACTCTCTTATCATCTTCAACGAGAGCTTTTCAGCGGGGAAGGTTTTGTCGGATGTCGAAGCCAAGGAGATCCTAGGTCTAGATAAAGTGACCAGACATGCGAGTTTGCCTCAAGACATTGTTGCGGTGATCAGGGTTATGGAGACGGCCTTGGTCTTGTCTGACAACACCTGCCCGCTATCTGAGTTAGAGGTCATCAAAGAGAAGTTGAATTCTTCGAGGGCCTAGAAGGAGAAGCTCGCCAATTACCTCTTCGATTACATGGAGCCCCATAAGCTCCAGGAAGGGTTAATAATCGAGCTGGGGGAGGTTAGGCTCGATCGGGATATCCTGGTGGATGAGAACAAAAAGCTTAAGGACAAAGAGGCTGAGTTTGACGAGGTTGTCGAGGAGAATAAGCGCCTACGTTTAAGGGTGGCGGAGTTGGAGAGCCTGGTCTCCCCTATAGAGGAGGAAGGTGAGGAGGATAAAACCTTAGGGAATGGGGTTGATTTGATTGCTCGGATCCAGGTGCTCGAGAATGATTGTGTTCAAACCCTTAAACTGGGTTTTGAAAATGTCGTGGAACAGATTAAGGTCGTCAACCCTAGGGTGGACCTCGTGACTGAAGGGATGGCTTTCAACTACGATGTAGTCAAGGGGAAAATCGTCTGCCCGGTGGAGGATTCAACCGAGGAAGAGGAGGAAGAGGAGTAGTTTTCGGCCTGCACGTCTTAGTCATTTTATCGTCCTCCGTACCATTGTTCTTTTTCTATTGTTGGCCTCCGTGCCGTTTATTTTTGTTTGTACTCGGGCGTAGTCCCCTTCTTTCGTTTTTTTATGCCGACCCGTTTTTGGTCGGCTGAATAAATGAAATGGTTTTTGTTAATTTATTTTGAATTGTTCTTGCTCGACTTGATAGACTCGTCAGTTTAGGAAACCGACAAGGTTGCAGTTTATACGTCCGCAGATAGGCGGGGCGAGGAGCGCGATCGAGGTCTTATTCCCACGGCTTGGACTTCCCCATCGCATGCTGAGTGTCCTGCCAACGTGATACTATGACAGGAGAGTTCATTTGAAGTATCCACTGACGAGGAAGGTCGTATCTGTCTCTCGGGACTGTGGGACCTCCTTTCGATCGAGATGGAGAGTCATTGTCGTACCTTCCATGCTCTTGTGGCCGTGTTGTCGTCCCTAGTCGGGTTGTGGTCGTGCGGACTGTCTAGCAATAACATTTGTTACATTTTTCGATGTTCTAGGGTCGAGCAAGTTCTTCGCCTTGTAGGTTTTCGAGGTAGTAGGCTCCGTTGTCTGTTTTGGCTCGAACTCGATACAAGCCTTCCCAGTTCGCGGCCAGTTTGCCTTCCCGTGGATTCTTCTGATTCTGCTAGAGGATGAGGATACCGACCTGGAATTCTCGTCTAATGACTCTTGCGTCATGGTGCAGAGCCACTTTTTGTTTAATGGATGCTTCCCGAAGAGCCGCCTTGGACCGTATCTCTTCGACAAGGTCAAGTTCCACTCAGAGGGCTTCGTCGTTCAACTCTTTGTCTAGGGGCGCTTCTGTTCGCCTCGAGGGTCCTCTAATTTCTACTAGGATAAACGTCTCAGTTCCGTATGTTATCTAGAATGGGGTTTAACCGGTTGTGAAGTGCGGGGTCATGCAGTAGGCCCATAGTATGCTATGTAACTCTTCGAACCACGCTATCTCCGCTTCGCCTAGTCTACGTTTCACGCCCCTTAAGATTACCTTGTTTGCCGTTTCCGCTTGGCTGTTAGTTTGGGGATGCTCGACAGACATAAAGTGTTAATTTGTGCCTAGGTTGGCAACAAAATCTTGGAACCTTTTGTCCGTGAACTGCGTCACAAGATATTTCTGAAACTTTGTCTGGGTTACAGAGAATAGTCAGAAATACTTGAAATGAAAGGAATAAACCCTGAAACAGGTATTAAAGACATCCAGAAAAAATCTATGGATTCTCAAGCACCGAACTTGGAAGTCAACGTCCGAAACATCTAAACAACATTAGATGTGGAATGAGACCAAAATTATGAAGGTGCAACAAGGGAGACATTAAACTTCTCATCTAGAAATAAATACTCTTTCCAGATTCTTAATGGGATTAACCGAAGAAAGAAAATGGAATATAATGCAACTCGTTAGAAGAACGCACTTTGGAATTTCTCAATGGGATTAATCAGAGAGAGAAATTTGAAGAAAATAAGAACTTCTCAATGGGAACAATCGGAGAGAGAAATTTGAAAAGGGGTCCACGTCAACTTTACAAAGTTTGAAGGAAAAGAGTTCCACGCCAAACTGAACATAGTTTGAAGGAAAAGAGATCCATGCCAAACTTAACACAGTTTGAAGGAAAAGAGTTCCACGCCAAACTGAACACAATTTGAAGGAAAAAGGTTCCACGCCAAACTTAACACAGTTTGAAGGAAAAGAGTTCCACGTCAAACTGAACATAGTTTGAAGGAAAATAGAATATCCATGAAAGACAGGGTGACAGACACGACTGCTTTGGTAGGTGCCAAGTGAGTTAGACTTTGATTTTTTGTGTGGTTGCCAATAGAACTTGGACTTTAAGGACGCCAAACGAAATTGGACTTTGACTACAAGGTAGGATAACAAGACCTCAGGAAATGCATATGAGCATGAAGTAAACTTCGTGTTATGCTTGATATGAAAATGTATGATGTAAATGGTGCAAAGATTGCAATGCACATGCTAAGACCAAACTGGATAAGACTCTTTAGAGAGGTGCGGCTGAAGCAGCTGATTCCATAACACAGTGAACTTTGCCAACTATGCCCATTGAAAGATATCCTGAACACAACTTCTATCACACTTGTTAGAAGTATCTATGATGTTGATCCTGTTGGAAAGGAATGATAAGCTTGCTTGGGGATTTCTTTGAAATAGACTGCCCCATATTTATTGATTCTGAAGGGACTGCTTGATTGGATCACTGGTCAAGTTTCTCAACTGTTTAGAATTCCTTGATAATGAGTGCTTACTTGCAAATAAAATATTTATTCAAAAAATGTTAATTTTAATACAGTACTCAAGCCTAATTTTTGAAATCAAAATCATTATTGGAATGATATTAGTGTATAGAAACTGAATCACTAGTAAGAATGCAATGTTTATTCAGACACACAAAGTGAAAGATAATGCAAATTGAAAGACAATGCAAAAGGTAAGATACCAAAGCGAATGATTGGAAAATCTCATGGGAAGTCAGCTTACGCAACCTTGCTGCGATATGCTTTCAAAACAAACCTAGCTTCAATTAGGTCTTTAAAGGGTTGTAACGTGGCTTGGTTCACGGTTTATGAACAAAAGGATATATGGCTCAAAATTTAATTTTACCCAACCCATTCTCCGTGATGATCTCCAGTCCTATACTCAAATAATTCAACATATGCATTCAAGTTATTTGGATTTGTACTGATGATGATGGCTTAAAAGCTAAAGGATTATTGAATAACAGTCATTGCTTATTCACAACACTTTGTTGGTCTTATTTTATGAGGATTTTGGATCAACTCATTCTTGTATTTGCTGAGGAATTTTGGTGACCTCTCATGATTTGCAATTCTTATTATCCCTAACTTTTGCCTGGACTGTATCTTTGAAGTTTTCAGTCCAGCGGGATGTTTTTATTTTTGCCTAAGTCGCCTTTTAGGTGTTGACTTAACGACTTTTTCATTTTTGATTTGGACAATGACTGCAATTAACTTCCTCGACCATTATTCAAAGGAAAACTTGGGCTTGAAATCCTTATTAAAAGGTGTAACAAATAATCCTCCTGAAATTGAATGCATATTTGAATTAATTGAGAACTACCCTGTCCTGGGTTAATATTACGGGTTTTTTCGTGTAGAAAGAAACTCTAACTTCTAGGCTCAAAGGGGTTGACAATGGATTAACTTCCTTATTTCTCCAGTGTTTGGGAATTGAAACAATGCATGTATATCATCAGTAAGGTTTTATTTTGAAAGCATACCGATCAACAATTTGGGTATTTTCGTCATCCTCCCTCCAATCATTGCTTATACAACATATGAATAAGAGAAACAATGGTATATATATATATATATATATATATATATATATATATATATATATATATATATATATATATATTGGAATTTTTGAAAATGAAAAGCACGAATACACACCAATATGAAGGTGAATGAATTGATTCAAAAACATGCGATGCTCATTTCATTAAGATTAACATTAGAAAATAAACAAAGTCTTTAAACAAGTGCACATAATACAAACAAGGAAATTAAAACTGAAAAGAAACAAGGCCTAGCGTCTAATCAGTAGCAAGGATGAGCTCTCCCGTCTGACCCACTGGCTTTAGGTAGTAACTTGTGATTCTTCGATCAAATCTTCAGCCACTTTGTTTTGGCATGGGATCTATTTCAACCCTGGGAACCTTTCTCGGTGTAAAAGTGATCAAGTCTCCCCTGACCAAGTCTTGAACTCGAGCTTGGAAAGCAAAACAGTTCTCAATATCATGACCTGCAGCTTCTTCATGGAATGGGCAATGGAGGTCACTCCTAAATCCTGGTGGAAGAGGATTTGGAGGGTTGAGAGGTCTGGTGGTGACAATACCTTTCTTGCACAGTTCAGGGAAAATCTCAGCATACTTCATGGGAATAAGATCAATAGGAGCCCTGGGCCTGGGATTGCGAGTCTGATTCTGACCAACATTCCTTTGTAGATGAGCTCGAGCTGGTGGAGCATTAACCATAGGAGCAACTGTGGCTACTTGGGCTTCACCATATTGTTGCTGCTTGTAGTAGGGTCTTCTTTCAGTGTTGACAGCATGAGTATCACCCTCCTTCTTCTTTTGAAAATTCTCGGAGGACTTTCTCGCAGCATTAGAAGCTTCGGCACTTCCAAACTTGCCCTTTCTGATTCCTTCCTCTAGCCTTTCTCCAATAGTGACTAGGTCAGCAAAACTAGATGATATGCTACCTATCATCCTTTCCCAGTATAGAGGTTGAAGAGTGTCTATGAACAGACCAGTCAGTTCTTTCTCCGCCAAGGGAGGCTCAACCTGAGCAGCTAGCTCTCTCCAGCGCTGAGCGTACTCTTTGAATGATTCTTTTTCTTTCTGAGCCATGTTTTGAAGCTGACGACGGTCAGGCGCCATGTCCAGATTGTATTTGTATTGTCTTAGGAATGCATCAAGCAAATCCTGCCAGCATTGGATACGACTTTTCTCGAGTCCCATATACCATTTCAAAGATGCCCCACTCAAACTATCTTGGAAGCAATGGATGAGTAGTTTGTCTTTATCAGGATGGGCGGCTATTTTGCAGAAATACATGATCATGTGGCTTTTTGGGCAAGTGTCTCCCTTATATTTTTCAAATATTGGCATTTTGAACTTGTCTGGCATAACCAAATTCGAAACTAAGCACATGTCTGATGCGACAGCGTTGAAAACATCAAATCCCTCGACAGCTCTTATCCTCTTTTCCAAAGTCATACATTGTTCCCTAACATCCTCAAAATTCCCAGCCTCACCTTGTACCGATGATGGTGGATTATGCACGAAGGGAGGATTCACATAAGCAGTTTGGGCAACAGTATGCACATTGGGTTGAGAGTCAGTGAACACTCCAGGTTCGAAAAAAGTGGATGTACCAGTCATCTGAGTAGTCACAAATGGCGGATTATAACCCGGTGGCAATCCAAATTCTGGCCATGTGCTAGCGGGTCTTGAAGACTCTGCATTAATGACGAAACTACTGTCTTTAGAGGTGACGGTCTTCTGAGCTGGAGTGTCCTTAGTAGCCAAGACTTGGAGCATTTCCATGATCTTACTCACACTACTCTTCAGGTCATCAATGTCTTCCCTGATTCGCTTGTTGTGTTCTTCTTGTTCGGCCATTCTTCTTCTTTCGTGGGCCCTAGTTCTGTATCTGCATGGAGGAATCAGCTTGACGGGTACTCAACAACTCTGAAGACGAGAACGAATGAACATGAGCGACTATGAATGCAAAATGAATGCAAATATGAATGCAATGATATGCAAATAAAATGCGAAACGGTGTTTAAACGTAAATTCATGGTATCACAAGTCCAAGGTACGGATGGAGGATACTCAGATTTCTTTCCTCACAAGGATTTTTCCGGTTAGGCTATAAAGTTTTAAAGGAACCCCAAAGTTAACAATCCCTATGGTTGTTCATCACACACGCCATAAGCATGACGGTTGATTGACTCCACCATATGAATCTCTTTTGGGTGAGATCTTCGTATTGAACCACGCAAGATGGAAGTCTCTCGGTGCCTCATACTACGCGATCATCGACACGGGGTTTAAAACAAAGTCTCAGAGTTATGGACCTTTCTCAATTGTTTGATGCACATGTCAGTTTCATATATTCTTGACAGTCAATCAACTCCATTGAGTAAGTCTATTCCAAGTGAGGTTTTCGTATCGAGCCACGCGAGGACGAACCCTGGTGCCCCATACTACGCAACCATCAACCGATGTTTTAACCAAAAGGTTCTAAAGGTCCTCAGAGTTGATGACCCTAATGCAAACAACTGAGCACACACGCCAAGGACTTGACAGTTGTCAGTATTCTCATTAGAATCCACTCCAAGTGAGGTTTTCGTATCGACAACCCACGAGAGTGGTTCTCTCAGGAGCCCATACTACACAACCTCGCTAACTTATGTTTGCACTCGAAAGCCCGGGTATAAAGCCTTTCACTCAAGTTTCAAAATATCGATCCAAGAACCACAAGGTATAATATGGAAAGCGATAAAGAAAGCGATAAAACATAAACAAGTAAGACATAAAGGCAAACATACAAACAAGTGTGAAGCAACCTAGATTAGGCTTGACTTGCATAAGGGTGAACCATTCCCCAGCAGAGTCGCCAGCTGTCGTACCTCGAAAAATACGATCCTCGCGAATGCGGTCGCGGCTGGGCCGACTTGAGAGTCGCCACCTAATTTTGATTTATTCCCAAAGAGGGAAAGGGAAAATATAGATAAAACCCGGGAAGAAAGGATAAAGACAAGGTCGTCGGAACCATTGTTGGGGTTCGGAAGTCGGTTATGCAGGGGGAAGGTATTAGCACCCCCTACATCCATCGTACTCGATGGGAACCTTCTAAGTTGTCACGCGTGAAATGAATTTCTATGACTAGTGAATTACTTGCTAAAAGAGGAAAAGGATTTAAATTTCATTATCTTTCTTTAGGAGTCGAATTGCACTAAAGACTATGGATAGTTTATTCCGAACCAACAAGCCAAGTGTCTTGCGACGGAATAATCGGAGCGAATAACGAGAGCTCGTAATCCTCCTTTCTACCACTTAAGGCTCGTGGCGTACAATTTCTCTCATATTATTAAAGTATTTTATTACCTAAGATCACTTGACGTTGGATCAAGGGTTTGGATTTAAAAGAACCATCTTGGTAGGTCGATTGCGAGGCATAAAATGATCGCGAAGGGTGAGTGCAAAATGGAGGTTAAGGGTTAATTAAATACGCAGAATCTAATCCTAGTCTTAAGCTAAGGCGGAGCCGTTGGAGCTCGAATTAAACCGAAAGCGTCGAAATTTAGCTCTTTAACTGTCTTAGAATCGATTTAAATTTAGAATCATTCTATGAGAAGTCGAGCGTTACTTTATAATCAAATAATTATTTAAATAAAAGAAATGCGATAAAAAAACAATTGGTCTCATATTGATCTAAATGACACCGATTTTTCGAAATCGAACATTTAGATCGTTTGTTATATCATCGACCATAAAACTAAAATAAAGTCGAAATAATAATAAAATAAGAGTTTGGCCTCATATTTAATTTAAATAACGTCGATTTATTCGAAATCGAATATTTAAATATTTATTCATCGGCCGAAATAAAATAAATTGAGATAATGAGAAATAATAAGAAAAAATAAACGTGTGGCCTCAAATTAGGGGATAACGTTGATTTGTTAGAAATCGAATATCACCATTTATCATTGGCCGAATTAAGAATAAAGTCGATAAATGACAATGGATCTAAAATTAACTAGAAAAAACATAAGAAACGGTCTCATATCAACTTGGACAACGTCGCAAAGTGGAATGTCACAAATTGGATAATAATATCATAGACCAAAATGTTAATAAATCAATAAATTGATAAATAATGAATAAAGAAAAAATCGGCCTCAAATCGGTTTAGATAACGTCGCATAATGGAATATCGATAAACCGTATTTTTTATCATAGGCCCGAATAATAAAATGAAATAACGGATAAAAAAGGAATCGGTCTCAATTTAATGGATAACGTCGATTAAAATAATCGAATATCACATTTTATCATTAACCGAATAATAAATCGAATAATCGATTAAATAAATAGCGGAAAATAACAATGGCCTCATAACAACTTTGATAACACCGATTTAAAATCGAATATCAAAAGTTATAATTATTTCTTTGGCCCAAAATAAAATCAAACTAAATACACGATAAAGATCTAGACAAAGAATAAATTACCCAAACTATAACATAAGCTTTAAAGTAAGAGGGTGAAACAAAATGGGGGTTCAGCAGCATAAATCTTTGTGCGTATATGAATAAAAATGAACTTCAAAACTAGCTTCATAAACAATATTTGATCTAAAAAAAATATCATGATATAAAGAAATAAATAATAAAAAAAAGGGTGGCCATGGCTGGGTATCGTGTGAGGTCTGCAAACTGGTGGGCTTTCAAGCCCAAACAACCATAATAATATATATAAAAAAAACCATGGAATAGAAACCCACATCAATACTAGGAATAAAATGTTTTATTTTAAAACAAAATGTAAATTAAAAGAGGAAAGAAAAAAAACTCAGCACATGAAATAAAATAAATAAAAAACAACGTATTTCCTCAAATACGATCCAAAGGAGAAAACGCTACCTCAAAAGCAACTCACACTGTCAACTTTCTCAAACACTCTGCTCAAGTCGCGCTTCCTTCTGCCAATCGCGTCTCAAATGGCCAGGATTTCGCTCGATCCCATGGCTCACCGTCTATAAGTTTCAGTCGCAAGCTCGTTCTCAGTTGTTTCGTCTCAGATCCCGCTCTGCTCCGCGTGTGCGATATGCTTTTGCTAGGTCTCACGCGATTTGGTGCTATTTTCAAGTGGTGGTGATGATTTATGGTGAAAGGTGACGTTCTGAGGTTGAAGAGGAAGAGGTTAAAATGAAGAAGGGTTGCGGTTTGTTATTTTGTGAAAAGTTGTTCGAAGGTGAACGAAAAGGTGTTATGAAGCTCGTGAAGAAATTGCAGGTTATGAGAGGATGGTTTTGTGGTGTCAAGAATGAAGTTGTGTGCTTCTCCTCCCTTTGCAATATGGTTTAGTGTTTTTTATAAGATTCTGAGTGAGGAAATATGGGTTTTAAGTACAATCCTTTTTGTCCTTTGTGCAGTGTGAGAGACTAACCGTACGACCTTTTTATTTATTCTGCAGGATGAAACGTTATGGAGCATGAAGGTTGGCTGCAGAATGTAATGCACTGAGAGTGGATTTATGTCGTTACCGAATGCTTGGCCGAAAAATGCGTGTGTTGGCGTTTTGTACGAAAGTTGCGTGAGAGTGAGATATCGAATCTAAAATCCGTTGGAGAAGATTTTCCAAGGGATTTGGGTGGGGTCAGCCAAGAATGAGCTGGCTTGGGGTCCTGCGGTTTTGCCTAAAAGATTTCATTGAAGTAAACTGGATTTTTACCAACTGTGAAAAGGTAAACTCACCGGGTTTTACTGATACAACAAATCTTTTCACTGCTAAGATTTACTTTTTGATTTCTTGCTTGGATTATACTTTGTGATGAACATGACTTAACACAACCTTGCTTCTTCCCTGCAGCTTTAGCATTGATTACGTTTGACATTGCAGCTGATCCCACAAATGCTCTGTTGTATAACCCTGGGATTTTAGATGCATTGGTGGTATGGATAAGGGTAGGAACCTCCCAGCTTTAAGGAGGTTTACCCATGAAAGTAGCTTGCAATCCGCCTACTTCCCTTCTTCTGGACGTAGCCTTGCGATCATAAGCGCGAAGAAACTCTTCACTGGGAGTGCGAAACGAGAGGTTGTCGTTGTCTCAACCGCTCAAAAAGGCAATTGTGATGACTCTAGAGAGCCCATTCTTATCTGCAATTTCCAGAGAAAATTGATGCACACTCTTACCAAGCTGGAATGCTAGCAGCAAGTACGAACGGAGTCCAAGTCTATGTTTTTCCATCGTTTACTATGCTGCAGATATCTTGGAAGACTTGGTGAGGGACTCAACAACCCCATTCTGATCTATCGTTCAATAAGCTGGCAAATGACTCGATTCAAATCACCAAGAGCCTCATGTATTAAAACCATGATTTTATTTGCAAACTCTGAGCTGCCATTGTTTTACATTTTCCTTTTGGCCAAAGTTTGATGCTCGCGTGACTGTCGTGGCATAATTATTTGAACTTGATAACCTTGCTGAATTTATTTATGTTGTTGTTTTTGCAGGCTTTGAAGGGCAACAATTTAATATGATGTACCAGGCTTGCTTCACTTCATGGAAGATTCTCATGGGGGAAGTATTTGAAATAAGCTTAAACCGATGAAAACACTTTTGGAGCATGATCTGAATATATCCATGACAGCTTTGAAGCTTTGCTGCTGACCCGTACAAGGCTATTGCTGCCGCGGAAAATGCCATAGGAACCTGGCCGAGTGTTCCCATCGAAGTAGTCGCAGCTAAGGCAGTCATTCGCAAATTGTGAGGTGGGTGATTCAACTTGCAATCAACTTTTGAACAGCGCCCATTCAGGTAATCTCGACAAACTTCATCGAGTGAGGCCCCCATTCCTGGCAGAATAGCACCCCTAACTTGAAGCTGCTTGTGTAATCGTTGTTTGTCATTTGTTTCAGGTCGAAGAATGCAACAGGGAAGTTGAAATCTTCAGCCTCACTGTGCATGTGTTCCTGTAATTTGGATAGATGTAGGATTGCTCGTGAAAAGCTTGGCATGGTTACCATTTTTTTGTTTTTTTTTGTAAAAGTTTTATAATAGTGATGCCCTTTATGTAATTCTGAATGTAATAAAAAAAATTCCTTTGAAGCTAATCTTTGTACCCTTTTCTTGGTAACTTAATAGCAGCATGGCTGTAACTTTCTTTAAGAATTTTGGCTTTAAGACCAAAGCGCACAAGCAATTTTGAAGTCCATCTTGAAATATTGAAAAGAATGTAATAAACATGTCCCCAATCAAATAGGGAAATCCTTTGAGAAATATCCTAGCAATTAATTTGAGAAAAGCTTCGAAACTGGTCTAATGTCCTCCTGAACCAACAGGTGTCGGTGGTTTGAAGTTAATTCAACACTAATTGATTAAGCTTTAACATCTCCACTTGAAAACCTTTGATTACGGCTGAAAATTGCCTTTGAATTAAATCCACACACTATTGATAGTATTAACTGAACTATGACTCATTCTCGCCATGTCTGATATTTGACAAGAGAATACAAGCAACATGCACACATTTTTGAATTTATATAATAATTAATAACGTAAGATAATGAATGAAAATGATTAAAAAAAGTAGGACAAATTTGGGGTATGACAGTAGCGCGTGCTGTCCGGATTTGGCGACGAAACGAGATAGCAAGGTGAGCATCTTGTTGAGGGACTGGATGGACTTCTTCGACTTTGGTGTCAGAAATTTCAAAAATGCCCGACATTTTTCAGGGTTGGCTTTGATCCCTCATTTGGTGAGGTAAAAGCCGAGGAATTTTCCTGTCCGTATGTCGAAGATGCATTTCTCGGGGTTGAACTTTATTTTGCACTTCCTAGCCTACTTGAAGACATTCTTGAGGTGTTGGGCATGGTCGTGCTCCTCGTGGGATTTTTCAATCATGTCGTCAAATGTAGACCTAGATCATGTCTCTGATCTCTCTCCCGGAAGACTTTGTTCATCATGTGTTGGTACGTAGCTCCGACATTCTTCAGCCAGAAAGGTATCACGTTATAGAAGTAATTGCTCGTCGGGGTCATAAAGGTTGTATGTCGTTTACCTGTGTCTGACATGGGGATTTGGTTGTACCCACGGTATGCATCCATGAAGGATAAGAATTTAAACCTGCAGAATTGTCTACCAATTTATCAATGTTAGGTAAAGGGAAAACGTCTTTGAGACATGCCCTATTAAGATCGATATAACCAACGCATATTTTCCATTTTCCATTATTTTTCTTAACAAGTTCTACATTAGAGAGCCAGGTTATGTACTGGGCTTCAGAAATAAAATTTGCCTCTAAGAGGTCTTTTACATCCTGCTCGACAACCTCAGTTTTATCAGGAGACTGCTTGCGCCTACGTTGTGCTATGACCTTAATGGCCGGATCTATGGCTAATTGATGGCATGCGACCTCTGGGTCAAGCCTGGGCATTTTGGTGGTGCTCCATGAAAATAGGTATGCATTCTCTCTAAGGCAGGTTGTAAGTTGTTCTCTTGTCGCTGACGGGAGATAGGTGTCGATCTTCACACTTCTGTCGGGGTCATCGCCTAGAGGGATGAGCTCGAAACCGCCGTCAGGGATCAGGCGCACTAGATGGACTGGAGTCTGCTCATTGGAGGGGGCATGGTCCTCAGTGTCATTTTCACTGAGTCTACTGCCGATGAAGTTGATATGCGGAGAGGGTTGTCGCTTTTCGACTTGGGGTTTCTTGTTCCCTTCCGAGGCGTTGATCACGGACTATCTTTTGATTATTGCGTCGAAGCATCTTCGGGTTGTCTCTATGTCACCATGCAATATGACTATGTAACCCAGCTTGGTGTAGTATTTCATCTTCAAGTGGACCTTCGAGGGCACTGCGGTTAGCTCGGCTAAAGTTGGTCAGCCAAGAATGCAGTTGTACAATGAAGGGCATTCAATCACCAAGAACTGGATTTTGACTTCTTTGGCTATCTCGTTTTATCCAAACAAAACGAAGAGCTCTGCATATCCCCATGGCCTCATGGTGGCCCCATTGAATCCCTGAAGGTCAAATCTGACGTACGGGGACAAGTTTTTTTTGTCGAGCTTGAGGGTTTTGAACAGGTGGCCATACACGAAGTTGACTGAACTGACCTGGTCGACCAAGATGCGAAGGACGTTGAAGCGGGCCACTTTTTCCCTTATCAGCAACGGGATGCTCGAGTTAGGAGATCCTCTAGGAAGTTCCTCGAGGTAGAAGGAGATGGGGTTGGATTTCCCTCGAGATTTGGTGAGAGTTGCTAGCTGGTCACGTATGGTAAGCAGGAGATCGTCGAATTTCCTTTTTACTGAAATTGTAGTGTTCTCATTGTTTTTCCTGCCCTTGGAAATAACTAAGGCTGTTGGGAAGTTTTCCTAAGGACTGTGGAAAGCTAGATATCCTTCTGCATATGTGCCGGGGTGGTGGAAGTCTTCAGGATGAGAAACGCAAAGGGCCACGAGGAAAGGAGAACCATCAGACGGGGTGTCCTCATAGCTTCTCTTTGTCCCCTAGTGCTCGTGTCGAGGAGGTTCAGTCCTCTTGGTGTATTGTTTGAGGTGGACCTCTTTGATCACTATTTTGATGGTGTCCTTCAGGTTGACGCAATCCTCAGTTATGTGTCCATGACTTCTGTGAAAGAGGCAGTACTTGGATTTGTCGGTGTGGGGCTTGGGTGATGTTGGTTTGGGGAACCTTACCCGGCCCTGCTTGAACTCCGAATTGACGCACTCAACGAGGTTATGCTCTTGGGGAGTGGTCACCAGTGTGTATTCGGAGAAGCGATCGGCTGGCATTCTTCCTTTGCGAACCTCGCAAGGTTTGTCGTCTTTTCGCCTTTCCCCGATGCGGCGAGGAGCAACATAGTCTTCCTGCTTGAGGTTTTTGGTGTCATCCAGATTGCGATTGCTATTAACAATGTGGGCCACTTGTTTTATTCGTACCTGATGTACGCTTGAGCTTTGTGTAGAAGCTCGTCTAGAGAGCGGGGAGGTTCGATCCCTACTGCCCAGATAGAACGCGATATTATTCGCATGGAGCACTGTCGAGATGTCTGGCCTTAACCCCGAGGTCGCCTGCCATTAGCTAGCCATAGATCCAACCATTAGGGTCGTAGCACGGCGTAGGCACAAGCAGTCTCCCGAGAAAGATGGGGCTACCGAGCAGGCTGTAAAAGACCTCTTAGAGGCAAATTTTATTTCTGAAGCCTAGAACACAATTTGGCTCTCTAATGTAGCCTTGTTAAGAAAAATAATGTAAAAATGGTGAATGTGCGTTGATTATACCGATCTTAATAGGGAATGTCCCAAAGATGCTTTCCCTTTACCTATCATTGATAAATTAGTAGAAAATTCTGCAGGGTTTAAACTCT
This sequence comes from Lathyrus aphaca, assembly GCA_963966055.1. Lineage (NCBI taxonomy): Eukaryota > Viridiplantae > Streptophyta > Magnoliopsida > Fabales > Fabaceae > Lathyrus > Lathyrus aphaca. The sequence goes on from OZ014524.1 coordinate 34,923,774, forward strand.
TGTCCCTCATGGATGCTTATAGTGGATACAACCATATCCCTATGTTAAACACGAAGAGGCAACACACGGCTTTCATGACCTTGATAGGCATTTACCTTTACAACGTGATGCCCTTCAGGCTAAAGAACACATGAGCTACATACCAACGTATGATGAACAAAGTCTTCCAAGGAGAGATCAGAGACATGCTCGAGGTCTACATGGACAACATGCACTTAAAATCACACGAAGAACTCGACCACGCCCAAGCCGTTAGGAAGGTATTCGAGCAGGAGAGGAAGTGAAAAATAAGGTTCAACCCCGAGAAGTGCACCTTCGGCGTGCGGGCAGGAAAGTTCCTCGGCTTCTACCTCATTGAATGAGGAATCGAAGCCAACCCCAAAAAATGTCAGGCGTTTTTGGAATTCCCAACACCAAATTCGAATAAATCTATCCAATCCCTCAACGGGATGCTCGCCTCTCTATCTCGTTTCATCCCCAAATCCGCATAGCACGCATTTCCCTTCTTCAAGTTACTACGAAAAGAGGTCGCCTTCGAATGGATCGAGGAGTGCGAGCACGCATTACTCCACCTTAAGAAGGCGCTCTCCAAGCTGTCGGTGCTATCATGGTCACAAGAATGGGAAAAGATGTACTTGTACCTGTCTGTATCTACCGAGGCAGACATCGCAACCCTCATCCGCAAAACAACTGACGGGAAAAAATATACTTTACGAGCAAGGCTCTACAAGGCCCCAAACTTCGCTACCATCAGATCGAGAAGGTTTCCTTAGCCCTGACAAATGCAACAAGAAGACTACGACATTACTTTCTCACCCATGCAGTTATAGTTCGAACAAATCAGCCCATAAAATAGCTGCTCGGGCGTCCCGATATGGCCAGAAGGATGTTAAAATGGTCCCTGTAACTATCGGAGTTCGACATCCAATATGAAAGTAGAAAAGCCCTAAAGCCACAACTCCTAGCCGAATTTGTCGCTGGGATGACCTACTAACCGACCCCGACTAGTGGTACCCACAAATGGACAATATTCATGGATGGGGCCTCCAGCTCGACTGGAAGCGGGGAAGGAATCATCCTCGAAAATGAATATGGCATCCTAATCGAAGTATCACTGGCTCTAGCTTTCCCGACGTTGAATAACCAAGCAGAATATGAGGCATCCCTAGAAAGCCTCTGACTGGCTGAGGACCTAGGGGCAAAAGAAGTAAAAATCTCCACAGATTCTTAGCTCATCGCATCCCAGGTGCGACGAGAGTTTCAGGCTAAGAATGAAAACCTCATCGAATACCTAGCCCTCATCAAGGAAAAATTAGAAAAGTTTGACTCTTGGAAATTCCAACATGTCCCACGCGAGCACAACACACAAGCGGACGTGTTCTCTAAACTAGCGAGCACACTGAAGAAGGGCGGAAACAAATATGTTATTCAGTATATTCTCCTGCGCTTGAGCATCGAAAAATTGTCTGCACCGCTCGACGTGAAAGTTGTTAGTGACGCCCACTGTTGGATGACCCTGATTTATAACTATCTCACAAGGAACAAACTACCTGTCAACCCGAAGGAGGCATCGACGATTAAAAGAAGAGCATGTTCCTACATTCTCGTCGAAGGCAAACTATACCGACGAGGATTCTCCATTCCACTACTCAAGTGCGTCGATGAAGAAAAGGTCTCCGGCATCTTGGGAGAAATCCACGAGGGAATTAACGCCCAATATCTCGGAGGAAAATCCCTAGCGCGAAAAGCACTCCTGGCTGGATATTATTGGCCGACGATGCAGCACGACACGGAAGAACACGTCAAGAAGTGCGATAGATGCCAGAGACACGGGGATATGCACCTCGCTCCTCCCAACGAGCTTAAGACTCTCTTATCCCTGTGGCAGTTCACGTGGTGGGGTATGGACATCCTCAGACCCTTCATGATAGGATCTTACCAGAATAAATACCTTATTGTCTGTGTCGACTACTTCACAAAATGGATCGAGGCCGAAGCCCTTGCTAAAATAACAACACAAAATACACTCTATTTCTTAAAAAGAAACATCCTCGCCCAGTTCGACATACCCCAGGTCCTTGTCACCGATAACGGGACACAGTTCACAGACAGAAGGTTCCAAGCTTCGTCGCCAACCTAGGCACAAAAAAAGACTTCATGTTCATCGAACATCCCTAGACTAACGGCCAAGCAGAAGCGGCCAACATGGTAATTTTAAGGGGCCTGAAACGCAGATTAGGTGAAGTAAAGAGATGTTGGCTAGAAGAGTTACATAGCGTACTTTGGGCCTACCACACGACCCCGCACTCAACAACTGGGAAAACGCCCTTCCGACTAACCTACACAACTGAGGTAATCATCCCGGTAGAAATTCGAGAACCCTCGATGCGAATGGAAGAACCCCTAGACGAGGAGCTGAACGACGAAGCCCTACAGGAAGAGCTCGACCTTGTCGAGGAGATAAGATCCGAGGTGGATCTTCGAGAAGCATCCTTGAAATAAAATGTGGGTCTGCACCACAACGTAAGAGTCATCAAAATAGAATTCCAGGTCGGCAGCCTCGTCCTCTGACGGAATCAGAAGAATCCTCGAGAAGGCAAGTTTGCCACAAACTGGGAAGGCCCGTATCGAGTCCGAGCCAAGATAGATAATTGAGCCTGCTACCTCGAAAAACTACAAGGTGAAGAACTTGCTCGACCCTGGAACACTGAAAAATTCAAGTAGTATTATAGCTAGACAACTCGCACGACCACAACCTGACTAAGGGAAACAATGTGACCACAAGAGCATGGAAGGTATGACCATAACTCCCCATCCCAATCGAAAGGAGGGCCGACAGCTCGGGAAGACAAGCGCAACCCTCCTTGATAGAGGATACCTCGAACGAACTCCCCTGTCGCAGTACCACGTTGACTGGGCACCCAAATCGCGATGGGAAAGCCCAAGTCGTGGGATCATGGCCTCGATCGCGATCCTCATACCGTTGATCCGCGGACGTAAAACCCGCAACGTCGCCGGTTCCCTAAACCGATGAGTGCATCAAGTCGAGCAACAACAGTTCACAAACAAATCATTCATTAAATAAGACAAAAATAATTAATAAGCCGAAAATCATTTATTAAATAAGCCGATCAGAAAAATGGCCGACACAAAAATACAAAAAGGAGGGGACTACACCCAAGTACAAGAATAAAATGGCACGCATGCCAAAAAAATAACAATGGCACACATGCCAACAAAATACTATGACAGGTAGGTTGGGAAACTATTCCTCCTCACGATCTTTCCATCAACTACGTCGTAGTTGAAAGCAGTCCCTTCGCTCACGAGGTCCACCCCAGGGTTGACGACCTTCAGTTGCTCAACAGCATTTTCAAAACCCACCTTAAGGGTTTCAACACAGTCGCTCTCAAGCTTTCATATTCGGGTGATCAAGTTGACCTGGGTCTTCAAGACCTAGTCCTCCATGCCCTTCTTGTTGGAGGGTGCAACCAAGCTCTCCAACTCCGCCACCTTCAAGCATAGGCGATGGTTTTTCTCGACAGCCTCGTTGAACTCAACCTCTTTATCCTGAAGCTTTTTGTTCTCATCCAGCAAGCCATCCCGCTCGAGCCTAACCTCACCTAGCTCGATCATTAGCCCCCCATAGAGCTTATGCTTCTCTTGATGATTGAAGAATTTATTTGTGAGACGTTCCCTCTTAATCTTCGTTGACTTTAGGGCCTCTTTCGTGACCTCCAGCTCAAATAACGGGCAAGTATGGTCAGACAAGACCAAGGTCGTCTCCATAACCCTGATCACGACAGAAATGTCTTGAGATAAATTTGCTCTTCTGGTCGCCTTGTCCATATGTAGGATCGCTTTGACTTCAGTACCCGACACCACGAAAGAGCCTTCCGCACTGAAAAGCTCTCGATGAAGATGGCAGGAGGGCAGGAGATATGTCACTTGTTTCCTGGACAGGTCCTCGTCCACAGCAGCACCAGTCGGCAAGCCTTCACCACGTTGACGTTTGGCAGGAGGAATCTCTCACTCGACAGACGGACTGACAGGCTTCGCCAAAACAGAAGGAGAGTTAGGAGGAGGTGTATGAGTCCCTGAACCGCTGACCACATCATCGGCAACCACCTGGCGAACACGGCCATTGGCAGCCTTCTTCAAAGATTTGCCTGCGCCTTTGTTCGACAGCTTCAAGACGCGGTCCTTGAGATTGGGCATAACAGCTGCAAAATGAAAATCACAAGTCAGTAATAGGATAAAAAAACCAAGGCAAGAGAAAGGAGAACACAAACTACCTAAGAGATGGAGGGACTCCTCGTCTGATTTACACTCGAGCACCACTTTGGTGTTTATCAGTCGAGTTTCAAAAATAGTCTCCATGTCGTCAGACAAGACGGGATTGTCCTCCCGATCCACACTGAGGGAGATGGTAAAACTTTGAACATAAGGCACTAATTTCTTATAGGCATCAGTATCATCGGGCCCAGGTTCTTAGGCTTCACAAAGAATTTATCAGTCACCCAGTTAAAATGAGCCTGCTGCCACTCAAGCGAAATAGTCGAGATAAGACGCTCCTTGCCCCGAGCATCCCGCTGTTTGGCATAAATATTGTACAAAGCACACGAGGTGAGGGGTTTCACCGTTTACCATCTATCCTTAAAATTTAGGATAGAGTCGTGGTAAGTCTTAAAAAGCCTCATCGGCTGCTTGAACGAGACTCAGCTATGTCTCCCGTTCGCGCTCGACCGCTGCAGGTGGAAGACCTGAAAGAAGAGGGGCATCGTGCAACCGATTTCAAGATGTTGGCATACCAGTTCGAACTCCCGAACAAACGCGATGGCATTTGGATGAAGTTAGGAGGGGGCAAAGTCGATCCTTCTGAAGATGCTCTCCTGAAAGTTGGTGAAAGGAAGTCAGATCCCCGCGTCTCTAAAAGCAAATTCATACATAGGGAAGCACGGTCCCCGAAAAGACGAGCAAATCCACTGCTTAGGGAGAGGGGCGTAGCACTCCCGTTTCTGTGGGGGCCCTGGGGCAAATTCTTCCATGAAAGTGTGGGAAGTGCAAGAGTCGAGGACAAAGTGGGAACCCGTTTCTAGTGGCTCTTCCCCGACCTAAGACAAATTGGGCTCCCCGAGGGGAGCAAGCCTATATCCACTCGCGTCGCATTCCTGTTCGTCCAACTCCTCCTCATCCACCTTTATGTTGATGTCATCTGCAGAGACATTCTCAACTCTCTAATGCGGGTCCACATTACCTGAAAAGCAGAGGAAATCAGTGAATTTGACGTCGCATCAAATCCACTTTTCCACGATAGTTCAAGTGAAAGGGCGAGGACTAGAACCGGGGAAAGAAACTCCCGACACATTCATCAAGAATTCATAAGAACGCCCGACACATTCATAAAAAATTCATGAGTTTCCGGGGCATTCATCAGGAATTTATAAGAATGCCCGGGGCATTCATTAGAAATTCATAAGAATGCACGAGGCATTCATCAGAAATTTATAGGAATCCACGGGACATTCATAACAAATTCATAAAAATGCCTGGATCATTCATAACATATTCATAAGAATACCCAGGACATTCATGGAAAATTCAAAAGATTCCAGGGACATTCATCGGATTTTCTTAATCAAACACCCGAGGAGGATCATCCTCGACGGATTTTAGGGATTTCTACCGGCAGATTCACATGAATTTGCCGAGGAAAGGCCTCCTCATCCGCTCCAGTAGAAGAAACCACCAAGAAAAAGGGTAGACTAAACCTATTATTTCCAGAAAAAGAGGGATTTACCTGACATATTCGATGACGGAGAAGTGATGAAGTGGCAGTGACGACGGTGATGCGTTTTCCGGTAGAAGTTTGAGGGCATTTGATAAACCTCTTAGGAGACTTGTAAAATGAAGATGAGAAATGAGAAGAAACTCACCTCAAATCCTTTTATAGACCCCCATACGGGAAGACGTGCTTTAGCTGTCATTGTCTAGGCTGCCTAGATTCCACTATGTAACCATAGGCATTTAATGCGCCATCATGTGTAAAATTAAAAGACGCATTAAATACCATAATAAAGAGAAATGAAGAGTCAGACACGTCACCCTTGGGAACTCCCAAGGCCACCAAACCACGTTACTCTAAAAACATCGGGCGCGCACATCCTCGATGTCATAAGAATGCAAAAGCATCGTGCGCAGCTATCCTCAAGCAGGTAATCTTCTTCGACATCATAAAAATACAAAAGCATCTGCACGACTATCCTTGAGCAAGTAATCCTCCTTGACGAACTAAACTAACAAAGGCTTTTCCCGCACCTCCTTAAATAAACTCCAAAAGGTCGGGACAAATGATCCCGACATCCATCAGTCTTACTACCAGTAACTTGTGTTCCCGACCATACTTACCCTTAAGTCATCACTCCACCCCGGAGTTGCGACTTGGGGGCTTCGATTCTGGACTAGGCCGACACAGTAAGTGTTGGGCACAGGCCCAATCCATCGGGCACAAGCCCGTAGCCTGATTCTGAGACACCTGTTCTAGACTAGGCCAAAACATCGCATGTCGGGCACATGCCCATAACCTAATATATAGGGATGTGGGGATAGCGTATCCCCCTGTAACACGATGGGAGAACTGACTTTAGTTATGTTGCGGATAGCAAGAGTCGCCACCGACTTTTATTTTATCCAAAGGAAAGGGTATAAAAGAACAGGAAAGACCTTAAGAGATATTTTTGGGTCTGGGGGGTAAGTTATGTAAAGGGAAGGTGTTAGCACCCTTTACATCCATGGTTATCCATGGGCTCTTAGTTACTTAGCTCACTTTTGAATTGTTTTTTTGAAAGTGTAGTGTGTGAATAGAAAAATTTTCATATGAGTTAATAATGATCCATGTACGGATGCGTAAAAACTTGTTTTTGAAAATTTGTTCGAAATTTGTTAAGTGTTTGAAAAGTTTGAATAGTGAGCAAGTACATAAGAGGAACCTACCCTATGTTTTAAGTCTTTCTTGTTCTTTATCCTTTAAGTGGTAAGACTATCCCTACTATTAAGGAGTAGGTAGTTATTACCTTGGATGTAAGGGACATGTGAGGGACATCTGTTTTTATGAAGGCAACTGTGGGGTGTATTAAGCATTCTGGAGGGACTATCATCATTATTCGAAGGGACTTGATTCGTAAAGGCAACCATTAGGGACTTGATGATTTTTCTTTTAAAGGGACTTGCTTTATACACCCCACTTGACCTTATGATTTAGGCAACTTGAGGGATAGCCTTAGAAAGTGAGACGGCGATTAAAAATCGACTTACGTGTGTGAGTGTTCAATATTATTTATAATTAAAGTGATCTAAATTTATTTTTAAATAGAATACATGTTTTTGCACTCCCTAAATTACTAACCATAGCATAAAAATTAAATATTTAAGTATTTACAAAATTACACCAAGAAGCAATTACATAATAATTATAATAAGCAAATTAAAATAGATAGCAAAATAAATAATAAGAAAAATATAAATAAATAACCAAAGATAATAAATAAACAATAAGTAAATAAATAGGGGTTAGTGATAAATATAATTAAAAAATAGGGTTAGTAAAAATAAAATAACTAAATTTAGTGAAATAATAATAATTAGAAAAATAAACAAGGTTAGAGAAAAAATATAAGATAATAACAAATAATAATATGGTTAGTAACAATAATTAAAGTAAATAGAATTAAATAAAAAATATTATAATGACCTGATTAGAATAATAAACACAAAATTGGATTTTAAAATATAACATTTATTTAGAAATAAGAATAATTAAATAAAATTTTTTAAACATAATACAATTATAAATTTTTATTATTACAAATTTAATCATTTTTAAACATATATTAACATTTATTTATTAAAACAATATTTACACATTAGAAGAAGAAAATAAATTTTAAATATCATATTCACAAAATTAATCACATTTATAAAATTTAATTTCTACTAATTATTATATTTACAAAAATTATACTAAATAGATATATATTATAATTATGTAAGGAATTAGAAAGTAAAAATAATTTAGAAAATAAAAATTAGGTTTTTCACAAAATTAGGGTTTTTGAATATTAGGGTTTGTTTTTTAGAAAATATTTTTTAGAGTTTATAATATAAGATTATTTTAATTAATATACATATTATAATTTATTTACATGATTATAAAAATAATTTTCAGAAAAAAGAAATATAGAATTTGAATTACATTGAACATATATCTACAACATTATTTTAATTATATTTATATACATATGATTTTAATAATTAAACAAAATAGAAAAATAGAAAAAAATTGCAAAAAAAGAGAGAAACTTACCTGGCTAGGATTTGATCCCATGACATCCTGCCTGCCAGCAACAACAACAACCACCAGGCTACCACATGCACAAGCAAGAGATGAGAGAGTGAAGTTGGTTTTGTTCCTTATCTGGAAAAATCAGAAAAAATAAAAGAAACAAAAAAGGCCTGGGGTGCGAATCGAACCCAGGACCTTCTGATTACAAGCATGCACGCATTACCGCCTGGCTGGGAGAGCCCTTCTGATTATATGATGACTATAATTGGTTATATGTTAAACCTGTGAAATAAACAAAATAAACAAGCAAAATGCCACAAACGGGGAATCGAACCCCAGACCAAGCCACTACATACGCTCCCTCCATCCACTGGGACAACACAAGTTGTGTGACTTTAAACAGCAAACAATCAATAAAATATAATACAAATAATTTGAATTCAAATCACGCGCGGGAAGAGGTCATCTTCTTCCTTGTACCCTTCGAATTTACCTGCGATTTCACATACAAATTCACCTGCGAATTTTCATGCACACGCACCCTGTGTTTTTTGAACTACCATCAAACAACATCATTTTGCCAAATCAAGGACACCTTTGAGTTCCTTACAACCTGTACAGTTCAATTATGTCCATGGAATTCATTTATATTAAGTAAATCAAATAACCCCATTTTTGAACTCTAAACCCTAACTATGGCCGCGTGTAGTTTAGGTCATGAAGCTTCACTTTCCCAGCCCAGAATCACTCTATACATCATCACAATCAACAATATGAGGTTAGAATTCATTTATAATGCACAAATAAACAGAATCGAAAAATTGAAATATCATGAACAATTTGAATCGGATTATGCCAATGAGGGAGTTCTTGATGCAAATGAGTATTGGTTTAGCTTCAGTGATGGCTAAAGAACATCTCCATGTTCTTATTTTACCTTCTAGTGCCCTGAATCTCCAAATCCGAATATGAGTTTGTGGAGGATTTTTGAGTTTTGAAACTTACACTTTTAGGCTGCAAAATCGTGAATGAGGGCTAGGGTTGTGATCAGCACTTATATGTGAATCATTTAGGTCAGAAAAATTCATTGGTTGTGTGGAAGTTTTGATATTTGAAGATTGAAAAAGATTGTACTTTGAAATTCAAATATTTGCTCATGAAAGCTTACTATTTTTGTACCAATCTCATGATTTCCTTCTTTTTTAATTCCAATCAACATTTAAAATGTTCTAGAAACCAAATCTCCCTTTAATAATATATTTTCATATTTTATATTTATTTAAAATGATTTTTATGAATTAAATCAAAAATAAATAAAAATAAAATAATAAAAATTCTGAATTTTAGTCATTTGGGTCGTGCATGATGATATGATATGGATTGGATCACAATTTAGCAAGCCCATTTGGAAGGAATTGGTTCTAGACCCCCATTTTCATCATAAACCATCACAAAATTTCCCAACTTTGCAAGGGCATATCTCTCTCAATTTTAAAGGTATGAGGGTGTTCTTGGACATTTTGGAAAGCTTGAAGAGTCCTCTAAAAAACCCCATTGGTTAGTGATACATATCATTTACCAATCTCAAGTTATGCCCTTTTGAAGTTGTTGACTTTTTGTTGACTTTTGAAATGACCTATAATGTCTTAGCTCATATCTTCCAAATGAAGCATTTTTGGGCTTAACTTGCAAGATCAAAGTTGTAGAGAATTCAATTTCCTTCAAAATGAGCTTTGAGTGGAGACTTGGTGATGAAGTATGTGAAAGTTATGGCTGGTCAAAGTTCAGTTGACTTTTACTGAGGAAACCCTAATTTAGAAACTCCTGATTATTGATGATCATGGAATCTCCTTGATGAATCATGATCAATCCTCGATCAAATGATGAATTTTACTTCATATACTTGATGTTGGCAAAAAATCATGAAGTTTGACTTTGGTTTGACCACAGTTGACCTCAGTTTGACTTTTTAACTGCATTGACTGGTTTTGACTTATCTGATCATCTGACTGAGCAAACTTTTGAGAAAAGTCTTGAAACTTGTCATGGGGGTTCTTATATACATATAAGATGTTATGAAGCTCACTTGAGGTCTTGGAAATCCATTTAGCCTGATTAAAGTCAAAACCCTAGTTTTGGATGCACTGCTTAGGAGGTGCATTGTTTGAGGGGATTGTCAACTCTTTTGACCAATTGTGAACTTTGTGAACCTTGTGAACCATCATAAAATGTTTTGTGATACTCATGGGAGGTATTGTGAAGCTTGTGAACCTTGTGAACCTCATAAAGTGACTTTGTAGACCTCATGAACCTCAGGAAAGCTTTGTAATCATTGTGAATCTTGTGAACCTTCAAGAAGTGACTTGTAGACTTCATGAACCTCATGAAAGGTCTTGTAAATGTTGAGAAGCTTGTGAACCTTGTGAACCTTCAAGAAGTGACTTGTAGACTTCATGAATCTCATGAAAGGTCTTTGAAAGTATTGTGGGACTTGTGAACCTTGTGAACCTTCAAGAAGTAACTTGTAGACTTCATGAACCTCATGAAAGGTTATTTAAACATTGTGAATCTTGTGAACCTTGTGAATCTTCTTAGCACACAAAGTTCTTGTATTGTGAGGGCAAATTTTGGGGTACAACAGCTGCCCCTGTTCAATTTTCTGAAACCTGAGGGGTTAGATTAGTATGTTTGCCAGTCGTGACCTGGAAGGTTGAAGGGGATTGAACACAAAAGCCCAAAAATTTGCACTCACCTGTGCATGGCTAGTTGAATATGATTGAGTGGGCTTAAAGATGCCACTTGGAAGAACTGGGGATGAGTTTAGAGATGCCATCAGTAAGAACTGGTGATGGGCTTAAAGATGCCATCAGAACATGATGATGTCTTTATGTTGATACTGGACATCAGTACTAGGTTTTTGTATAGGCCGTCTCTGAATCATTTATGCAACATGATTTTGAGTTGGAAATATTTTGGATTAGGGAATGGATCTTTATACAGACCATTTGCCTATTCTCCAAGAGCCAAAAGAACGTCAGGATTTGTTCTTAAGGATCAAAAGAACGTCAGGATTTGTTCTTCTGAGTAAGATGTCTTGAACAAGTGGCCAAAAGAGCGTCAGGATTTTCTCTTAATGATCAAAAGAACGTCAGGATTAGTTCCTCTGAAAATGTCTTGAACAAGTGGCCAAAAGTGCGTCAGGATTTGCTCTTGAGGATCAAAAGAACGTCAGGATTAGTTCTTCTGAAAGATGTCTTGGACAATGGGTTAAAAGAGCGTCAGGATTTGCTCTTAATGATCAAAAGATCGTCAGGATTTGTTCTTCTGAAATACATCTTGGAGGATGAAGCAGTCCAGAAGCAATGATGATAGCTGTCAAGAGGATGGAGCAATCTTGAGGTAATGATATGATTTCAGGAGGGTGAAGCAATCCTGATGTAATAAAAGCTGTCAGGAGACTGGAGTAATCCTGAGGTAATAATATGATATGCTTTCAGGAGACTGGAGTAATCCTGATGTAACAGCATGTCTTCAGGAGGATTAAGCAGTCCTGATGATCATAAGTTTGTTTGTTGGATAATTAACCTGAAAACAAAGTAGCATTCTGCATGATAGTATTAGTTTATGCATTATGTATGCATGTATAACATGATGCACTTAAGTAATGTATTATGCACTCATGTATATGTATGTTATGGTATGATGTAAATGGTGTATGTATGATATGATACTGCCGGAAGTGTCTGGATATCTTCGTATAACAACTGTTGGCCAGGGAAAATAAATCCCGATTCGTTGTTGAAGAATATATTATACATAACCCTCCATCTGCTGGGGATAACAGGGTATAGATAACCTCCCGTATGCTGGGGATAATAAGGTATATATCACCTCCCGTATGCTGGGGATAATAAGGTATATATCACCTCCCGTATGCTGGGGATAGTAGGGTATATATAACCTTCGTCTTCGTTTGATGGTAGGGCAGATATAACTTTCAGTCTTCGTTCGTCGTACCCTTATTGGAAAGTAATTTCTCATATATCCGTATGAGGATAAAAGAGATGGATATAAATTCCAGGAGAGATGAGACTTTATGAAGATGGATTCGTCCTACTGCGGGTTTTGTAGTTTTCTTGTAAAGAGGAACCGGTGAAGCTTCATTGAAATCCTCCCCTCGTTCGTCCTTAGTAAATACTATTACTGCATTTTCATGCATTTCTGGTAAACATTAATCATATTCAAAAGCATATATACATTCAAACACAATCAATGGACGTTTCGCTTATGTAAATAGGGTAAAAGTAAATCTGGATTCAAAAGATGGAATTTATTTATATCAAAAAGTGACCCATACACGGGTAAGTTTGTACAAGGAGACATAAACCCTAGTAAGAGGATTTTGTCATAAAGTTTTATTTTATTTTTTTTTTTACAAAGAGAATCAGCTATGTGGGAAATAATCCTATTGAGTTTCAATTCTACTATTGCCATTATCTTCAAGTATCTCATCTTCTGCTGTTGAGACGAAAACGATTGGATTGAGCTTTATCTGTTCGAGCTTGAGTAAGTAGTACAACTGGTTGCAGTTTCATGGGTGATCCAAACGAGACATAGTCATACGCTTTAATCCCTAACTTTTGCCTGGATTGCCCTTTCAGGTTTTCAATCCACCGGGATACCCTTTTTTGCCCAAGCCGCCTTTTCAGGTTTTCGACTTGCCGGGTGTACATCTTTTTATATATATCCCTAATTTTTGCCCAAACCCTTTTGGTTTGCCGGGATGCCCTTATTTTTGCCTAGGCCTGTCAACCTAGCGGGTCTCTTTTTATGCGTAGTATTTTTTAACTATGTCGGCGTTTACAGGCTGTGGGAAGTCTTCACCATCCATTGTAGTCAGTATCATGGCACCTCCTGAGAACACCGTCTTGACTACAAATGGTCCTTCATATGTTGGAGTCCACTTGCCCCTAGGATCACCCTGGGGTAATATAATACGCTTGATTACCAAGTCACCAGCCTGATATACCTTTGGCTTAACCTTCTTGTTAAAAGCTTTGATCATTCGTTTCTGGTACATCTGGCCATGACAAACTGCTGCTAGCCTCTTCTCATCAATCAAATTTAACTGGTCCAATCGAGTCTGAATCCACTCATCTTCATCCAAACCTGCATCCTTCATAATTCTTAAGGAGGGAATCTGAACTTCAATGGGCAGAACTGCTTCCATACCATAGACTAAGGAGAATGGGGTTGCCCCTGTTGAAGTACGTATTGTGGTACGATAACCATGAAGAGCAAATGGTAACATCTCATGCCAATCCTTGTAAGTAACAGTCATCTTCTGTACAATCTTCTTAATGTTCTTATTAGCAGCTTCAACTGCCCCATACATCTTCGGACGATACGGAGAAGAGTTATGATGCTTAATCTTGAACTGCGTGCAGAGATCAGTAATCATAGTGTTGTTCAGATTTGAGCCATTGTCAGTGATAATCCTTTCAGGGATGCCATATCTACATATGAGATTATTCTTAATGAACCGAGCCACAACATTCTTTGTAACAGATGCAAATGAAGCTGCCTCCACCCACTTCGTGAAGTAATCAATAGCAACCAGGATGAAACGATGCCCATTAGAAGCAGTAGGCTTGATCTCACCAATCATATCAATGCCCCACATGGCAAAGGGCCAAGGAGCAGTCAACACATTCAAGGGTGATGGAGGTACATGAACTTTATCAGCATAAATTTGACATTTGTGACAATTTCTGGAGTGTTGATAGCAATCAGCTTCCATGGTAGACCAATAGTAACCTGCTCTCAATATCTTCTTTGCCATAGTATGACCACTAGAATGAGTGCCAAAAATTCCATCATGCATATCTTCCATAATCTCAATTGCTTCCTTCTTATCCACACAACGAAGCATAGTTGAATCATGATTGCGCTTGTACAGAATCCCATTACTCAAGAAGAACTTAGCAGCAAACCTTCTCAGAAACTTCCTATCTTTGACAGATGCCCCTTCAGGGAATTCCTGAGCTTCAAGATATCTTTTTACTTCATAGAACCAAGGCTTCTCCTCTGCCCCTTCAGTGTCAATCTCATTGCAATATGCAGGCTTTTCAAATCTATCAATAGTAATCTTGGGAGCTTCATCATCCCAGCTGATCTCAAACATAGACGCCATGGTGGCTAATGCATCTGCCAACTGATTCTCTCTTCGTGGAATATGTTCAAAGGTAATCTCTTTGAAATGTGGGATCAAAGACAACACATGCTCTCTGTAAGGAATGAGGTTATCATGCTTGGTATCCCAATCTCCTTTAATCTGACTTACTACCAGGGCTGAATCTCCATACACATCAAGGAACTGAATCTTCATATCAATAGCAGCTTTAATACCCAGGATACATGCCTCATACTCAGCCATGTTATTGGTACAATGGAAACAAAGTCTGGCAGTAATCGGGGTATGACAACCTTCAGGGGAACTAATCACAACACCAACACCATTACCAAGTGCATTAGAGGCACCATCAAAAACCATAGTCCATCGGGATCCTTGTTCAGGTCCGTCATATTGTCCAGGTTCTTTGGTAATAATCATAATATCTTCATCAGGGAACTCAAAATTCATTGAATGGTAATCATCCACTGCTTGATGAGCCAAATGATCAGCAACAACACTTCCTTTGATGGCCTTCTGAGTAGTATACTGTATGTCATATTCTGTCAAGATCATTTGCCATCTTGCAATTCTTCCGGAGAGAGCAGGTTTCTCAAATATGTACTTGATTGGATCCATATTTGAAATCAACAAGGTAGTATGGGTCAACATATACTGTCTTAGTCGGCGAGCAGCCCATGCCAAAGCGCAGCAAGTTTTCTCGAGCAGTGAGTATCTTGTTTCACAGTCGGTAAACTTTTTGCTAAGGTAGTATATTGCCTGCTCTTTTCGACCAGACTCGTCATGTTGCCCCAACACACACCCCATTGAGTTGTCTAACACTGTTAAGTACATAATCAAGGGTCTTCCATCAACTGGTGGCATCAAAATTGGTGGTTCTAACAGATATCTCTTGATTTCATCAAAGGCAGTCTGGCACTCATCATTCCATTCCATCACCTGATCCTTCTTCAACAATTTGAAGATTGGCTCACAAATGGTAGTTAACTGGGAAATAAATCTTGCAATGTAGTTCAATCGTCCCAAGAAACCTCTAACCTCCTTCTCAGTACGGGGAGCTGGCATCTCTCGTATAGCTTTCACTTTTGCAGGATCCACTTCAATACCTTTTCCACTGACAATGAAACCCAGGAGCTTTCCAGATCTAACTCCAAAAGTACACTTGTTTGGATTCAATCTCAACTTGTATTTCTTCAACCTCTCAAACAATTTATGTAAATGATCAAGATGTTGCTCTTCATTCTGAGATCTGGCTATCATATCATCCACATATACCTCTATCTCATGATGAATCATATCATGAAACAAAGCCACCATAGCACGCTGATATGTTGCCCCTGCATTCTTCAAACCAAATGGCATTACCTTATAGCAAAAGGTGCCCCATTGTGTCACAAATGTTGTCTTCTCCATATCTTCAGGTGCCATCTTGATTTGATTATAACCAGAGAAACCATCCATGAAAGAGAATACCTTGTGCTGAGCAGTGTTGTCTACAAGAATATCAATATGAGGGAGTGGAAAGTCATCTTTGGGGCTAGCCTTGTTCAAATCTCTGTAGTCTACACACATACGTACCTTACCATCTTTCTTAGGAACTGGTACCACATTTTCAACCCACTGAGGATAAGAAGTCACTGCTAAGAACCCTGCATTGAACTATTTCATTACCTCTGCCTTGATCTTTTCTGACATTTCAGGACGCATACGACGAACCTTCTGCTTCTTTGGACGACAATCTTCTTTCACTGGAAAACGGTGAACCACAATGTCTGTATCCAACCCCGGCATATCTTCATAAGACCAAGCAAAGATCTCCACATAGTCACGTAACATCTGAATCAACCTGCTCTTGACACTGTCCTCTAAATCAGCCCCTATCTTGACCTCTTTTCTGTTTTCTTCAGTTCCCAGATTCACAACTTCGACTGGCTCTTCGTGTGGCTGTATAGCTTTCTCTTCTTGTTGTAACAACCTAGCAAGCTCTACAGGTATCTCACAATCGTCCTCATTTCCGTCTTCAGTTTGATAGATCGGATTCTCGAAATTATAATTGGCAATAGTAGAACTGTTATCAACAGGATCCAGAGTGGATGAGGATCTGCATTTTAGTGATGTGGGTGTGTGTAAGAACACATAGCTGATAAAGCAAAAATAAAAGAAAAGAAAGACAAGGAACACAATATTTACGAAAACGAAACGTCCACTGATTTTATTGAATGAAGTATGCAAATGAAATGACATCCCGAAACAAGCATACCATTGTGCCCCGGGTAAGGCACATGGCTTGAAAGTTTTATTGTTCAAGAAATTACAAATTTAAAATATAACAACGCAGTAATAGTATTTACTCCTGACTAAAGGAGATAGGGATAACATCTTCAGCTTTCCAATTATTAAGTCCAGCACCCATAGTAGGAAAAATCCATGCATCCAAGTTGTAGTCTTCATCTTGATCTCCCACAGCATTAATCCGGTCCTTCACAACCCCTTGACTAGTGATACGAGCAGCACGAGCACGACGAACAGCCTTCTGGGACTCTGCAGTGAAACCCAAACCAAACTTGTCAGACTTGTATGGAATATCAGGAAGCTGACCCCAAATAGTACAACCACCTTCATCCACCACAGCTCTAGCATCATTGAGGGAAGCCATTGCCATTGTTGGAGGCTTTCTGGTGACCACAGGAACTTTCTTCACAACAGGAGGAGCTACATAATCATTAACAACCCAGGGAACCACTTCAAATGTCTGACACGGAGTCTCAATGTATTCACCTTCCATTTCCAGATACTTGAAGGTATTCACATGGCTGACAAAGTATTCTTCTTCTCCATAGACAGTAACAACCTTTCCATCCACCGGATATCTCAACTTTTGGTGCAATGTAGAGGTTACAGCACCTGCCCCATGGATCCAGGGACGACCAAGCAGACAAGAGTACGAAGGACGAATATCCATCACAAAAAATGTAGCAGTAAACACCTGGGAGCCAACTTTGATTGGAAGATCAATTTCCCCATGCACTACTCTTCTAGAACCATCAAAAGCCTTCACCACAATGTTACTGGGCTTCAGCACAGCATCTTCAGGACTCAGCTTATTCAGGACTTCCTTAGGCAACACATTCAAAGAGGAACCATTGTCTATCAGCACATGTGACAGGGTAGTGCCCCTGCATTCAATTGAAACATGCAAGGCCCTGTTATGATCCCTCTTGGCGGGGGTCAAATCAGCATCAGAAAATCCTAACCCATTGTCATAGGTCAGGTGGGCAACACAGTTCTCAAATTGGTCAACAGAAATTGCACTGGGTACATGAGCAGTCTTCAAAAACTTGATCAAGGACTTGGCATGAGCCTCAGAACATAACAACAGGGATAGCATAGAAATCTTCGAAGGAGTATGCCCCAACTGATCAACAATGTCATAATCACTCTTGCGAATGATTTTCAATACTTCCTCCATCTGCTTAGAGAGATCATCAGCAGCTGGCACATCAGTAGATACTGGTTCAATAACAGGACCCTTGCCCCGAGCATCAGTGGTGGAAGTGGCAGCAGGAGTAACTGCATTTTTGGAATTAACTGGAGATGAGAAGACTCTTCCACTACGTGTGATCTTACTAGATCCAACAATATTATCAACATCAACAGGCACATCAGCTATAGGCTCTTGCTTAACACCATGGATGTAAACATCAGATCCATAATGCCAAGGCACAGCTTTGTCAGACGTATACGGGATAGGTCCAGGAGTAGTAATAACCACAGGAGCAACTCTGGCTTCAGCAACAACTTTCACAGGACCTTCAGCAGTAATCTTGATTGGACCCTGATGAGTGATTTTAATGGGACCTTTTGAAGTGATTCTTATTGGTACTTTGTCAACCATGTCAACCTCTTCAATCTTCCTACCTTGAGTCAGATGATCCACCATACTTTCTACAGACGACGGAGTCCTCTCAAACACTATAGTATACTTATCCATGAGACGTTGAATTCCATCTCTCAATATGAAGCAACTATCCGGCTTAAAAGTACAATACAAACAATCTTCACGACAACCTGGAAAGATCCCAGCTTGTACTAACCTCTTTTTGATAACAGACAGTGGTGTGGTCAACTCCATAACTGAATAGACATGTTGATCTTCCTCAATGGCATTGACAGTCTTCTCGTGATTTGGCATGGGAGCAGTAATTACATTGGGAGTACCCGGAGGATCAAACTCAATTTCTCCAGCATCAATCATATCCTGAATTTTATTCTTCAAGATCCAGCAGTTATTAGTATCATGTCCCTGACAGTTTGAATGATATGCACATCGTGCATTGGGATTGTACCTGGGAGAGGTAACATTGGGATTCTGAGGAGCCTCTTTCAAGGTAATGAGTTCAGCCTTCAACAAGTGTTGCAATGCCTGAGCCATTGACATGTTGATCTTCGTGAACTGTCTTCTAGCCCTTTGTTGGTTGCCCTGTGGCCGCTCTGTTGTTGCAGGAGTTGGATTTGAAATATGAACTGCACTAACAGACTGATGCCTTCTGTTACGATCAGGATGACCATAAACAGCATTGGATTCCTTCTTCCCAGTGGGAGGCTTCTTTGCAGCACTTGATGAAGAAGTGCCCACATGGATCTTACCATTCTTTATACCATTCTCTACTCGCTCTCCTGTCATGATCAACTCAGTGAAGCCAGATGATGAGCTTCCAATGAGATGACTGTAAAACGGACCATTCAGTGTACACATGAACATATCAACCAGCTCCCTATCAGTCAAAGGGGGTTGAACTCTTCCAGCTAAATCTCTCCACTTCTGAGCATACTCTTTAAAACTTTCTTTGGCACCCATAGACATGCTCTGAAGCTGCATGCAAGTGGGGGCTAAGTCAGCATTGTATTGGTACTGCTTATAGAAAGCTTCAGCAAGATCATTCCAGTCCCTGATGTTGACACTCTCCAACTGATAATACCACTCCAGCTGAGCTCCCGATAAACTCTCTTGAAAGAAATGGATCCATAACTTCTTATCAGCAGTGTGGGGTTGAATTCTTCTAACATAAGACCTCAGATGCAGTTTGGGACAAGAGACCCCATCATAGACAACAAATGTAGGAACCTTGAAACCAATGGGTATGACTACCCCAGATATCAAACTCAAATCCTCAAAATCCAGCCCAGATGATTTCTGCAATTCCATAGCATCCATCTTATCCACCAGCATCTTGAATTTGTCTTCATTAGGCTCATGGTAGTAATTAGCCTCAGAATCAGAGTCCCCCATTGTATGGTGGAGACTGCCTACCTCTTGCTCAGATTCTTCAGATTCATAGTCTTCAGCTGGTTCTTTGGTCTTGGCAAGACCTTTGAACCTTCTACCCATGTTGATCAACCCAGCAGACCTTCTAGTCTTCTTAGTCCTCTTGGCCAGCAGTGCCTTCAATTCATCCTGCCCCTTGGACAGGTTCAAGATCAGCTCTTGGAACTGTGCATTTTGTGCCTGGAGATCCTTAACTGATTGTTCAAGAGCCATTGCTGAAATAAACAGCGAGAAGATGAGAAACCTATGCGCAATTATAAACCTGTGATGCAATGAAATGATATGGGAATGCATATGCAATGTTTTCAAGGACCGCAGGATTTAAATTTGCTTAGACAAACACGAAAGTAAACTTTTATTAGTAATAACTTTGTTTTGCCTTTTAGGCTTACAAAAATGAAAATGAAATAAGTACAAAAAATGGGGTTTTAAGTCTCCCATGGACGTTTCCTCTTTGTATTGAGGTATGAGTTGAGGTTTCGTTCCTCGTGAAGTTGCTTTGTTAGCTCTAGGATTCTTGCTTGGCTTGCTTTGTAATGAGCCTCGAAAGTATCCCTTTGCTCCTTCAGTTGGATCCATGATCTCTGCAAGTCTTCCTTATCAGTAGGCATGTCTGGATGAAGGATGGTATAAGCTGTGTCTCCTTCAGCAACAGGTTCCATGATAACTGGTAGGACGGCAGGATATGGCATCATGAGTGTCTGAGCACGAGATCGTACCCATCTGAGATAAGCCTCCATAGGAATGGTGTACTTAGGCTCCAGTGTCTTGCTGTCAATCCTGTTAACTTTTCCCCATGCTCGTATGAATCTCTGACGGTAACCTTGAAGATCGTTGTCGTAATCAAACACAATGCCCTGGATCAACATGTCATGTGGACCATCACTCCGGGCGTAACCAAACTGTCGTAAAGCTATAGAGGGGTTGTAGGTGATGCCTCCTCTTATGCCTAGAAGTGGCACATTAGGAAACTCCCCACAACAGTCAATGATGGTGACATTCTCCATAGATCTGGAGCACCAATGGATATCTGAGTGAGAAAGTGACATGATCCTCTTGGACCATCTGAACCCTTGCTCATTCTTCATTACTGAGCGAGGAAGGTGAGAAATAAACCACCTAGATAGCAAAGGTATGCAACACATCAAAGTTCCTCTTGCCCTTGTAGTACGGGTATAAAGGGAGTGTAGTATGTCTCCAAGCAATGTAGGCACTGGATTGTGACTCAGGAAAATGTTGATGGCATGAACATCTATGAACTGATCTGGATTGGGGAACAATACTAAGCCATATATCAGCAAGGCTAAGATCTCCTCAAAAGCATCATAGCTCATGGCCTTCAAGAACATTTGAGCTTTATCCATTAATACCTTGGCAAGAATACCCTTGACTCCACTTCTGGTTTCTAGGACAATGTCAGACTTCTTCAGATGTAGAGCTGCAGCAATAATCTCTGGTTTAAGCTCCTTCTCCAAGCCTGTGAATGGTCTTTGATCAAGAACAGGTATACCCAGAAGTTTAGAGAACTCCTCCATGGTTGGAACCAACTGATAGTCAGGGAATGTAAAGCAATGGTGCTTAGGGTCAAAGAACTGAAACAGGACACTCATCATGTCTTCATTGAACCCTGAAGTGACTAGATCCAATAGGTGACCATGTCTCTTGATGAACTGGGAGTGATTAGACACTTGAGAAACCAACTCTTTAAGCTTGGGAGGTATCCCCACAAAGTTGATCCTGATGGTGTTCCTACGAGCAGAAGCCATGACCTGCAACAAAGAACAAAGATAAATCCTTTGGTCCTTGAAATGGTTAGTGAAAATGCTATGCTTATGATGCATGATGATGTCATGATGTTATGCTCAATCAAAGACATGTGGCACACACAAACAAGTCACACCATAGCCCTAGGTTTAAAGGCTTGCATGAGGTATAAGGTGAGTACCCCCCCTGAAGTTAGATGGTTCATCCTGTCCTACAAAAGTAACCGGGTTCTAAGGGATCTCAATATCATTGATCCTTCACAAGGGTGGTTGATCAGAAGGCAACTTATTTGCCAACCAAAACCCTCCAAGTTCAAGATCTCAATGAGCGTAGTATCGAGTGTCAACCAACTTCAGTCTGCACCAAAGCCGGTTACCTCACTACTTTCTAAAGGCCAAGATGAGTTAACTAGGGTTCTAAAAGTCAGTTAGTGCATTGACAACATATGGCAGCCTCATATTATCCTCAACTTGACTTAAGGAACATAAGCACCAACCAAGAAGTCGCACTAACTATGGCCACCAGATCAACCGTATCGATATACGTCGTACAGTTTCCTTGGTCTATTGCCATTTACCTAAGGTACACTAGATCCGGGTTAGGACCTTTCACACATAAGAGCACCCCAACAAGATAATATAAAGCAAACAAGGCAAACAATTTAAAGTGATCTAATTCCTAAGGGTACCCCTCTTTTATTAAATCCCCAGCAGAGTCGCCAGTTCTGTAACACGGTGGGAGAACTGACTTTAGTTATGTTGCGGATAGCAAGAGTCGCCACCGACTTTTATTTTATCCAAAGGAAAGGGTATAAAAGAACAGGAAAGACCTTAAGAGATATTTTTGGGTCCGGGGGGTAAGTTATGTAAAGGGAAGGTGTTAGCACCCTTTACATCCATGGTTATCCATGGGCTCTTAGTTACTTAGCTCACTTTTGAATTGTTTTTTTGAAAGTGTAGTGTGTGAATAGAAAAATTTTCATATGAGTTAATAATGATCCATGTACGGATGCGTAAAAACTTGTTTTTGAAAATTTGTTCGAAATTTGTTAAGTGTTTGAAAAGTTTGAATAGTGAGCAAGTACATAAGAGGAACCTACCCTATGTTTTAAGTCTTTCTTGTTCTTTATCCTTTAAGTGGTAAGACTATCCCTACTATTAAGGAGTAGGTAGTCATTACCTTGGATGTAAGGGACATGTGAGGGACATCTGTTTTTATGAAGGCAACTGTGGGGTGTATTAAGCATTCTGGAGGGACTATCATCATTATTCGAAGGGACTTGATTCGTAAAGGCAACCATTAGGGACTTGATGATTTTTCTTTTAAAGGGACTTGCTTTATACACCCCACTTGACCTTATGATTTAGGCAACTTGAGGGATAGCCTTAGAAAGTGAGACGGCGATTAAAAATCGACTTACGTGTGTGAGTGTTCAATATTATTTATAATTAAAGTGATCTAAATTTATTTTTAAATAGAATACATGTTTTTGCACTCCCTAAATTACTAACCATAGCATAAAAATTAAATATTTAAGTATTTACAAAATTACACCAAGAAGCAATTACATAATAATTATAATAAGCAAATTAAAATAGATAGCAAAATAAATAATAAGCAAAATATAAATAAATAAGCAAAGATAATAAATAAACAATAAGTAAATAAATAGGGGTTAGTGATAAATATAATTAAAAAATAGGGTTAGTAAAAATAAAATAACTAAATTTAGTGAAATAATAATAATTAGAAAAATAAACAAGGTTAGAGAAAAAATATAAGATAATAACAAATAATAATATGGTTAGTAACAATAATTAAAATTAATAGAATTAAATAAAAAATATTATAATGACCTGATTAGAATAATAAACACAAAATTGGATTTTAAAATATAACATTTATTTAGAAATAAGAATAATTAAATAAATTTTTTTAAACATAATACAATTATAAATTTTTATTATTACAAATTTAATCATTTTTAAACATATATTAACATTTATTTATTAAAACAATATTTACACATTAGAAGAAGAAAATAAATTTTAAATATCATATTCACAAAATTAATCACATTTATAAAATTTAATTTCTACTAATTATTATATTTACAAAAATTATACTAAATAGATATATATTATAATTATGTAAGGAATTAGAAAGTAAAAATAATTTAGAAAATAAAAATTAGGTTTTTCACAAAATTAGGGTTTTTGAATATTAGGGTTTTTGAATATTAGGGTTTGTTTTTTAGAAAATATTTTTTAGAGTTTATAATATAAGATTATTTTAATTAATATACATATTATAATTTATTTACATGATTATAAAAATAATTTTCAGAAAAAAGAAATATAGAATTTGAATTACATTGAACATATATCTACAACATTATTTTAATTATATTTATATACATATGATTTTAATAATTAAACAAAATAGAAAAATAGAAAAAAATTGCAAAAAAGAGAGAAACTTACCTGGCTAGGATTTGATCCCATGACATCCTGCCTGCCAGCAACAACAACAACCACCAGGCTACCACACGCACAAGAAAGAGATGAGAGAGTGAAGTTGGTTTTGTTCCTTATCTGGAAAAATCAGAAAAAATAAAAGAAACAAAAAAGGCCTGGGGTGCGAATCGAACCCAGGACCTTCTGATTACAAGCATGCACGCATTACCGCCTGGCTGGGAGAGCCCTTCTGATTATATGATGACTATAATTGGTTATATGTTAAACCTGTGAAATAAACAAAATAAACAAGCAAAATGCCACAAACGGGGAATCGAACCCCAGACCAAGCC
The DNA here is from genome assembly GCA_963966055.1 of Lathyrus aphaca. Lineage (NCBI taxonomy): Eukaryota > Viridiplantae > Streptophyta > Magnoliopsida > Fabales > Fabaceae > Lathyrus > Lathyrus aphaca. The sequence continues at coordinate 34,948,207 of OZ014524.1, forward strand.
ACTGCATACGCTCCCTCCATCCACTGGGACAACACAAGTTGTGTGACTTTAAACAGCAAACAATCAATAAAATATAATACAAATAATTTGAATTCAAATCACGCGCGGGAAGAGGTCATCTTCTTCTTTGTACCCTTCGAATTTACCTGCGATTTCACATACAAATTCACCTGCGAATTTTCATGCACACGCACCCTGTGTTTTTTGAACTACCATCAAACAACATCATTTTGCCAAATCAAGGACACCTTTGAGTTCCTTACAACCTGTACAGTTCAATTATGTCCATGGAATTCATTTATATTAAGTAAATCAAATAACCCCATTTTTGAACTCTAAACCCTAACTATGGCCGCGTGTAGTTTAGGTCATGAAGCTTCACTTTCCCAGCCCAGAATCACTCTATACATCATCACAATCAACAATATGAGGTTAGAATTCATTTATAATGCACAAATAAACAGAATCGAAAAATTGAAATATCATGAACAATTTGAATCGGATTATGCCAATGAGGGAGTTCTTGATGCAAATGAGTATTGGTTTAGCTTCAGTGATGGCTAAAGAACATCTCCATGTTCTTATTTTACCTTCTAGTGCCCTGAATCTCCAAATCCGAATATGAGTTTGTGGAGGATTTTTGAGTTTTGAAACTTACACTTTTAGGCTGCAAAATCGTGAATGAGGGCTAGGGTTGTGATCAGCACTTATATGTGAATCATTTAGGTCAGAAAAATTCATTGGTTGTGTGGAAGTTTTGATATTTGAAGATTGAAAAAGATTGTACTTTGAAATTCAAATATTTGCTCATGAAAGCTTACTATTTTTGTACCAATCTCATGATTTCCTTCTTTTTTAATTCCAATCAACATTTAAAATGTTCTAGAAACCAAATCTCCCTTTAATAATATATTTTCATATTTTATATTTATTTAAAATGATTTTTATGAATTAAATCAAAAATAAATAAAAATAAAATAATAAAAATTCTGAATTTTAGTCATTTGGGTCGTGCATGATGATATGATATGGATTGGATCACAATTTAGCAAGCCCATTTGGAAGGAATTGGTTCTAGACCCCCATTTTCATCATAAACCATCACAAAATTTCCCAACTTTGCAAGGGCATATCTCTCTCAATTTTAAAGGTATGAGGGTGTTCTTGGACATTTTGGAAAGCTTGAAGAGTCCTCTAAAAAACCCCATTGGTTAGTGATACATATCATTTACCAATCTCAAGTTATGCCCTTTTGAAGTTGTTGACTTTTTGTTGACTTTTGAAATGACCTATAATGTCTTAGCTCATATCTTCCAAATGAAGCATTTTTGGGCTTAACTTGCAAGATCAAAGTTGTAGAGAATTCAATTTCCTTCAAAATGAGCTTTGAGTGGAGACTTGGTGATGAAGTATGTGAAAGTTATGGCTGGTCAAAGTTCAGTTGACTTTTACTGAGGAAACCCTAATTTAGAAACTCCTGATTATTGATGATCATGGAATCTCCTTGATGAATCATGATCAATCCTCGATCAAATGATGAATTTTACTTCATATACTTGATGTTGGCAAAAAATCATGAAGTTTGACTTTGGTTTGACCACAGTTGACCTCAGTTTGACTTTTTAACTGCATTGACTGGTTTTGACTTATCTGATCATCTGACTGAGCAAACTTTTGAGAAAAGTCTTGAAACTTGTCATGGGGGTTCTTATATACATATAAGATGTTATGAAGCTCACTTGAGGTCTTGGAAATCCATTTAGCCTGATTAAAGTCAAAACCCTAGTTTTGGATGCACTGCTTAGGAGGTGCATTGTTTGAGGGGATTGTCAACTCTTTTGACCAATTGTGAACTTTGTGAACCTTGTGAACCATCATAAAATGTTTTGTGATACTCATGGGAGGTATTGTGAAGCTTGTGAACCTTGTGAACCTCATAAAGTGACTTTGTAGACCTCATGAACCTCAGGAAAGCTTTGTAATCATTGTGAATCTTGTGAACCTTGTGAACCTTCAAGAAGTGACTTGTAGACTTCATGAACCTCATGAAAGGTCTTGTAAATGTTGAGAAGCTTGTGAACCTTGTGAACCTTCAAGAAGTGACTTGTAGACTTCATGAATCTCATGAAAGGTCTTTGAAAGTATTGTGGGACTTGTGAACCTTGTGAACCTTCAAGAAGTAACTTGTAGACTTCATGAACCTCATGAATGGTTATATAAACATTGTGAATCTTGTGAACCTTGTGAATCTTCTTAGCACACAAAGTTCTTGTATTGTGAGGGCAAATTTTGGGGTGCAACACCCCCACGTGCTTCATTCAGTAAACTACCCCCGTTATTCTCCTAATATTACGGGAGAGTTGGACCAAAGACAAGACCACATGCTAGGCCTTACCTGCTCCTACGCAATCCTTGGCAGTTCCTCCTTGGGCCTAGTTAATCCAGCCCATGAGAGGAATCTTGGACCAACGTTGGGGGCACACTATAAATACCCTCTTTCACTAGAGGGTCAGGTATTCTAATTCTCACTACCTTCTCTACTTGCACTCCATAGTTCCTTTCTGACTTTGGCATCAGAGTACCTTGCAGGTACACCCCCTTCCTCGTCTCTCCACTGTAGTTGCTCATCATTGGAAGGTTCCTCCTGATTAGGTAAAATCAGATTACAACGGTAAAAGATGTGACCGAAGGTGTGATCATATAACTCGACAAAGATGAAAGTGTATATGTGATAGTTCTATAGCTTTTTGTGTTGGCATTCATTTTGGTATAACTGATTGTGATTGATATATGCCTATAAAGATGTTCTAACTTCTTTTTTATGCTACTGCATTTTCCTCTAAAATGATGTGTATGATCAAATTATGTTTTGGCCAAAAGTTTTCCAAAGCGGGAGATGAAATCTCTCTACTGTTGTGTTGTATTCTGATATAGGTTATCAGGATGTGTTTCTCTGGTGTGTTTTTGTAGTTATGTTGTATTCTGATATAGGCTTTGTTTTAGGGGGAGATAGTATATCTCTCTAGTGTGCTTATGTTGATATTTGAGTGCTCTGAATGAAGTTGAATTGTTTTAGCCAAAAGTGTGCCAAAGGGGGGGATTGTAAGTTCTGAGTTGGCAGCAATTTTTGCAAAACATGTTGCTCGGGAAAATGTTATGAAGAATGTATTTACATAAGAATAGAATACCACTGCAGGTGTGACAGTTTAAGTGTGCTACTGTTTTAGCAGGATGTCAATACTGATGTCATGACATCTCTGTTTGGTGCTGAAATCAGAACTGTCCAATTTTCTGTTTGCATGAGTTTTCAGAAATATTCTTTAAGTGTTTTTGTTGAGATTTATCAGGAGCTATTTTTAGAAGGTTGTGACTCAGCATGGTTCAGAATATTGAAGAATATATACTTTCTAAATATAGAGATATTTTAGGAAGTTATAGATTGGAGATCTTTTTGCAACAGATTTTTCTGCATAATTGTGGCAGCTGTTATGCTGCGTTTTTAGGCCCAAAATATAGTTGGGATTAGGTTATAAAAAGAAACCTTGTAACCAAGGTTTATTAACCAACCAAAGATGTAAAAGTTGTATCATTAGGGTTGTATTCTTGTGCAACCATACGCAACAAGAAACCCTGTTGTAGTTGTGTATTTGTAAACCTCGAAGTTGCTAAGCAAAAGGTGGATTGTACTTAACTGAAGCTGTTAAGCAAGGTTAAGTTGTTGTCATGGAAGTGTGCCTTCTATTATATTGAATTGTTGGTAGGTAACAAGCCGTAAATAATAGCAACTGACTGTTGAGGACTGTGAGACATCACTAAGGTGATTGGAAGTGAGGATGAGGTTCTCATATTTAGGAGTTCCTAAGTAGAAGTTGCACGGGTAGTGATTAAGTGAGAAGACTGTAAATTGTAGGTGTTTGCTGAGAAGTCTTTGAATTGATACTACATAGTGAATTTCCTTCCTGGCTTGGTAGCCCCCAAAGTAGACGAGTTAGGATCGAACTGGGTTAACAATTTAAATGTGTTCTTTACAGCTTTCAGTTTATTTTATGCAGTATATGTGAGGAATGTCCTATCAGATGTCGAAACATCCTGAAGCATGTTTTAATCTGATATATCAGAACTTTCAAATACTGTTGTGTATATCTTACCATGTTTATAAGTAACAAATAAGATGTCTTAACATCATATTCGACATCTGAGTCTGTCATACCAGAATTTCAATTGGTATCAGAGCAGGCATCCTAGTTATTTTCTGGATGAGATCCAATGGGGATACTTTCTAGTTCATGGTCAAGGTAGAAGGATTCTACTGAAAAGTTGTTTAAATGTGTGAATGGTCCCTAGAAGTGGAGGATGGACTGTTATGTTGTTGTAGCATGGGGTACGTGCTGCTATTGTGATAGGTTTGATTTATTTTCAAACCTATGGTTGATGGTGTCACCTGGAGATGATTGATATGGCTAATTTGTGACACTTGAAGCTACTAAGGAGTTTGTTATCTACTGCTTATCTATCTGATAAATCCTTTGTGTGAGAAGGTTTCTCTTCTCTAGAGATATATCTTATGGTGTTGGGGACATATGTCTACCTGCTTCAGTCAACTGTACTAATGATACTTGAAGACTATTTTTCAAGTCCACTCAAGGCACTATGAAGAGAAATGGTTGTTTGGAGATCTGAAGACTTCTATTAACAGACATATCTTCTGTATGAAGATATATTTGTGATCCTTGGAATGATGGCTTATCCCATGATAGAACATCACATCAGAATTAGACATGATTTTGTTGTCCAAGGAATGGTTATATAGATGCTTATGTGCTAAACTACTGTGTTTATTTCACAAGTGTTTAGAACCTACTCCTGATCTGGAAGAGGAGGCTTCTATATGGTGTGTCTAAGAAGGTTCTGGCCCTAGAACTTTTCTTAGTTATGAGTGTTGATCAAGGAGTTATCAACATGTGTTTTCTCCTAAGGACATTTTATTTCTGGACCTTGCTGCAGAAGTGAAGTACCTGAGCTTCAAGGAGGATTATTTCAGAGAGACTCCTTGTACATGAAGTTCAAGCTGTGTCAACTGGTGGAGTTGACTGATATGGATATAGTTGTTCAGTAGCTATATTGTTTGTGAAGACATCTCAATTCTGCCTGATTACTGGACCTTAAGGAGAAGTCTGTTGGAGTGTCCTAGATGATGCTTATGTCTGTGTTTTGGTAGCCTGATCAGCTGCTGATGGCTTATTACCATGTGTTTCCATGCATATGGTTTGTGTGGAGGTTTGTGTGACGGATATTGATGTCTAAAAGAATGTTAGAACATCATCTCACAAAGTGTCAGATGTCTACAGAAGAAGAAGTAAGATTCTTGTCCTACCTGGTATGAGAAGGTCTAACCTATAGTAAATACCTTGACGAGAGACTTGGTATTTGTCTATTGTTTTTATGATGCATAAATGTGGATACTTAGACATGAGACTTAGTATTTATCTGGGAAGTATGCATATTTGCATTCTAAATCTTATGGTTCAGAAGGTGTACTGAGTAACCTATGCTCATCTTCAGAAAGAGCTTTGGTTGTTCATGAAAGGGGGAGTTAAGTAGTTCCATCTGTGGTGTTTTGGTGCAAGAGTGCAGACTAGTTTTGGTGGATGCAGTTGGAGTTTTTTTCTTCCCTTGACAAGGAAGGTGTTTATAATCATGAAGTTAATATTGACAATATCATCAGGACTTTGTGAAGATTGCTTTACTCAAGGAGAAATGTCATTCTTGGTATAGCTGCAAGGTGTAGTTCTGAACTATTCCTTCTGAAGATTCAGACAGTGGCAGGTTTGAAGACTTTAGAGAAAAAAATGGAAGTTTCTCATCAATATGTGATATTGGTAGGATTTTCTTCAAAACCAACATAATGGAGGTTGTTTACTCAAACTTGGTTGATGAATCAAGTCTATAAGAGCATGAAACTCTTGTTCTATAAAGGAAGGAGGTTCTTTCAAGTGGCAGAAGAATGAGCTAAATTTAACAACTGTATGTTGAATAACAATGTTCAAACATCTAGTTCAACATAATGATCTAATTGGTGAAGTGGAACATCAATTTAAGATAGAATGATCTACATGGAGTGAATGCTTCAAAAAGTATGTTATCTTGACAGCTTGGTGAAGATCAACTTCATTGATCATGATATCTTTGGAAAATTTATAATAAATGTGAAGAAGACAAGTGTGTCAATTGGATTTTTCATATGAGGATTCATAAAGGAGTTGATCAAAGTGTGGCAATTGGTTAATCTCTACAGTGGATTCGAAGAATCAAGATAATCAGAGTATGGCAGCTGGTTGTTCTTGAGGATTATCTTGGAACAAATTGCTTTTGGGAAGAAGAGTGATGAGTTAAATACTCAAGGAGATTTGTTCTTCTTGAAGGTGGATAAGAGTTTATCTCTCTTTCTGGATTTCTTATTATAGCTGGTGGCACAGTGCAGTTCAATATTTTCAGTTCTTGGATTACTATGCTATAGTAAGTCCAGTTGGTGGAACACATCTACGATCATGGTGATAAGGTCTTGGTGTGTGGAAAATGTTCTAACTAAGTGATAGTACATTATCTTAGGTGTTTGTCTACATGGTTTCTATTATTATCCTACCTAATCATATGGAAGAATGATGAAGTAGATGATCTATATTGGAAGAAACATGTAGAGAAGACTGAAGTAGATCAGGTATTGATTGCTTGGAAGTCTGATTGTGGTCATTCATTCTAATATCAGAATTAGTTTGGTTGAGTTTTGTCTGGGTTGGTTGGACATTGGTTATAAAGGCCACTGGTGTGTGAAGAACCTATTTGTTTGAAGATGTTCAGTTTGTGTAGTTTATGGTAACAACAAAGTTAGAAAGGATCAAATATGATTTGGTACAAGAAGTGAATGTGTTCAATTGGGAATTGAACAAAGGGTGAGCTCTTAAAGACATGAAGATGCGTCTTATGTTTTCCTTTCATCAAAGTGCAAAGAAGCATGGATTATCCTTGATAGGGGGAGTGTGTTACATTTTTGTGCAGTTGGACTTGTAAAGTTAAGGGGGGCAATGTTCTCATTGGTGTTCTAGATGATGCATGTTAGTTATTTGGGTGGCTCCTATTATGGCTAAAAGGGGGAGAAGTAAGTAACATCAAGTGTCCCTTGGTTGAGGAGGAGTTGGATGGGTGTTCAAAGATGGTTTTAGGCAAAATAGGCCAAAGGAGGGGATTGATAGTTCTGTAGCTTTTGGTGTTGGCATTCATTTTGGTAAAAATGATTGTGATTGATATATGCCTATAAAGATGTTCTGACTTCTATTTTATGCTATTTCATTTTCCTCTAAAATTATGTGTATGATCAAATTATGTTTTGGCCAAAAGTTTTCTAAAGGGGGAGATGAAATCTCTCTGTTGTTGTGTCGTATTCTGATACAGGTTATCAGGATGCGTTTCTCTGGTGTGTTTCTGTAACTGTGTTGTATTCTGATACAAGCTTTGTTTGAGAGGGAGATAGTCTATATCTCTGGTGTGCTTCTGCTGCTGTTTATGTGCTCTGAATGAAGCTGGACAATGCTTGAATTACTTTAGCCAAAAGTGTGCCAAAGGGGAAGATTGTAAGTTATGAGTTGGCAACAATTTTTGAAAAACATGTTGCTCGGGAAAATGTTATAAAGAATGTCTTGACATAAAAATAGAACACCACTGCAGGTGTGAAAGTTTAAGTGTGTTGTTGTTTTAGCAGGATGTCAAGATTGATGTCAGGACATCTCTGTCTGGTGCTGAAATTAGAATTGTCCAATTTTCTATTTGCATGAGTTTTTAGAAATATTCTTTAAGTGTTTTTGTTGAGATTTATCAGGAGATATTTTTAGAAGGTTGTGACTCAGCATGGTTCAGAATATAGAAGAATATATACTTTCTAAATATAGAGATATTTTAGGAAGTTATAGATTGGAGATCTTTTTGCATCATATTTTTCTGCATAATTGTGGCAGCTGCTATGCTGCATTTTTAGGCCCAAAATCCAGTTAGGATTAGGTTATAAAAAGAAACCTTGTAACCTAGGTTTAGAACCAACCAAAGATGTAAAAGTTGTATCATTAGGGTTGTGTTCTTATGTAGCCGTATGCAACAAGGAACCCTATTGTGGCTGTGTATTTGTAAACCTCGAAGCTGCTAAGCAAGAGGTGGATTGTACTTAACTGAAGCTGCTAAGCAAGGATAAGTTGTTGTCATGGAAGTGTGCCTTCTATTGTGTTGAATTGTTGGTAGGTAACAAGCCGTTAACAACAGTAACTTACTATTGAGGACTATGAGACGTCACTAAGGTGATTGGAAGTGAGGATGAGGTTCTCATATTTAGGAGTTCCTAAGTAGAAGTTGCACGGGTAGTGATTAAGTGAGAAGACTGTAAATTGTAGGTGTTTGCTGAGAAGTCTTTGAATTGATACTACATAGTGGATTTCCTTCCTGGCTTGGTAGCCCCCATTTAGCATCGAAATGGGTTAACAATTTGAATGTGTTCTTTACAGCTTTCAGTTTATTTTATGCAGTATATGAGCTGAATGTCCTATAAGATGTCGAAACATCCTGAAGTATGTTTTAATCTGATATATCAGAACTCTTAAATACTGTTATGTATGCCTTACCATGTTTATAAGTAATAGATAAGATGTCTCAACATCATATTCGACATCTGAGTCTGTCATACCAGAATTTAAATATGTTTGATGCACCTTCTCCTTCAACGTTTTCTATTCGGTCTTCTTTTTGGTCCTTGCGAACCACCAAAAACAATTTCCCCCTAAGTCTTTTTTTCTACATCTTAGAGGGAGGACTTTACTGAGTTCGTCTTCAGTCCAATCATAAAGTATAAAAATAGTCTTAATGGAACATTGATGTCTTTGGGGAAATGAGCATTAAACTCCTTCCTCATTATATATCTAACAATAATGATTCTTTCTAGTATTAGGGATTTTGAGTGCTCTTGAATAATGTGTAATGAAATTTCAATCAATGGTGTTGTGAATTACACTTCCTAGCACCGAGGATCGAATGGGTCACCTTTTTGGGGAATATAATGGATTTTTAGGGTTACCATGTACTTTTTTTTGTTGGAATTTTTGAATTTTATGGAAGCTTTGCCCTCATCTGTGCAATTTTCTTTAATCTCCTTCCATTATCCATTAATTTGTGTTTGTGATGCCTCTTTTGGTAGACCATACAACATATGTGTCATTGAGTACATCTTCTCAAGTTATTGTTTGAGTCCATTTTTTTTCTTTTCGCACTTTCTTACTTTATTGGGTTTTTGAATATGAGAGCTATTGGTTTTAGTTCTCTTTACCATGTGCTCTGGTGGCTTTTTTTTCTATAAACGAGCTTTGGTGGGCCGCGGAATTTGTCTTTATGCGTTGACAACATATTTTGACATGGACAACTTTTAACCTAAAATATGAAAAGAGACGGTAGATAACATTGTTGTGTGGGTGGATTATGAGACATTGGACATTGTTTCCACCTTCTATTACTTCCCCTCCCCACAATTTGTCATAAGTTACTCCACCCCTCCACCCCCCCCCCCCACCCACTATTTGTCATAAAAAGGAGATAAAACATTTGTATGCACATTTCAACTATGTTATTCATGAGTACATGTTAAAACATCCAAGAAAATCACAAATTATTGAAGTGAAGTAATAAAGATCTTGTTGGGCGAAGTAAGGGTTCACCCAGTCAAGACAGGATAGAAACAAGACAACCTTTGACTCATTCTCGCCAGGTGAAGATAAAATCTTGTTCGGCAAGTAGAGACGATTCAAGATGACTTCTATACCAAGTTACTTTTTGTAAAAGAAAGACAAATCACTATTTGATGTGACAAACTTGTTGGGAGACACAAGGCGGTTCAAAGACCCCTTAGTTAAGTAGCTTTAAGGCATAGGAAGGATTTGCTCGTTAGGCAAATAAAGAGGCTCGTAGTGCGAATTCAGGAGGACAAAATCCACTTGGATGAGTTGGACATGAGTTGCAGGTGAAAAAAAGAAAACTCATTAGGCAAGCTAAAGACCTCGTTGGACGAAATCTCTTGCTCAGGTCCTTATTGATAAGGGTCACAACCAGTGCAATTAACATCATTCAACTTACTTTCACTCTATAACTCATAACGAAACTATTAGAACAACATAAAAATCAGAATTTGAAGATGGTAACAATGGTGGAAAAGAAAATTGGGAAGAAGATCAACATTGAGAGAGAAAGAGAATTAGAGTAGAGGAGTAAATATGGATGAAGTGTAGAATTGGCATTAACCTTGAATCGGGATTATTACATTGTATTTATACATGAGAGAATACAATAGCAAAAACTAAAAATTGCAACTAAATTGATACATGCTGTTAAAAACTGTTGCTGTTGTTTTTTTCTGCAAGTAACCGGTTACGCCCTGGGGAGTAACCGGTTATTGTTGTTGCAGAGGCAGCAGTAACAGCTTTAACCAGCATTCAACACACCACCTCACTTTAGTTGCTCCAAGTCCATCATGTTCAAGCTCTTCAACAATCTCTTAAACACCTCATTTGTCACACCCTTCGTTAACAAATTCGCAACTTGGTCCTCGCTTCGGCAATAGCTCAATCTAAGCTTCCCATCACCGACTAATTCTCTCAAGTAATGAAATTGCATCTCGATATGCTTGCTCCTTCCGCGTGCAATTGGATTCTTCGCAAGATTAATCACGGAAACATTATCCACATACAACGTTGTAACACCATCACCACCACATCCCAATTCCTTCATAAGATTCACAAGCCACATAGCTTGGCACACACTCAATGAAGCCGCAATGTACTCAGCCTCGCAAGAAGAGAGTGCTACAACCGGTTCCTTCTTTGAACACCAAGATATTGGTGTACTACTGAACATAAAGATGTAACTCGTCGTCGATTTCCGATCATCTTTATCTCTGCACCAATTAGAATCGGTGTAGCCAAGTAAAGTACATTTGCGTCCCATCTCCGACGCGGGAAATAAAATTCCACAACCAAGATTACCTTTCACATATCTAAGGATTCTCTTGACCGCTGCCAGTGTGACACCTTAGGTCTCTCCATGAATCTACTCGCAATACCGACACTAAAAGCCAAATCCGGTCGCGTATTGCACAAGTACCGCAATGATCCAATCAAACTCCGGTAAAGTGTTGGATCAACATCATCCTCATCATCACTTTTGGACAGTTGCACTCTCGCTTCACAAGGTGTAATATAAGCATAACAATACTCCATTTCACACCTTTTCAAGATATCTAGTGCATACCTTCTTTGGTGCATAAGCAGCCCCACTTTTGACTTGTGAAACTCTATGCCAAGAAAGTAACTCATGACACCAAGGTATGTCATCTCAAACTCACTCATGAGCTCCACTTTGAACCTTGAAATATTCTTGTCATTGCTGACCGTAATCAAGAGATCATCAACATACATGCATAGTATAATAACACCATTAATAGTATCTAATCTCACATAGACACCATGTTCGGATACACATCGTTTGAAATTGATGTCAACAGGAAAACCATCTATATGTTTGTTCCAAGCTCTTGTAGCTTGTTTCAAACCATACAACACCTTGTGTAGCTTGTAATACTTCCTCTCTTGATTTTTAATCACGAAACCAGGTGGCTGCCCCACATAAACTTCCTCATCAAGAGGACCATTCAAAAATGCAGATTTCACATCCATTTGATAAATCGCCCAATTGTTGTTATGCGCAATCCCAACAACCAAACGAATAGTCTCCAATCTAGCCACCGGTGTGAATACCTCCTCGTAGTCTATACCTTCACGTTGCAAGAACCCTTTCGCCACTAATCGAGCTTTATGCTTAATTACTTCACCTTTAGGATTTGCTTTAACTTTATAGACTCATCACACACCTATCTTTCTTCCCAAGTGGTAAATCGACCAACTCCCAAGTACCATTTATCTCAATAGATTCCAACTCCTCTTTCGTTGCACATATCCATTTAGGATCACTTAAGGCTTCCTCCTCATTTACCGGTTCAGATTCAGCCATAAGCGCGAAATGAACAAAATCACCATCAGTATTCACTTCGTTATCTTGGAACCTTTCATAGTCTCGGAGTCTTTAGGCAAGGTTTTTTGCCTCACAGGTCTACCCACATTCACAACATTGTTTTCAGTTGTTGTAGGTGCTGGTACAGCGGCATCGGACACCTCCGGATCAGAAATTTCAAAAATCAGTTGCTGCTGATTTTCTGCTGGTAACCGGTTACGCCCTGGGAGTAACCGGTTACTGCTGTTGTTTCTGCACTTTTGATTTCATCAAAAGTCATGTCCCGACTTATCACGATCTTCTGATCCTTCTCATCAAACAACTTGTAACCACCAGTAGAGTGATATCCAAAAAATATCAACTTCTTACCTTTATCATCCAACTTCTTTCTAAGTTGATTTGGTACATGGAGATATGCAATCGATCCAAAAACGTGCAAATGATTCACACTCAGTTTGAAACCACTCCAAACCTCTTCTAGTGTGATCTTCTCCAACTTCTTAGTAGGACACCTATTCAACAAGTATGTGGTTGTAGACACGGCCTCACCCCACAACTCTTTAGTTAACTTCTTCCCACAAAGCATACTACGCACCATGTTCATTATTGTATGATTTTTCCTCTCTACAGCTCAGTTTTGTTGAGGTGTATATGGAGGCACCACCTCACGCACAATACCCTCAAGATCACAAAACTTCCCAAACTCACTAGAGGTATATTCACCTTCACCATCTGTTTTGAGACTTTTAAGCTTCCGGCCGCTTTGATGCTCCACCATGGATTTGAAACTCTTGAATACTCCAAATACCTCATCTTTCTCTTGATAAGATAAGTCCAAAGCTTCCTACTAAAACCATCAATAAATGTAACAAAATATTGATTACTGCCATATGTTTCTACTTGAATCGGTCCACAAACATCGGAATACACCACCTCAAGTAGGCCTTTGGCTCTCTGACCCGCATCCTTATTAAACACCTTCTTGTGTTGCTTAGATGTGACACATTCCTTACACAATTCTGTCGGAACACTAATATGTGGCAGCCCCGTTACCATTCCACTTTGTTGCAACATCTTAAGATCCCTAAAACTAAGGTGACCAAGACGGTAATGCCATAGCCATTCCTCTCTACTTGCCACAGTAGCTAAACAACGATGTTTCATAACCTTTAACTCAACCTTAAAAGTTCTATTGGCAGTCATCGGTGCTTTTAGAATCATCACACCATTTGAATCTAAAACGCGTAACATCTTGTTCTCCAATCGAATTAAATACCCTCTTTCAAGTAATTGGCCAATGTTTAAAAGATTGCACTTAATTCCCGGTATGTACAAGACATCTTTGATCCTTGAATGTCCATCATTCTTCCTTCCGATCAAAACATCTCCTACCCCTTCGGCGCTTAAAATGGTGTCATCGGCAAACTTGACTTTACTCTTTATCGCTTGATTGATTTGGACAAACCAATCCTTTCGACCCGTCATATGTGTTGAACAACCGGAATCCAAGTACCATTCATCTTTACTTTGGACTCCCTCACGCACGGTAACTAATGCATTTCGATCCAAACATATTTTTCACCACTTTCCAAAACAGTACAGTTGTTGTCCCGCACACTATCATTATAGTAGTTGCTGTCCGTAACACCAACAGTGCCATAATTCTCCTCCGTGATCATTACTAGAAGAGTGTCTTCATCATCTACCTCTTCCCTAGCAACCTTGGCCTCATCCGCATCATTTTCCTTGCGTTTTGAGTGATAATCTCTCGCAAAATGCCCAAACCTTTGACAATTATAACACTTCACGGAACTTTTGTCGAATGGTTTGTTGGCGCTTTGATTACCCTCTTTGGAGTTTCCTTCACCCTTTGGCACCTTAGAATTTTGTGAATCTTTTCCACCAAAATTCTGGAAATTCTTCTTACTTCTAGAAGACAGCTTCCCTTTCGATCTCTTGTTTTTCTCATTCAAACGCGCTTGCAAAGCGATCTCCGCTTTGGCTTTGTCGGCACCTCTCTCATCCATTCTTTGTTCATGCGCCTTTAACGAACTTTGTAACTCATCCTTGCTCAAAGTCGTTAGGTCCTTTGATTCTTCAATAGCATAACAATGTTACCGAACCGTGATGTCAATGAACGCAACACTTTCGATACAACATTCTGCTCAAGAATCGTTTCGCCACATGACTTGATTTGATTAACCAACCGGGTAATGCGCGTAATGTAATCGTTGATCGTTTCTTTGTCCTCCATTTGCGTTAACTCGAATTGACGTTTGTAAGTTTGTAACCTTACCACCTTCGCTTTGACGGCACCGGCATATGCTTTCTCCAAGATTTCCCATGCTTGCTTCGTGGATTCATAATCACCAAACTTCTCGAAATTGTCGTTATCAACACAAGAGTGAATCAAGAATACGGCTTTGTAATCCTTCTTCTTTTCTTCCTTGTGTGTAGTCTTACGAGCCTCTGTAGCATCAGCCCCTAACGGTGTGACTCCATTAGTGACAATTTCAAGCACCTCTTGATAACCAAACAGAACCTTCATTTGTTTCGCCCATTTGTCGTAATTCTTCGAATCAAGAATAGGGAGATTTGTGGGAATTCGATCATTGGAAACGGTAGCCATTGTTGTAGCGGAATAGGATCAATAACCGGAGCTCTTGATGTCAAATGTTAGAACAACATAAAAATCAGAATTTTTAGATGGTAAAAATGGTGGAAAAGAAAATTGGGAAGAAGATCAATATTGAGAGAGAAAGAGAATTAGAGTATAGAGAGTAAATTTGGATGAAGTGAAGAATTAGCATTAACCTTTAATTGGGATTATTACACTGTATTTATACATGAGAGAATACAATGGCAAAAACTAAAAATTGCAACTAAATTGATACATGCTGTTAAAAACTGTTGCTGCTGTTTTTTCCTACAAGTAACCGGTTACGCCCTGGGGAGTAACCGGTTATTGCTGTTGCAAAGGCAGCAATAACAACTTTAACCAGCATTCAACAACAAGAGAGAATTGGGAGAACAAGAGAGAATAAGGAGGGAGAAATCCCAATAGTAATTTTGAAGAATTAAAGTGGAGATTTTGTCCGGTCAGAGAGATTGTTATTGATGTTATTCCATCTTTTTCTTCTTATAAAGCTACTATGAGTAAGTTTAGCTAAATTCTCTTTTGTTTGGGTTAGATTTTATTTTTCAAATACTCATTTATTTATCTTAATCATGACGTTATATATGTTCTAGTTATTCATTAATATTGATGATTTTCTTTATTCTTAATGCTTGTTATGAATTAACTACTTATAACTTATTATTCTGGTTTTGAATTGAGATTGAGAAATATTTTTCTTAACTGGATCAAATATTTTTATAATTTAGATACTAAAACTCTAGATACGGATTTAAGTTGGCATTCTCATATATTGTCAAAACTTAATGTTATTTTATTGACTAATAGGGCGAGAAATCGTCCCTTAAACAATATGATTGATTTCACACCGTTGTTTAGACAAACAATATACATAGCAATATATGAAAATATTAACCGAATACTAAGAACATATATAACTGATAATGAGAATACATGAGGAAAAGATAATGAAATATAACCCTAATGATCTCAATTTCAACTATTAAATCTTATTTTTATTCAATGTTACTTTAACATAGTTATCTAACAACAAACTTTTCCAAAACACTCTTAAAATCCTAAGGATTATTAAATAGATTTGAAATAACGCACAAGTTTTTATGGAGACGATAATACTAAAACTTACTTTTGTTGCTAAAAACTACATTCAACAATAACACTCTAGTTGAGTTGAGCTGCATATGCATAGAAAGGAGGGAAGGTTTTAAGGATAAATGAAAGGGAGAGAGCCAATTTTAAAACAAATATTATGAGTCAGTTCTTCTATTCTGTGGAGAGAAATGGAGCTAGGGTATAAGGTGGATTTTCTAAGATTGACAAGAATTTGAAAGCATTAGCATTATATTTTGTCCCTATGTAGAAAATCATCACATCATCAACATAGACATTTGAACCTCTTGGGCCCTTGATTAGCTTAACCTCTTCATTATCCACATGCTTTGTTAGCCTCTATTTAAGACTTCTTCTTCAAGGCAAAAGAACAGGAGATAATAGATGACTGCAATATTGTTTCTATGCAATGACAGAATTGTGAGTTGAAATTAAAATCAATTAAATATACACATTTTTCATTGGACAACAATCCCCACAGACAATCATATTTATATTAATATATGTCCAAACCCTAAACAAAATAAAATAAAAAATAATAAAAACCTATCTGATTTCACCACCCCATCTTCGGGCGTTTTTTTTTTTTTTTTTAATTTTCTTTTCAAGCTTCCATTATTGACATTTTCAAATACTTTTGAACAATCTCATTTCCATCCAGTTGATAATGTCTTGAGCTATCTCTTCTCGTTCAGGCTCAAACAAAAGGTCATGCAAGAAGCCATCATAAAGCTTTATGTCTTTGATCTCAGAAGCTGCCTTGTTGTACAAGTCTTGTGATGCCAATGGATCTGTTACTTTATCAGCAGTTCCATGCAGGACAAAGAATGGTACTGTCACAGCGTTGAAGTTTCGCATTAAGTAGGACGATATTCGCAGTATTTCGTGGCCAGTTCGGACTCTAATAGGTCCTGTGTAGACTAGAGGATCCGAGTATTTCGCCACTAAGGCAGCTGGATCCCGTGAAACTGGAATGCCCCTTTTGTTTGCTCCTTTGAATTGGAACCTTGGTGCTACCAGAGAAAAGATTGGAGCAACAGCCTGCATAAACACATTACACGTCTCGAATGAACAAAATGCACGAAAAATATTCAAAGCGTGATTCATTGTAATAAACATGATGCAGTGCAGCCTACAAAAGCAAAACTTACACCAACTATTGGGTGAGAAGGCTTCACACGCAGCGCTGGTGAGGTTAATATAACTCCTTCAACCATCGCTTCAATTTGAGGGTGCGATGCCGCCTACATAAAAAATGCAGAAATTAAAATTCAAAATTCAACGACGACAAATTTAATAATAGAGAGGTGTATGTAGAAGATTTCAGTCTTACTTTCAACACCACAGCACCTCCAGTGGAGTGACCAAAGAGAAAGCACGGTATCCCAGGATTCTCTGATTTAATACTTTCCAAGAAAGCTCCCTGTTTATATTAAGGGCACAAGTCAAAACACGAAATGGCATTTGAAAACACAATTTACCAAACATCTTTCTCTAACACAATTTCAATGTTCGAAATGATAAAAACTCAACAAATCCTAAAGCTCTGTCTATTTTAAGTATAAGAACAAATATTTCTACAATTGAGATAAGTGGAAAGATACTAACTGTGTCTGCAACCACGTGATCAAGAGAAGGAACATAACCATGTAATCCGTCACTACCTCCATGACCTGTAACATTAAAACATATAACTTTAGACCAGTCACAAAATGAATAAACACCAAAATAAAATGGAGGCACAAGGATTGCAAATGCATATAGCGTAAAAATTAAATTACCTATCCAGTCCATTGCATAGACACCAAAGTTGCACATTGTTAACTGCCTAGCAAAATCGGCATATCTTCCACTGAAAAAGGAGGAGCATTGAGTCAGAATTGGGTGCAAAGCGTAAAAACTAGAAGCCGTTGAGCTCTGAAAGATAATCATAACCAGACTAATCCTATAACAAACAACAGTTGAGCTCTGAAAAATACAATTTAAGGTAATCAAAAGCAAGATTACCTGTGTTCATTGAGCCCGTGAATGATGATCATAATGCCCCTAAAAAAACACAAGGGAAAATAACATGAGTTCAGCAAAATGTTAAAGAGAGTCACGCAATTGCATGCAATAGAATCCAAAAATACAATAAAGAACTGGCAATATCCATTCCCCATACAGTGCCAAATCAATCATTCCAATCACCAATATGCAAATCAAATCACATTCAGCGTGAAGAACAACAGAATGCAAGAGTTTATTCCCTATAACACCAAAACTTCTAATAGAAGGCTTGTCGATGATGACAGTGTCGGTCTGCGTGACAAATGACATTGACTCATGTCTATCAATGAACTTTTTCAAATGTTCACCTGTGTTCATGTCACACGCATGTGCCAGTGTCGTGTGTCGTGTGTCTGATGTCCGTGCATAGGTTTATTTTGCCAAAGTTCAAATCAATTAAATTTTCCTTCAGTCAAATTTCCCAGTTTTGGAAACTGAAACATCCTAAAAACTAAACCCTCACCCTAATTACACACTATGAAAAGCTTAATCACAATCTCTACTTAGAAAGCAAAGTAACAAAAAACAATAGAATCAACAAGATTCCTTCAAATTTCAACACGCAAATCAAGAGAAAACAAACCAGAAAAACTTTTAAAAACAGAGAAATATAACCAGAAAAAACCTTACTTAAGATCACCAAAAACCGGAAACCAAGAACGACAAAACAAAGCGTTATTCCTAACACCATAAAAAATCGAAGTATTCCACCGGCAACAACCGTCATCACGACCCATTCCAACATCCTGCGCCAACGCTCTTCTCCTAAACGTATCCTCCTCTTCTCTAACCAACCACCGTTTCTTCAAATTCCTCTTCGGAGACCCCGGCACCGCCACCCTGTTTCTTCGCACAAACAAAAGAAACGACAGAAAGAAAGTGTAAACAAAGATAAGCGAGCCTCTAAACGCTTTCAAAAGCGGAATTATCCGGTTGCTAGCTCCCGACGTTAGTGGCTCCATCTGCGATTCGATGGAAGACATCCCTAACGACGGTGGCGGTGGTGGATACGGCGGAGAAACGGAGGCGGAGGAAAAAAGTAACGTCGGAAGAAATAAATGAATTGAGAACACAGAAACGCAGAACAGAGACAGCTCAAAACATAAACAATATAGTACTATTATGGATTGACACAGTTGTGTTGTTATTTATACATTTTGTTTGATTAATCTTGTCCGTTTATTTTTACAGATGTTTCTTTTTTTGACGGTTGAGATTCTCTTGTGAAAATGGTGTCTCATTTATGAGACACAAAAAAGTAAAAGCAAAAAAAACCTTGTAAGCATCGGAGAAACGAACGGTGAAATGTGTAATACAGCCAAAAATCGTTGCGTTGATTTGGTTATTAGCTACGACTAGACACGTGGCGGTCTTTGATTTCTAGATTAAGCGGAGGAAAAAACGCGTCTTGGAAAATTCATCCTTTTACTTTTTATTATCATTATTATTAATTATTAATGATAATGAAAATGAAAATATATGAAAATTTCTTTTTTTCAGTACTAAATCATTTTTCTTTCTCATTACCGGTTTTGTCTGCAAATGAGAAATATATCCTTTATCTACCACAGTATTTTTTAGACTGTATTTTTTTTAAGTAATAATAGTTCTTATGTCTCAAAATGACTATAAAAATAAATTGTCATTTTCTAATTATACTGTTTAATTAATATTATTTATATAGTTTTCAATTTTGTATTGATGGTGATGATGAATCCATTAAAATGTGATAAAGGTATTTTAGTAAAAATATTTTTTTATGAATAATATAATTTTTTTAATATGTGTAAATTGATTAACTAAATAGAGTGAATAAATTTTTATAGAAAATTATATGTGCATTGTTGATTGAAATATTCAATTTTTTAATAAATATTTTTTTAATTCTACTTAGAGTTATTTGGACTGTCCTTTGTAAGATTCATGTTTGCTTACGATACTAATAATATATTTGTTTTCGGTTGGTCAATGGTCCACGAAGACCGATCCAATGCTATAAGACCACATCAATCATTGATGTATAAGTGGACATTCATCTATAGCAATTGTACACAAGCATATGCATCTGATGGTCTCTCATGTTCCATGTTGGATAAATAAACGACAATTATAATTGTCTCTTTTATATAAGTGACTTTGAGTCATGCCTACGTACATTTTCACTCACGTTTTAAACTTTCACCCCACTCATATACTAGCTTGAGTATCAAAATGCTAATCTTTTGCAGGTATCCCTCTGATTATCGAATATTTGTCAACACTGCACTAAAAGTCTTACACAATGATCGTCATCAATAAAGGTGAGAAAATTACACAAGAAGGGGCGTTGAATTGTGTACGCGCGATACATCAAATTTTGAATCATGTTCAGAGTGAGTAACAACGGTGAAAAGTCTACTTCCTTTTCTTAACCTTGTTTCAAAACCTAAGGTGTCAAGCTCATATTTTGATACAAGTAAGATGTTAAATCACATCAGAGTCTGGCTTCAAAGTTTATTGCACATCGGAATGTAAATGCATAAGTAATTAAAAGACACATAATATATCTTAGTTCCTTTCAACTGAGAGTGATCCAGTCCCTTTGCATCCTAAGAGCTTTTAACTATAATCAATCAGATTACAATTGCTTAAAACAACAGCTCAAAACTTGTTGCTTAAACCATCGGTTCAAGACTTCCTCCCAAATATATCTAGAATGAGACTTCTTGCTCAAGACCTCAGTGTGATTAAGAAGGAAGTATCATGCTTGAGGGATTGAGCAGAAAGTTCTTAATGGGTAGTTCAGGCAAGGAAGTATCGATCTGGGTGATTGAGCAGGAAGTCCTGAACGGGGAGTTTAGTCAAGGAAGTTTCATGCTTGCAGACTTGAGCATAAGTATTTTCTTTTTGTGGGATTAAGCAGGAAGTCTTGAACTACTAACTTAAGCAATTATAATCATTCTGAATATAGTTAAAAGTTCATGCATTGCGAGGGGACTAGACTACTCTCAGTTTAGAGGAACCAAGATATATTGTGTGTCTCTTTATTTACTTCTGCATTTATATTATGTTGTAAAAACATACTTTGAAGTCAGACTCTGATCTAATTCAGTCTCTTACCTGCATCAAAATTTGTGTTTGACACCTCTTGTTCTGAAGTAGGGTTAAGAAAAAGAAGTAAACTTTTCACTATTGTCTTCACTCTGACATCAGACTATGAATGTGGTTCAGAAATAGTTAGTAAAAAGTGTTTCGATATTTAGGCATACATAATCCAACTTGTCCCCTTTCTTGTGTATTTTTCTCACATTCAAATGTCTTTTGATCTTGCACACTTGAACAACCATTTTTAAACCTTATTGTTCTTTAAATACTTTTTTATCATTAAAACCTTTTAAGGGTATGAACAAATTTTTTTTTTCTAACAATCAACCTTTCACTAATTATATGTTCTTGAATTGAATAATGGCTCTTTCTATATGAAACGTCTTATAATTCTCTTGAATTCTTTTTTGATTCTCTCATGTTTTATAAGTTGCACCTTTGTAGTTGTTTTCTCCCACGACTTTAAGCAACTGTAATTGTTTCCTAACCATTTTCTACTACTTTTCCTATAGGTGGTTCTAAAGTACCTCACACTCGAAGTGCTACCAATGATCCCTAATCTACTATTCAAATTATTTAAAACTATGCTTCACCACTTCTTTCTCATTTGGATGGAATTATTGAAGCTTAAACGATGCTTTCTCAACCCTTAGTTCAAGAAACACATCCAATTACTTCAAATCGCTTTTTGTTTCTCCCACTACAGGATCATGTTCCTCCTCATCACCCTTATATTCCACCATTATTACATGATCTCTAATAACTTCAACCTGCATTCAATGCACACACGGAAAATAAAATTATGTTAAGCATTTTCAATTTTCTACAACAATAGAACATGAGGCTCTTCCTCTTGGAAGAAAATTAAGATAAGATTATAATTAAGATAACAACATAGTTAGAGATGTTGCAATACAACCACTCTATAGTATCTCAGTGGATATTCTCATCGATGCTGGTTCGCAACCATCAAGAGTTCAAGAATTTCAAGGAAGGAATCACCCTCGACATTATGATCAAAATTCACCTCTACATGTTGTGAACGCCAAGGAAAAATGATGATAGTTGTTGCCTCCTAACCAACTAATATAGGTTAGAGTCCATTTTCTAATTCTTCTCAGCATGAATATTTGTTGTGTGATCATTTCCTAACCCATTCCCCTGAACTACATTTCTTATTGCTTTTGAAGGCACTTTCTATGTAGGTAGAGGAACCACTTTGGCATAATCTTTCTCCACGACATCGATTTTCCTTGTTATGAAAAAAGGAAGTCAATTAATAATGACACATATTATATCACAAAAAATGACAACTTGACAAGAAAAAACAAAACAAGAGAAGACGATGAATTCACTATTTTCCAAAAAAAATCAACTTCATTTCCTTTTTACTGCTCACTCAACCAGGAGGCGAGTTTCAATGTATCAGAGTTTCTTTTTGGGTGAGGTTGCCTTGAGGATCAACCTTCTTCTAACACTTAAAGTTACCCTAGAACTTTATGAGCTCTTTTTTCAACCCCGGTTCTTCAACAGAGATATTGGTCTCTTTATAAAATAAATGTCTCAAAAACCTGAACAAAATGGCTCAAGGACTTATCCTTACATTATGGCTGCAAATGGGGTGTATTGTGCTCAAAAAATTTCTCAACCTCCCTCATTGTACTCATCTAGCCCTTGAAAGGATCATCCTTAGAGATAGTGTCCTCTGAGCTATCTCTACACCTTTATATGTTATGTTCACCATATTCTTTACCAAACGCCCATGTTGAAATGTTGCAAAATCTCTCTCGCGTGGTAAGGATTAGGGTTACAAAAATATGTCCGTGAATTTCTTAAAAGAGTTCATATATAGGTAAAAAGTTTATGACCTTGCATTGGAGAACCAAGTCTTTAGGGTGGTCGAGGTCAACAAACTTTTTCATCACATGCAATAGATCAAATAACAAAACCAACATGAATGGGATGCTCTTATACTCACATCAGTATTTGAAGGCTTTCAAATACACCTAATTTATGGGATGGAGTTGTAGAGGGGCAATATATAGATAATTGAGAATTCAACCTCAAAATTGCTAAGAGGAAGAGTAACTCGCATATGAGAGAACGAACATGCATACATATGGAACCCAAACATGTCAAACTTACAACATATATGTTTGTCACTTCCATAGAGTGTCACTTATTAGTCTTATGACAATCTCACTTTTCAGTACACAAGTTCCAGTTTATCCTCTCTCATGTAGAAAAATTGGGTTCCCAAAATCTCGTTATCTACCCGGGAATAATCCTGAGCATTATGAGGAAATTATAATGTTGGTAGTAACATCTTCTTCAACTAGTTTTCTTTGATGTTTAAAGACAAAAATTACTACTATGAGTCAAACATTTGGATCATTTGTCCAACCACCATCTTACTTATTCAACAATAACTTTATACTTAAATTGGATCTCTAAACCCCTAACAACTTTTTGTGCCTAAGAATCATCCATGAGATTTTCTATAACATTAGGCTTAACCATCATGCTTTCCTATATATATATATATATATATATATATATATATATATATATATATATATATATATATATATATATATATATATATATATATATATATATATATATATATATATATATATATATATATATATATATATATGTGAGACTCTCTTTTACGAGGATTAACCATTACCGGCTTACTGATAGAATCAACATCATTAAGTTGCACATCACTAAGATCTACAAAAAAAAAAAATCTAAATCTTGATTTTTTTTTTGTTCTCCATATTCAAGCACGAATTAAAACGGATAAATGAACAAAGGAAGAAAAAAAGAAGGAAATATCTTATATTTTAATCCAATTATTTAAAAAACTCAAATGAAAATGCAGGTATTTAAAAAAACTTAAGTCGAAAGATGAAAATGAATCCTAAATTCTTGATTTATAGGCACAACAAATGTCAAGATCAATAAGATTCACTAAAAGATCAAAATCCACATTCAACGACTCAGATGGATTCTCAAAGACACTTGAGTGCACTCGAATTGTCATAGACGTGTCACCTTCTCACCCTATGCACGTGGGGTATGTCGAGGCTATCGCCACACAAACATTTCATCTCCATGAATGCATATTTATCATACCAACTACTCTCATTCAATGACACCATATAAAGTGCTTTCGCATGTGCATGAACGGAATAATATTAATATTAATGATTATTTTTCATATTATACTTAAGTAGTTATTAATATATATATATATATATATATATATATATATATATATATATATATATATATATATATATATATATATATATATATATATATATATATATATATATATATATCCTGAATATAATTTTTTTTTAAAATAAAAAATAATGTTTAACTTTTCAACTTATTATTTATTTATTACTAATATAGATTTAATTAATTTTCGTTTTTTTTATATAATTCCGTAATAATAGTTTAATCTAAATATTATTAATTCTCTATTATAAAGATTAATTTATAAAATTATATTATTTATCAATAAATTTAATATCACAGTTAATTTAATTGATAGATGGAGGCAGAAGGAAATTACTATACTACTCAAATAATTGGACATTATCCGATTGGGAAGTATTAACTAGAACTATATTTCGTAGCCATTTCGTGTGTGGCTTAAGTTTCTTCGCATTTTCTTCTTTCAATTATTATCTTTTATTTGAATTATTGTGAATTTGAAAGTTGAAACATCTATTAGTCAATCAAGTACAAAATTTACATTTGTTGTTTTTATTAAGCCTTCTCATCTTCGAACATTACGAGGCTGGCTGCAAAATCAAGAATTTTTAACTACCAAAATTGAATTATTGTTTTTTCTTTTTTTTAAGATTGTACATTTTTTATGACTAGAATATTTTTAACTACCAAAATGGGTAATCTTCAAAATGGTAGTACCAGAAATGTAGAGAAAATTATAATAAAATTAATATATACTAATATGATAAAATTATAACTTAAAATTATAATAAAATTAGACTGTTTGGTTTATATTCTCTAATATTTTATACTTTTTATTTTCTTTTTATATATTTGACTTATTTAAAAAAATATGGACTCTGCCCAGGGACGGATCCAGACATTAGATAATGGTGTGGCTAAATATGAAATAAATTATACTAAAAATAAAAAAATAATATTATTTAATGCAATAAATTTATAATGAATATTATATATCATCTATTTTTAGAAATTGAGCTAAAATAACATCATTGTAAATTGTTTCGAGAACATCTATTTCTGTAAAAGTTACAAGACGGTCATTTAACCATTGATCATTCATTTTGTTACATAATCGACTCTTCATGTTAAATATATTTTTGATTAGGTTCTAAATTTTCTGCAATTTAATTTAACCACTACACAAATTTTATGTTAAATATTTTAACCTATACACGACCATAAACCCAAACCAAACAAAACATGGACAAACCGACAGGTCACAACCTAGGTCTTTGTCTCACATTTCTCCTTGTTACACGAAATTTCCTTATCTCTTCTAATAGAAACTCTACCGCCCAATGCGCGACGGTGTTGTCTTCTCTCCGAACGTGCTCTACCATGGGTTTGTCAAAAACCTTCAATTTCTTGTACATTCTTCTACACACAAGACTGAAGGTATTTCGAGGTAGGTCATCTTCTTCTCTATTCATCATTTCTACAACTTATTTATTGTCAACTTAGAATCTAATTATGGTATATCTTTGACACGACTTTAAAATATTATTGCTCTAATAATTTAATTATTTAAACTTTATTAATTTATCTATAATTTTAAATAACTTCAAAATTATATAATTTAATTATTAAACTATTATAAGTTTAATTATTTAGTTATTCAAACTATAGTTTAAAATTTTCAAACAATTTAACCATCTTCTCAATTCTTAATTTCTTGAATGAGATAAACAGTAGCAAAAATTGTAATTAAATTTAGATAATTTAAATATTAAAATAAGTTTAGTAATTCATCTATAATTTAAATAATTTTAAACAATTTTAAAATAAAGAACATTATTAGAAAATATTGATTGTATTCTTCAATATTAACTTTATAATAATTAAATTATATATAATTTTGAAGTTATTTAAAATTATAGATAAATTAATAAAATTTAAATAATTAAACTTTTAAACTATAATATGTTAAGGACTTATCAATTCATTTTAAAATATTCACTTAAAATATACAACATAAAAAATTGTGTAGTGATATAAATAAATTGCAAGAAATTAAGAGTTAAACTAAAATTATATTTAACATGAAATATTAATTTAAAATATTATTATAAAAAAATTAGTAATGGTGTTTTTCTTGATAAATAAAGATAAGTCGGATTTGTAAATAAGTGAAACCGGTTTCAATTTTTAATTAATTATAATAATTGATATGGTCAGTTATTAATGTGTTGTAATTAAAAGTTGTCGTGAGAGCATATTATTGAATGGTATATATTATTACATTTATTCTATAATTAAATACTTTTATTACTAAGCTAGTGGTATATAAAAAAAGATTGAAAATAAATATTTTGGTGTGGCTATAGCCACACCATGCCTATGACTAAGTCCGTCCATGACTCTGCCCTTATTTGTTTGTGAGAATTCAATCTAACATCCATTTTATTGAACCTGACATCCTTTTCATAATATTGATATGATAAAATGGGAAATGGTTAATAGTAAAAACAGGTGAAAATAAGAAATGTAAGAATAGATCATAACCATTTATTATTACAACTATCTCATGATCTCTATTAAAAAGGAAGTTAAATTTAAAATCAATTTAAAATTAACCTCTAAAATAGTGACATGTGTGCATTCTTACCTTTCTTCTTCAAATTCATTCATATTAAATAGCATTGCTCGATAATAATATACTTTGGTTTGAAAATTTTATAAGATTTTTTAAATTATTTGATAGTGTATATGGGGTGTCAGATGTTTGTAAAAATCCAATAAAAAATCTTATGATATTTTAGATTATTTATGGAATTTGCTGAAAAATAAATTATTTGCGAAGTTTTCTGCAATTGTGAATTATATGATTTTTTTTTATTTTTTAGATTTTTAAATAATTAAGACCTAATTTTACGTATTTTTATTTGATATTTTATATAATATTTTAAGTGTTTGATTTTTACTTACAAAATTTATTGCAGAATTGACCGTAGAAATCAGTTTCTGTAAGTTTTATTACACATTTTGGATAATTTGAGTTTTATGTATATTTATCAGTTTTATAAAAAAATTGAAAAAAAAAACAATATTTTTATCATTAATTTAAAATCGTATATGTTTAACGAAAAAAATTAAAATAATATTTTTAGTATTAAGTTAATATGTGAGGGTGGCAATGTCTAAGTACAAGGGGTCAAATAAAATTCTTAAGGATAGCTTTCACTTTTAGGTTGCCAAAGTCATATTCAACATGAATTACGTGTATTTGATAACCTTTTTATATGCTTGTTGTTATCCAATACATGATTTATTAGTCTTCACCCATGATGTCAATTTTCTTGCTCTTCTAATTTTCCTTTTAGGTGGAAACTTGCTCTCACATTTCACAAACCAATCTTATAAAAACAATTTTTTTAAGGCTATGAGTGGATAACTTGGTGGATCTTTCAAATGGATAGATTTTGATTTCAAATTATGTATTTTATATTTGGGTCTTAACTTATATTTTTATATAACACATAAAGTGATGAGTGATATTATATTATAAACTTTTCTGAAAGTGTGGGCATAATTTTTAATGTATGTTTTGTTGGGCGGGTTCTTATCAAGTCGTTGTCTCCATCATTAAAATATTCTCAATTTACTTTGTGTTTTTCCAATAATTTCATATAATTTATTTTTAAAATTTATTTAAATATTTACATAATATGATCCATATTAAAAATCAAAAATCAAAGTAACTCTTATGTTCAGGAATTAGATGATGATCAGAGTGGTTGAGATCAAGATGTGCTATGGTGGTTCAAGACTTCTGAAGCAATGGAGAGCGGACTGATATGCAAGGTCAACACTCATACGCTCAAATTAGCACGTAAGAAAATAATAGAGAAGGATTTTAATACCTCGACAAATGGCAATGATTGCTACTTAAATAAAAGAGGTAGTTAGAAACTGAATGCGTGTGATGAGGCATGCCACGCAATCATTTGTTAGATCGATATGGACGACAAAGATGGGGTTTGTGGGAGAGTTTATTTATCGAGCAGGGAAAAAAGGATACATGTTCAACACTTAGTTCATCACTACAAAGTACACATTCAGTAACATAATACTACTGCGGTTATGTCTTCCAATGTTGTAATATCGCAAACTGGAAGTACCAATGCTTATTTATTTTTTGAAATATATTTAATCACGATTGTTATAAACAATCGTGGTGATAATGTGAGCGGTACAAGGTTCGAATCCTAACAACTATATTTTTTTTCCATTTTTTCTATTATAAAAAGCGTATGTCACTTAATTTCATAAATATATATAATTGAAAATTATTTAATCACAGTTTTAATATTCAATCGTTGCAATATGAGATGTACAACCTTTGCTCTTCCCAAAAGAGAGAAATAATCTTTCCAAAATAGAGAAACGACTATAATGATGATTGAAAATTTTCTTCACTTCTCAAGACGGTCACAAGTCATTCAAGAATATCAACCATTAGAAGTAATCATTGTAAGGATTATATCATCAGATGTTTCATCTTCAACCTATTTTATAAATTTTGTTTTGAAGTGGTAAAGCTTGTATTCCATCATTGTTGTGCTTGATCTACCTTCCACAATGTGGTATATTGGTTGATTCTTGTTGCTTTATCTTTGGATCTTGTAATTGTATTTTTATAAGTGTTATTTGTTGTTGATTTAGTGGAAATTCCGTGCTTAATTGAATCCATGATCATGAGGTGTTTGAAGGAATGATTGAACATGGATTTTGCCTTTTAATGCTGATTTTTTGTAATCACAACAGTGTGCAACCGACTTGCATTATGTGCAAATCTATTTGCACTATGTATTTTTTAACTCAATTGTGCTGATTTTGACACTGTGCAATTAATTTGCACACTGGTGCAATCAATTTGCACAGTCCATGATTTGTTTTTTGACCTATTTTTGGGGTTGTTTTGGTTCTTATGACTTATTCTTTCTATTTTCTTTGTTCTTTACATTGGATCACATATTTGTATGGTTCAATTTGGCATTCTCTTCATCTATTTACATTTTCTTTTGATCGATGAAAGTATTATGGATCATAGAATTTCTTTTGGTGAATTCTTGATCAAGACTAGATCGTTACCTATTTTCTTTTCGTGTGGTATTACTTCCGGATGACGATCTACATATCATTCATCTAGCATGCATTAATACTAATATCATTTTGATCCCTCGTTGTAGGGTGACTTCTATGTAAGTCACTTGGTGATTGCTTAACATAGCGCTACATTTGTCCCTTAACGAATCAGGACATAAACTTTTGTGGCCCAATGTGACACTTGACAAGTGACCAGTGCATTTTGATGTACATTCTTCTATGTTTGTACTTAAGAATTTCTATGGTTTGGTTTGTTTATTTTTCTATTTTATGATGTTTTTATAATTCAGTTTATTTCCAGCCTTATTTAATTTTCGTATTTTATTTTCAGCATTAGCATCTTTCAATGAAAACTCATAACTGGAGCTACAAGAATCAGATTGACGCGTTCTACCAGGCGTTAGAAAGCTAAGACAGAGAGCTACAACTTTCATGCTTTTGCAAAAATCTAATTCGGAGTGAAGGAAGCTTGAATAATTCGTTGAAGTTTCAGTCATAAGAAACAATTAGTTTCTGACCGTTTTTTTATGTTTTTGACCCAGTTGGGTTAAAACCCGAGGATTTGATGTTT
The DNA here is from genome assembly GCA_963966055.1 of Lathyrus aphaca. Lineage (NCBI taxonomy): Eukaryota > Viridiplantae > Streptophyta > Magnoliopsida > Fabales > Fabaceae > Lathyrus > Lathyrus aphaca. The sequence continues at coordinate 34,978,149 of OZ014524.1, forward strand.
CTCCTTTAACCTAGAAGCTTTGTTACAGTTCAGGGCAGACCGATCTTTCACTTTCTTTTCACGAATTTTTCTTTGCTTTATATAGATTTCATGGAGAACTAATTTCCATAGGCAATTTCTGCTGCTTACGGGTTCCATCGCTTTGAGGTTATTCTAATACCAATTTAATTCAGTTTCTTTTCAATCCTTTTCTATGAAGTCATTTGCTTAATTTTATTGAAATCGTTTGCTTAATTTGATTGTGTTCATAGGATATAATTGATTAAATTCGATTGTATGCATGTTTCTAAATTTAATTGTGTGTTATCATTTGCTTAATTCATTAACCCATCACATTCTTAATTGTTTACTTAATTTAGTAAAAAGGAACATAATTCATTTGATTTTAATAAGCACTTGTCTAATTGATCTCATAATCGAATAGGATCGAAGTCGCTTAGGTATTGGTGTTATAATAGTCGATGATAAGTCAGAACCTGAATTAGTAGGATTAGTCGTTTTAGCTTATTTTTATAATCACTTTTTCTTGAAATTGAAACTTAAAACCCCCATAAACTATTATTGTAATTGGTTAAAAAATTCAACACAAGAATCCTTGAGAGGCGATACTCGAGTTGTCGTTACCGTAAACTATATTTTTAAATCACTCATTTTTTACCCGTGTGCGACAACAAATCAAATTGGCGTCGTTGCCTGGGATTCTTGTAGATTTTAACCAATTTTAGGATTTTAGTTTAGAGTTTTGTTAGAGTTGTGTTTTTTGTTTTTACTTGTTGATTTTCAGGGTTGCAGTTTGAAAGTCACTGTTTCGATTTGCCTCAAAATCCCAAATTATGCGTTTTTCTATTTTCTTAATATTTATTTTCTATTTTTTCATATTTTCAAAAAAAAAAGGAAAAAATTATGCGATCTTTATTTGATTTAATTAGATTTTTAGCGTTATTTGTATATTTTTTAGATTTTATTTTAATCGCTTTTCTTATTTTTCATTCTTTTTAAATCTGTAGTGATTTTACTTAATTCTTTCTATGTTGAAATTGATAATCATATCATGGCTGATAAAATGACTCTGAGAGAAGTGGTTGCACTTTATGTGAATTATAATTCTTTATATATTTAATATCATGTTGTTGCTATGCCTTTCGAATTTAATTATAGTTTAATACACTTGTTGCCAAGTTTTAATGGTTTGCATGTGAGGATCCGAATAACCATCCGAATGAATTCCAAGTTGTGTGCTCTTTACCTTCCGAACCTTCACTAGAGGACATTGTCAAGCAAATGACTTCAAATAATATCAAGTATCTACAACAAATAGATTCTAATTTTCAAACCTTGCATACTTCAATGAATGTCATGCAAAAACAACTTAATCAACTTACCACTTTAATGAATGGCATGCAGCAAGCTTAAGGATCAAACCAACAACCCTTGGAATAACATTTTGTTTTTCAAATAGAGTTTCATTTTGAAATTGTTGATGATACTTGTACTGATTTGTTTGTAGCTGATTTTCCATCATTGTCTGATTTTGATGATGTTTACTCTTGTGATGTATGTACTGACACTAAAATTTGATATTCTTACTGCAGATGAGGTTGTAAATGAAGTTGTTCATGTCAATGAAGCTCTTGACACCCCGGCTTCCCTAAACAAATCATCCATCGAGAAACCCCCCTCTTTAGAGCTCAAACCACTTCCTAATAATTTATTTGAATTTGTGCAGGAAGAGAAATTATTACATGAACATAAGAAGGGAATTGGGCGGACCTTGGTTGATACTTGTGATATTATCCCATCCATGAGTATGCATATGATCTCAATTTAAGATGGAACAAAAGTAGTGAGACAATCCTTTAATCCTTTGATTCTTGAAGTTGTAGAAAAGGAGATCATTATCACGTGCACATTCAACACTTTTACTTATCGAAGATTCTTCTTTGATCCTGGAATAAAAGGCGATGGCACTGATAAAAACTTCAAGATTAATGGATACCACCCAAAGCTACTATATGAGACCCCCACTTTGGAAGAAGAGACTGTAGAATATATCTCTTTATAAAATGCAACTTATGTGATCACCTATCCTCCTTGACTGCTCGGGTGTATTCTTTCCTTTCTTTTACTCCCTCTTATTTTATATTTATGTCCTTTCATTGAGGACAATGCATGTTTTAAGTGTGAGGGAGGGAACCATTTCCTTGTTTTTTTTTATTTTCTTTTTCTTAAAAAAAATCTAGACTTAAAAACACAATGCATTTTTTGAATTTTTTAGGTTATATATTAATTTGAGGTTAGATTGTGGAGACTTGGTAAAACTTTATAAGATCGGTATCATTTTAACACCTTAAGTCTCCCGAATATGGAAATTTATTTGAATACTTGTTATGACATGGTCTTAAGTTCTCATCCTTTAATAGCTCTTAAGTAGTTTATCTAGCAGTTAACACTATCTAGAAATCACACAATAAGTAATTAAGCTGATGCAAATAAGTGAATGATCATGTGCTTAATAAGAAATATGAATAGGAATCCGCCTTTTAAGTTAGGTGACCCTCACCCAGTTATTTAGTGTAACGGTTGTGAAACATTCAAGAAAAAAACTTTTGTTGCTAAAGTGGTTCACTTTGAAATTTTAACAAGATATGGATCATAGTCACTAACATACTTATTTACCACGTGTATGAATAGATAACAGGTTTAATGTGATTGCTTAGAATGAAAGAGAGCAAAAATGAGGGTGAGTAAGTTAGACTTAGACATAATTTCATGATTCAGATTGGTTTGTATATGAGGGATATTTATGATCACATAATTGCAGATTTGTGTTCTTACGATATCTTAGTGTGCAAGATTAGTACCTATTGATACAATCTTAACCAAATAAGAGTTTGTAGCCTTGAATGGGTATCTGAATGCTATTATTTTTCATGAGTCTTGATTTCTATTTTACTTGGAGTGCAAAAGTTTAAGTGTGGGGGAATTTGATCAGTGTATTTTGATGTACATTCTTCTATGTTTGTACTTAAGAATTTCTATGGTTTGATTTGTTTATTTTTTTCAATTTTATATTGTTTTTATAATTCAATTTATTTTCACACCTTAATTAATTTTCGTATTTTATTTTCAGCATTAGCAACTTTCAATGAAAAACTCATAACTGGAGCTACAGGAATCAGATTGACGCGTTCTACTGAGCGTTGGAAAGCTAAGACAGAGAACTACAACTTTCATGTTTTCGATAAAAGCTGATTCGAAGTGCAGGAAGCTTGAATAATTAGTTGAAGTTTCAGTCATAAGAAACAATTAGTTTTGGACAGGGTTTGGGCCGATTTTTTTTATATTTTTTGACCCATTTGGGTTAGAACCCGGGGATTTGATGTTTCTCCTTTAACCTAGCAGTTGTGTTACGGTTCATGGGAGACCAAGCTTTCACTTTCTTTTCACAAATTTTTCTTTGCTTTATATGAATTTCATGGAGAACTAATTCCTGAAGGTAATTCCTGCTGCTTACAGGTTCCATCGCTTTGAGGTTATTCTAATACCAATTTAATTCGATTTCCTTTCAATTCTTTTATATGAAGTCATTTTCTTAATTTGATTGCAATCGTTTGCTTAATTTGATTGTGTTCATAGGATAGAATTGCAACCGTTTGCTCATATCTTTTATATGAAGTCATTTTCTCAATTCTTTTTTATGAAATCATTTTCTTAATTTTATATGAAGTCATTTTCTCAATTCTTTTATATGAAGTTATTTTCTTAGGATAGAATTGCAATCATTTTCTTAATTCGATTCATAGGATAGAATTGCAATCGTTTGCTCAATTCTTTTATATGAAGTCATTTTCTTAATTTTATATGATCTCATCATTGAATAGCATCGAAATCGCTTAGGTATTGGTATTATAATAGCCAATGATAAGTCGGAACCCGAATCAGTAGGATTAGTCGTTTTAGCTTATTTTTATAATCACTTTTATTTTAATCACTTTTCTTGAAATCGAAACTTAAAAACCCTATTAATGTTATTGTAATTGGTTAAAAAAATCAATATAAGAATCCTTTAGAGACGATACTCGAGTTGTCATTACTGTAAACTATATTTTTAAATCACTCATTTTTTTACCCGTGTGCGACAGCGGATCAAAATTGCTTAATATAACACTACAGTTGTCCCTTACCGAAGTGGAACCTAAACTTTCATGGCCCAATGTGACACTTGATAAGCCCAATGATGGTTGATTTTTTGCATTAAGTTCAACACCTTTTAAACTTGTTGTGTAGAGGCTTTGATTCTATCAATCTTCTAACAAGTCTTCATTAACATTGACTTAAGAGTATTGGTCAATCATTATAGTTTAGGACGCGAGACAAAATATTCAAACCAATGTTGCTTTTTTTAGGCTTATGGCATTGTTATTCTTGTGGATGATTAAGTTCACCACATTATTATGTATATATTACTACTATATTGTATTACTATATATTTATGTTTCTTTCTCGCTCTTTATATCTCTTTATTTTCTTTTTTTCTCCCTATCTCATTTATCTTTATTATGTTTTATTTTCATTATCCATTAACATGTTTATGCTTTTTTTTCTCTTTTGTCCATTTGGACCTTGTTATTTTATACTTGTGCTTTTTCTTTTGTCCATTCAGACAAAAAACATTAATAAATGCTTAAACCTCTAATAGTTTGTGCTCCTAATCTTGGACAATGGTTAATATCCATTGCATAGGATGATCTCTACATTTAGACTTCTTGGCTTAATTGTGGACTTATGGACTTAAACTAAAACAACTTGAAAACTAGACAAAAGAAATAAGCGTCTATTCCCCGAGTGTTACGTATCAGAGCACCTACACCGACTCGACCTAGTGAAGATAATCATCTTCCTTCCAGCTACCTGCACGTTACCAACATAGGGGTAACATTCAAACAGAATGGGTGAGATATCTAATTATAAACGATATATGATAAACAATACTTAGATAAGGATCATAAACAATTCACCACTTCACATCATCAACCAGAACAACAACTTAACAATCATCCACCTTTTATCAACTTATTTTACTAATTATTATATCCATCAACATTTTCTACATAAACCGCATAATCATATATTCATCACGAACTACTTAATCAGCCTAATCAACACAATTCACTCAATTAACTCGAAAAAAACATAAACAACTTATCAACTTGAATGACATACACAACTTATCAACTTGAACAACATAAACAACATAATCGACATAAATAGCGCAACTCAGATACGATTCGACTATGCAAATGCATGTGGTACCATTCAGAGTAAAATTCCCAACTTAAAATTATTGCCAGGTTATCGAGGCAACCAAGGCATAAGCCTTCAACTTTCAACTTGGTGTCAATTCAGGCCAACGTGGTGTGAGCAACGACTCCAACATAAAAATGAAAATGATTTACATAGCATGCACGACTTTACAACATAACAACATACAACATCAAACAACACAACCAACTTATACAACTTGAACAACTTAAATCAACGTTGGCTTTTAAGCCTCCAACTTGAACAACGCAACAACTTTGACAACACAAAACAACTTAGACAACATGAGCAACTTAAACAACATAAACAAGCAACACAAACAACTTATACGATGTCAACAACTTAAAATCAACATTGGCTTGTAAGGCCTCCAACATAAACAACACAACAACTTCTCGTAACCAGAACAACTTACCAATTCAACCTGTACCTGCAACTCAACTTTTCAACATCTTTTCAACAAAACAATCCAACAAAAATCAACTATTAAACTACCCGACTTACCTCGACTATTTTCGTTAAATTTCGGGCAACTAAGTTTTTCGCCTAATTCGGCTAAACCGACACTATTTTTAACATTCTGCAATTATTACGATTTATTCTGAAAATTCTGTCAAAAGCTAGTAATTTTTTTTATAAGTTCTTCTGTCATAAAAACAACACAGTTTATGGCAATATTTTTGTTTCTGTAAATTTCTAAAATATTACTTTTTCTGTCAAAAAGTTTAGTACAGACTAATATCTACATTTTGTTCCTCGCGACTGATATTTTACTCCTACCGATCATTGCTACTGAATTCTAAAATTTTAATACAACTTGTGGTTTTAGCATATTATAATTCATGAAATTATATTTGATAATACTTAAATTGGTGAAACATGGTTTAGTGGATTAATTAAGAAAACAGTTGCATAAAGTATAAGTTAATTACTAAAGTGCTACAGCGAAACAGCATTAAAATAATCCCCCCCACAAGCAGGGTGGATTGCGCCACCCTTCCTAAAACTTTGTGTGGCTTGCACCACCTTCCCATGAGGGAAGCAAGTGGCTTGCACCACTTTGATCATGCCATCCACACCATTTTTGTGGCACCCGCCACTTGGGCCATAGCTTGCGCCATGTGACCTTAGGGAGCAAGTGGCTCCCGTCGGACCTTCCTCTACCGGTCTCTGTTATCGTCCCCAAACCAACATTTTTTTTCATAAATTTATACAGCACAATAATATCAACACAACCAGAAGAACTTTTAATCAACAAAAATCAACAATCGGATAACAAATTTCACACAAACAATTACTGCAATAATAAGCTACCGATCTTTATACACAACATCAACATCAACAAATACGCAACATATACACCCACCCAAACCTAGTATCATTTATCATACCCAGTTATAAGGATCGAACCCCACCCTTACCTTGGATTAACGGTTGCTCTAATAATTTTCCGGTTAGTCTCCAAAGTTCTCCGATCGAATTTCCAACCCTTTGCCTCTATGAATCTTTTTCTTTCCTCTTTCATCCATGGAGATTAGAAATACGAACATGCTGCCATTGAGTTCCTATCTTGACCAAAATTTAGCCTCCATCATTATCAATCCCGTAACTACTATTTGACCAATTTCCGGCATGAACTTCCAAACTTCAAATGCGTTTTTCTCCTTCAATACCGAACATATTGACACGAAATCATATATCAAATTAAAGGGAATTTCATAAGCTTTCCATAAATTCAAGAATCGTTTTAATAGGAATTACGAGTAAAAAGTTATCACCTGTTTAGTGGAGGTTGTACCGTAAGTGCGAAAATGGAGATATGATCATGAGTTCTTCTTTCTCCTTCTTTGCTCCCTAGCTATTTTCTCTCCTCTAAAACTCGTATTCTTCTTTAAGACTTTTTCCTCTATAACTTCCATGTCCATTTATCTTGCTACCAATTAACCTAATTTTCTTATCATATAATTCTATTATATTGGGCCTAAGTCATACACCCTCTTAATTGTTAATTCCGACAAAATCTAAGCCTAATAACCAACATGCTCCAATAATCAATAATATCACTTATAATATTATTTTCTCGACTTTCCGACTTAATATTTTGTATTAACGACTTAATTCACCATAATGCCAATAATCAATTTAATAATTCACGACTAATTATTTTCTCCCGACTTAATCGATTAACTTCCGATTATCAACCAAATGGTCCAAACAATCCTAACAATATATCCAACAATACCCGGAGAATATTCCATAACATCTTCCACAACTTGTATCAACTTAATTAATTAAATTCGACTTAAACCAACTTATAATTATCAACATAATATTCTGATATTTTGGAAATCAACTTAAATCAACGCAACCTAACACAACATACTACAATTATATTTAATTAAATAATTAATAAATAAACGGGCGTTACAGTCGTCATACAGAAAAAATGCAAAATCTTCATTTTTGTCTCTGTCTACTTCATTTCTTGTGCTTAAAGTCTTGTTTCTATCTCATTTTCATTATTTTCTTCCATGAGTCAAGTATAACTAAATACCTGCAAAAATATACAAAAACTCGCGTAATATTGTTCGAAATAAAGAAAATCATAACTTAAATAAACGGAAACCATGCAAATATATCAATACAAAATCGTGTTATCAACCAACCACTTGAACAAACATTAAAACAAAACAAGTATATATATCACGGGTAAAATGTACAAGTATCGAAGTATGCTTATGCACAAGTATCATAACAAAATTTAAAACAAGATTATACACAATTTGGACATTATGTGCAAAACTATAAAAAAAAAACTATCGCAATACGGTCCAATAAAAATACCAATCCCCGGAAGCGGCGCCATTTTGTTATACTGCGGTATAGCGGCAAGCAACAAAAGTTTTGGAAGCATTTTTCCAGGAATTTATCGTGTCCACGGAGATCGGTGTTACTGAATTGTCGTTCGACAAAATCTAAGTTTATGAGTTAGGATTAAAAATGGGTATAGTAAAATTGGGAAAGTAAATATAAACATAAAAAAAATTCATTTTTCAAAGAGAAAAAAACTTATCAGGCATGCATATAATCTACTCCTCACAAACATAAATTTATCGACCGATTATACTCAACCTACAATACTCCTCAATATCATTCAGTACCGCTCACAATAATGTCCTTCTATGGCACACTGAGCTGAGAGAGCAACCATATTACTATCATTGTCGCTCTTGCGCACGATGTAGCACACCAAAGTCGATTTTAATTTAATTGATGTATTTTATTGTGAATTATGACGTTTATGATGTTATTTAAAGTTTTAAGGAATTTTGGGGATAACTTAATATATTATTAATATTAGAAATATTAAGTTTAGTGGTTTATTTTATTATTTGAGATTAAATTGAATAAAATAAAAGGAATTAGAGGATAAGGGCATTGTGCTCTTTTGGTAGAGAATTAGTGAGGGTTTTATGGGGAAAGACTAAAAGAGGTCCTAGGGGAAAGAGTGACAAAAGAGGGGAAAGTTGGAGAGTACGATCACTTGGAACGATCGCACTTTTGGGAGAAGAGCTCTAGAGAAGAAGAGAAGCTAGGGCTTGAAGGTTAGAAGGATTTTCGAAGATATTGTAGAAAAGCTTACGGAAATTAAGGTATGGGGAGTATTTTACTTTCGATATTATAATATGGGAATGAAATTGGGGGTTTTGAGGTATAGGTGTTAGGATATGGGGTTTTGTGATGAACTGCATTTTGATGATTATTTTGATAAATATAATGATGTAGTTGATGTAGTTGATGTTATTATGAGGCATGTTGATGTTAATGATGTTTTATGATGTAATGCTGTCAATTTATGTGTTTTGGAGGGGTTCTATAGCAGAAGAAGAAGGCTGGAAATCGCAGAAAAATTCTGCAGAATCACGAAGCTCGCTTAGCGAGAAGAGTCTGTGAGTTGGGCGCTTAGCGAGCAGGATGTCTCGCTTAGTGAGCCCTGAGAAACTTTGAAAAATGTCCTTTTTCCAAAAACTGTTTTGAGGTGGTATGTCCTAGATTTCTATGATGTTGTAGAGTTGTAATATGATATGTTTTAAGGAATAAAATGAGTAGGATTAATATTATGTGATGTATGAAGATTATCTTGATTTTTATGAGTTGTGAAGCATGAGTAGAATTAGTAATTAATTGATGTATGAAGAATTAGATTAATTTCCTTTGAGCATGAGGTATGATTATACGATGTAGAAGTATGATGACATGAGTGAGTATGAGGAATAATGATGTAAAATGAATGCGGATGCAATGTTTATGATGTTTTGAGGATGATGTGTATAATTTGCGTCTTGCATTCATGGCATTGAAGTATGAGGGGACTTCGTTCCATTGGTAGCTGTAACACGGTGGGAGAACTGACCTTAAAAAGATTTTGAGTTCGGGGGTAGGTTATACAAAGGGAAGGTGTTAGCACCCTTTATATCCATGGTTATCCATGGGCTCTTAGTTACTTAGCTCACTTTAAATTGTTTTGAGAAAAGTGTAATGTGTGATTAAAATTTTCTAAGTACTTTATAATGATCCTCGTATGGATGTATATAAAGACTTTGTTTTGAAAATTTGTTTGAAATGTGAAGTGTAAAATGTATTTTGAAATGTGTGAGCAAGTACTTAAGAGGAACCTACCTTATATTAAGTCTTTATTGTTCTTATATGTTCTTTCAATGGTAAGACTAGCCCTATTATTAAGGAATAGGTAGTCATTACCTTGGATGTAATAAGGGACATGTATAGGGACATCTGAATATAGGCAACTGTAAGGTGTCTTTAGCAATTCGTAGGGACTTATCATCTTTTATTCGAAGGGACAAGATCATTTATCGTAGGCAACCTTGAAGGGACTTGATCTTATAATTTGAAGGGACTTGATGATATTTTATGAAGGGACTTTACTTAAGACACCTTACTTGACCTTAGAAATAGGCAACATGAGAGGTAACCCTAGAAAGTGCAAGATGCCGATCAAAGATCGACTTACGTGTGTGAGTGTTTATATTCAAGTATTTATCTTATTTAAGATTAATTATCTAAGTCATTTTAATTACACATAGTTATACACACCCTAAAGTTACTAACCATGGTAATAAAAATATTTACAAAAATAAAATAGAGACAAAAAAATAAATCTACGACTATTACATGGCTTTTGCAATTACATAATAATAGAAACAATAATGATAAATATAATAAATAAGCAATAATTTAAAGGTTAGTAATAATAATAATAATAATAAAAGGGGTTAGTAAAAATATAAAGAATATAAAATTCAAGAGAAAAATATTATTTTTTAAGTTAAATAAACATTTAGATAAATTTTTTAGAATAAAATAGAATATTTATAATAATAATAAACAAAATAATAATTATTTACAAAACATGATTAATTATTTAATTATAAATTAGAACAAAAATTAATTAAATTTAATGTTAAAGTTAATTAAAAAAAATAGGGTTAATAATAAAATATTAGGGTTTTGAAAAAATTAGGGTTTAGATTATTAATTGAAATATATAATTTACAAAAACATAATAATTATACATATATATACTTATTATAAAATAAACAATTTAAATTGTTAAGAAAATAAATTATAATTTTTTAAGAATATACAGAAAATATTATAATGTTATTTAGAAATTATTTTTATAATTTATAATTACTAGTTTAAACAAAATAGAATTAATATAAGAAAATAAATTGAAAATAAGAAAAACAAGAAAATTGGCCAAAAAGTAAGGACCTGGGATTTGAACCCAGGTCCCTTACCTCAATCATCCACCATCAAAACCAACTGAGCCAGCGTACGCTGGTGATAACTATCCACAACAACATTGTTTTATCATGAATCTGCAAAATAAATGAAATTAAAAAGCAAAAACTGCTTTCGGCCAGACTCGAACCATGGTCTTTACCCCAAACACGCATACGCCTTGCCAACTGAGCCACCAACGCTTGGTGATAATAATCTGTAAACCAAACATAATAAAATAAAACAAATATTTAAACAGAAATCCGCGCCAAAGTCATCTTCTTCCTCCAACTGTCGTATTAGGCTATAGTGACACTTCATCCGTCACTAAAGCTTGTAGTGACAGATCTTTGCCGTAGCTACATGTCCTGGAGATTCAAAAACACATCACATACAATATAAATTTGTTCTAAGGGTGTAAATTGATTAATGTATGTCCTCTAAGTCCAAATAGGTCCTTAATTTGGTATGATTTTACTTGCTTCATGAAACCCTAATCCACGGCTTCATGAACCCTAACAATGGCTTTTAGCCGTTCCTGCATCAAACCTCAAATCAAACTATCCAGAAACATTGTAAACATCATTATAAACAACAATATATAATCAAATTCCATTTATATTGCTTGTATCATTGAAATCGAAAAATCAATTTTCAAGCTAAAAGATGAAATCGGTTTATGCATTTTAATGAGTTTTGGATGATGTAATGCATTGGGATAGCATCAAGGATGATCAAGGAAGAGATTGCAACCTTCAAAACACTTTGATATAGCCTGCAAAATAGAATCCAAATTATGAGTTATTTTATGAAAATTTGAAGTTTGATCTTACTCTTGGAGGCTAAATTTCGTGTCCTTGTGTTTGCTTCATGTTATACATATATAGTATGACCTAACTAGGTCAAAAAATCAGATCATCCTTTGGACTTTTGGATCATTTGAGATTGAAAAAGATATGCTTCCAAATATTGAAAAAATCTTGATATATCCTTACTATTTTGGTTGATCTGATTTTCCATGATCTCAATCACTTTTAATTAACCTTTAAGACTTTCTAGAACCAAAATCCTATCAAATATTGAAACTTTTATATTTTATTTTGATTTAAAATGATTTTTAATGTATAAAATCATAATAAATAAAATAAAATGAATAAAAATTTGAATAAATGATTTTTAATTCGTGCATGATGTCATAGTAGTGTTTGGGTCATAAAAATGCAAGCCCATTTGGAGAAATTTGGTTCTAAGGTCCCATTTGCTTCATAGACCTCTCAAAAATTTTCCAACTTTGCAAATGCACAAATCCCTCAATTTTAAGGCTATGAAGGTGTTATTAGACATTTTGGAAAGCTTAGGGAGTACTCTAACCAACCTCTTTGGTCTCATGTCCATATCTTTTACCATTATCAAGTTATGCCCTTTGGAAGATGTTGACTTTTTGTTGACTTTTAAAATGACCTATAATGTCTTAGCTCATACCTTCCAAATGAAGCATTTTAGGGCTTGGCTTGTGAGATACAAAGTTGTAGAGAATTAAATTTCCTTAAAAATGAGCTTTGGATGGAAAAATTTTGATGAAGCATGTGAAAGTTATGGCTGGTCAAAGTTCTGTTGACTTTTCCTGTGAAAACCCTAATTTATAAACTCCTGATTCTTGATGATCTGAAATCTCCTTGATGAATCATGATCAACCCTCGATCAAATGATGAATTTTACTTCATAAACTTGATGTTGGCAAAAAATCATGAAGTTTGACTTTGGTTTGACCATAGTTGACCTCAGTTTGACTTTTTAACTACTTTGACTAATTTTAGCCTATCTGATCATTTAACTGAGCAAACCTTTTGGGAAAGCCTTGAAACTTGTCATAGGGATTCTTGAAGACATATAGGATGCTATGAAGCTCACTTGAAGCCTTGGAAGTCCATTTAGCCTAATGAAATCCAAAACCCTAGTTTAGGATGCATTGCTTAGGAGGATGCATTGTCTGAGGGAATTGTCAAACTTTCTGACTAATTGTGAACCTTGTGAACCTCTTGAGATACCTTGTGAACCTTGTGAACCTTGTGAACCTCTTGGGACACCTTAGTACACAATGTCTTGTCTAGGTGAAGGCAAATTTTGGGGTGCAACAGTTGCCCCTGTTCAATTTTCTGAAACCTGAGGGGTTAGATTGGTATATGTGCCATTCGTGACCTGGAAGGTTGAAGGGGATTGAACACAAAAGCCCAAAAATTTGCACTCGCCGGTGCGTAAAGTAACACTGATGATTAGTGTATATGCTTAAGTGGGCTTGAAGATGCCACTTGGAAGAACTGGAGATGGGCTTATAGATGCCATCCATACCATCAGGAGGTAATAATATCTTGATGTTGATACTGGATATCAGTACTAGGTCTTCGTATAGGCCGTCTCTGAATCGTTTATGCAACATGGTTTGAATTGAATGCTAGCACTAGATCTTCGTATAGATCGTCTCTGCATTATCTCTGGGGAAAAAGAATATCCTTCATTAAGTGTCAGGGCTTAGATCTTCGTATAGATCGTCTCTGAACCATATCTAAGAACATACTTTAATTTAAGTGTCAGAACCAAATCTTCGTGGCGATTTTTTTCTGAATTAAGTATCAGCACTAGATCTTCGTATAGATCGTCTCTGAACTATTTTGAATTATTGAATAGACCAGTAGAAATAAATCTTCGTGACAATTATCTCTTCTGGAAATATCTTGGATTAGGGAATAGATCTTCGTATAGACCATTTGCCTACTATCTAAGGACAACTTGAGTATTGATTATCAGCAATGAATCTTCGTAGCGATCATCCCTGAATTAAGTATCAGCACTAGACCTTCGTATAGATCGTCTCTGAACTGTTGTAAATTGTTGATAGTATTTTATCTGCCTGTACCTATCCTGCAAAGGGAAGGTTAGTTTATGCAATATGCATGCATGTATGGCATGGTGCATCTAAGTAAATGTATTATGCATTTATGGATATGTTATGGTATGATATAAATGATGTATGTATGAATCATGCATCCTGAAGTGCCCGGATATCTTTGTATAACAACTGATGGCTAGGGAAAATAAATCTCGATTCATTGCTGAAGAATATGAGGAACTCGTTTCCGTCTTGTTTGATAGTATAATATTTATAACCCCCTGTCTTCGTTTGTCGTACTTTAATTGAGGGAATAAGTTCCTGAGTATCCTGACTGAGGATAAAAGAGATGGACATGAATTCAAGGGGAGATGTAACTCGAAGTATCTATGAAGATATATTTGCTCTGCTGGGGATTTATAATTGTCTGGTGGGGATGAACCGGCGAAGCTTCGTTGAATTCCTATCTCCCTTTGTTCTTCCTTAGTAAATACTATTACTGCATTTTATGCATTTCTAGTAAACATCAATCATATTCAAAAGCATACATACATTCAAACACAACCAATGGACGTTTTCGCTTAGGTAAACAGGGTAAAAGTAAATCTGGATTCAAAGACGAAATTTTATTTATATTATAAAGTGACCTATACACAGGTACGTTTGTACAAGGAGACAGAAATCCTAGTAAGAGGAATTTGTCGTAAAAGTTTTACAAAAACAAAGAAAGACAGCTATGTGAGGAATGATCCTATTGAGTTTCAATTCTACTATTGCCATTATCTTCAAGTATCTCATCTTCTGCTGTTGAGATGGAAACGATTGGATTGATCCTTATCTGTTTGAACTTGAGTTAAGTATTACTGACAGTTGGAGTTATATGGGTGATCCAACGAGACATAGTCATACGCTTTAATCCCTAACTTTTGCCTGGATTGCCTTTTCAGGTTTTCAATCCACCGGGATACCCTTTTTTGCCCAAGCCGCCTTTTCAGGTTTTCGACTTGCCGGGTGTACATTTTTTTATATACATATCCCTAATTTTTGCCCGAACCCTTTTGGTTCGCCGGGATGCCCTTATTTTTGCCTAGGCCATTCAACCTAGCGGGTCTCTTTTTATACGTAGTATTTTTTTAACTATGTATGCGTTTACGGGCTATGGGAAGTCTTCACCATCCATAGTAGTAAGCATCATGGCACCTCCTGAGAATACCCTCTTGACTACAAATGGTCCTTCGTATGTAGGAGTCCATTTGCCCCTAGGATCACCCTGTGGTCACGCTTGATTACCAAGTCACCAACTTGATATACATTTTGCTTAACCTTCTTGTTAAAAGCTTTGATCATCCATTTCTGGTACATTTGACCGTGACAAAAAACTGCCAGCCTTTTCTCATCAATCAAATTTATCTGGTCTAGTCGAGTTTGAATCCACTCATCTTCATCCAATCCTGCATCCTTCATGATTCTTAAGGAGGGGATCTGAACTTCAATGGGCAGAACTGCTTCCATACCATAGACTAAGGAGAATGGGGTTGCCCCTGTTGAAGTACGTATTGTAGTACGATAACCATGAAGAGCAAATGGTAACATCTCGTGCCAATCCTTGTAAGTAACAGTCATCTTCTGTAGAATCTTCTTGATGTTCTTATTAGCGGCTTCTACTGCCCCATTCATCTTCGGACGATACGGAGAAGAATTGTGATGCTTAATCTTGAACTGCGTACAAAGATTAGTAATCATGGTATTATTCAGATTAGAGCCATTGTCTGTGATAATCCTTTCAGGGATGACATACCTACATATGAGATTATTCTTAATGAATCGAGCCACCACATTCTTAGTAACAGATGCAAGTGAAGCTGCCTCCACCCACTTTGTAAAGTAATCAATAACAACCAGGATGAAACGATGCCCATTAGAAGCAATAGGTTTGATCTCACCAATCATATCAATGCCCCACATGGCAAAGGGCCAAGGATAAGTCAACACATTCAATGGAGCTGGAGGTATATGCACTTTATCATCATAGATTTGACACTTGTGACATGTTCTGGAATGTTGATAGCAGTCAGCTTCCATGGTAGACCAATAGTAACCTGCTCTCAATATTTTCTTTGCCATGATATGACCACTAGAGTGAGTGCCAAAGATTCCATCATGCATGTCTTCCATAATCTTTGTTGCTTCCTTCTTATCCACACAACGAAGCAAAGTTGAATCATGATTGCGCTTGTACAAAATTCCATTACTCAAGGAGAATTTAGCAGAAAACCTCCTCATAAACATCTTATCTTTGACAGATGCCCCTTCAGGGAACTCCTGAGTTTCAAGATATCTTTTCACTTCATAGAACCAAGGCTTTTCCTCTCCTCCTTCAGTATCAATCTCATTACAATATGTAGGCTTCTCAAATCTATCAATAGTAATCTTGGGAGCTTCATCATCCCAGCTAATCTCAAACATAGATGCCATGGTGGCTAATGCATCTACCAACTGATTTTCTCCTCGTGGAATATGTCCAAAGGTAATCTCTTCAAAATATGGGATCAAAGACAACACATGCTCTCTGTAAGGAATAAGATTTTCATGCTTGGTATCCCAATCTCCTTTAATCTTACTCACTACCAGGGCCGAATCTCCATATACGTCCAGGAACTGAATCTTCATATCAATGGCAGCTTTTATACCCAAGATACATGCCTCATACTCAGCCATGTTATTGGTACAATAGAAACAAAGTCTTACAGTAATCGGGGTATGACAACCTTCAGGGGAAATGATCACAACACCAACACCATTACCAAGCGCATTAGAAGCCCCATCAAAAACCATAGTCCATCGGGATCCTTGTTCAGGTCCGTCATATTGTCTGGGTTCTTTGGTGATAATCATAATGTCTTCATCAGGGAACTCAAAACTCATTGATTGATAATCATCCACTGCTTGATGAGCCAAATGATCAGCTACAACACTTCCTTTAATGGCTTTCTGAGTAGTGTACTGTATATCGTATTTTGTTAAGATCATTTCCCATCTCGCTATTCGTCCGGAGAGAGCAGGTTTCTCGAATATGTACTTGATTGGATCCATCTTTGAAATCAACAAGGTAGTATGAGTCAACATATACTGTCTTAGTCGGCGAGCAGCCCATGCCAAAGCGCAGCAAGTTTTCTCGAGCAGTGAGTATCTTGTTTCACAGTCGGTAAAGTTTTTGCTAAGGTAGTAGATTGCCTGCTCTTTTCGACCAGACTCGTCATGTTGCCCCAACACACACCCTATTGAGTTGTCTAATACTGTTAAGTACATAATCAAGGGTCTTCCATCAACTAGTGGCATCAAAATTGGAGGTTCTAGAAGATATCTCTTGATTTCATCAAAGGCTGTCTGACACTCGTCATTCCATTCCATCACCTGATCTTTCTTCAGTAACTTGAAGATTGGCTCACAGGTAGCAGTTAATTGGGAAATAAATCTTGCAATGTAATTCAGTCGTCC
Source organism: Lathyrus aphaca (assembly GCA_963966055.1). Taxonomy (NCBI): domain Eukaryota; kingdom Viridiplantae; phylum Streptophyta; class Magnoliopsida; order Fabales; family Fabaceae; genus Lathyrus; species Lathyrus aphaca. Next base: position 34,995,661 of record OZ014524.1, read on the forward strand.
CAAGAAACCTCTAACTTCCTTTTCAATACGGGGAGCTGGCATCTCTTTTATAGCTTTCACTTTTGCAGGGTCTACTTCAATACCTTTTCCACTGACAATGAAACCCAGGAGTTTACCAGATCTAACTCCAAAAGTACATTTATTTGGGTTCAATCTCAACTTGTATTTCTTCAACCTTTCAAACAGCTTATGCAAATGATCAAGGTGTTGCTCTTCATTCTGGGACCTAGCTATCATATCATCCACATATACCTCTATATCATGATTAATCATATCGTGAAACAAAGCCACCATAGCACACTGATATGTTGCCCCGACGTTCTTCAAACCAAATGGCATCACTTTATAACAAAAGGTGCCCCACTGTGTAACAAATGTAGTCTTCTCCATATCTTCAGGTACCATCTTGATTTTATTGTATCCAGAGAAACCATCCATGAAAGAGAATACTTTATGCTGAGCAGTGTTGTCTACCAGAACATCAATATGAGGAAGTGGAAATTCATATTTAGGGCTAGCCTTATTCAAATCTCTGTAATCCACACACATGCGTACCTTACCATCTTTCTTAGGTACTAGTACCACATTTTCAACCCATTGCGGATAAGAAGTCACAACTAAGAACCCTGCATCAAACTGTTTCATCACCTCTGCTTTAATCTTTTCTGACATTTCAGGACGTATGCAACGAACCTTCTGCTTCTTTGGACTACAATCTTCTTTTACCGGTAAACGGTGAACCATAATGTCTGTATCCAGCCCTAGCATATCTTCATAGGACCAAGCAAAGATCTCCACATAATCACGTAACATCTGAATTAGTCTGCTCTTAACACCATATTCTAGTCAAGCTCCTATCTTGACCTCTTTCCTGTTTTCTTCAGTTCCCAGATTCACAACTTCGATTGGCTCTTCATGTGGCTGTATAGCTTTCTCTTCTTGTTGTAATAACCTAGCAAGCTCTACAGGTACTTCACAATCTTCCTCCTTTCCATCTTCAGCTTGATAGATTGGATTACCAAAATTATAATTGGCAATAGTAGAACTGTTATCAACAGGATCCAGAGTGGATGAGGATCTGCATTTTAGTGATGTGGGTGTGTGTAAGAACACATAGCTGATAAAACAAAAACAAAAAATAAAAGAAAGACAAGGAGCACAATATTTACGAAAACGAAACGTCCATTGATTTTTATTGAATGAAGTATGCAAATGAAATGACATCCCGAAACAAGCATACCATTGTGCCCCGGGCAAGACACAAGGCTTAAAAGTTTAATTGTTTTAAAATTACAAACTTAAAACACAATAATAGTATTTACTCCTGACTAAAGGAGATAGGAATAACGTCTTCGGTCTTCCAATTGTTGAGCCCATCACCCAAGGTAGGAAAGATCCAGTCATCCAGGTTGTAGTCTTCATTATAGTCACCCACAACATTGATTTGATCTCTTATGACCCCTTGATTGGTGATACGAACAACACGAGCATGACGAACAACCTTCTGGGATTCTGCAGTGAAACCCAAACCAAATTTGTCAGACTTATAAGGGATGTCAGGAAGCTGACCCCAAATAGTACAACCACCTTCTTCAACCACAGCTCTAGCATCTTTGAGGGAAGCCATTGTAGGAGGTACTCTGGTAACCACAGGAACTCTTTTAACAACAGGGGGAGTTTCAGTAGCAGGAACGAACCAAGGAACTACCTCAAATGTCTGGCAAGGAGTCTCAACATATTCACCCTCCACCTCAACATATTTAAAAGTATTCACATGACTGACCATGTATTCTTCTTCACGATAAACAGTGACAATCTTTCCTTTCACTGGATATTTCAACTTCTGATTTAGAGTGGAAGTCACAGCACCTGCCCCATGGATCCAGGGGCGCCCAAGCAAACAGGAGTACGCAGGACGAATATCCATTACATAGAAAGTGGAGTCAAAGACTTGAGAGCCTACTTTGATCGGAAGATATACTTCTCCATGTACCACTCTTCTTGAGCCATCAAAGGCCCTCACTACTACATTACTTGGTCTTAACACAACATCCTCAGGACCGAGCTTGACCAGAACCTCTTTGGGGAGTACATTTAATGAAGAACCATTGTCCACCAGCACATGAGATCAGTGTTTTTAAAACCGGACCGGTCATCAAACCGGTGAGGCTACTGAGTCACTGGTTTATCGGTCGAACCACTGGGTCATTGGTCGAACCGCATGATCAAACCGGATCAAACCAGATCAAACCGGTTGAATAAACATAACATTATAATAGGTATAAAACCGGTTGAACCGGATGATTCAGTCTCTAAAAAATATAAATATCACTTAAATTTTTTAAAAATATCATATCAAATATTTACTAGTTCATAATTTAAATTTAAATTTTAAACAGAGTCTAATTGAAAAATATCACAGTATTACACATAGCAAAATAGTACAAAATAACAAAATGTACTTGCAAACAAGGTCTAATTTTGCATCATAATCTAATTGAATAGTTTTTAACAAAATAACTATGTCTACTAAATTTAGTTCCAAGGAGGGAAAACTATTTCAATGTTGGGATCAGCTTCTTCAATATCAAAACCATCAACAAAATCAATTGGATCCGCATCACCTTCACCATCAATGATATTATTTCTTTGATCGTTTCCTCCAGAATTAAGTTGTGCATCACCCTCAATATCAACCTCATCCAAATTTAATTGATCTATAACAAAAATCAATTTAGATAGTTATGCAATTGACATATAGTAAACAAAATTGTAATTCACAATAATTAATGTCATACCAAGATCGTTTGAAACAAGATGAATTGTCATACTAGAAAGATCTTTGCGTAGTGCTTCAACTTCCTCAATAGTTAAGAATGGCGGTGAATCCTCCAACACCCAATTAGAATGATCACCAAGTGTTTCAAAATTGATAGGATCATAATTTTGTTTCTTCTTGTTTCTATCAATCATTAGAAAAAAAATTAATTAAACATTCTAATCATTATTTCTCAATTCACTAGAAATAAATAATTTCACTAATATCACTATTTTATTACTAAATCATATAATATTTTACTTAGGATTTGACCTGTATATTGCTAGTTCTAACTTCTAACAGCATGTCACTATTTTATAAATAATATAACATTGTTGTAACATTGCTAGTTACTAAATAATAAAACATTGCTAGTTCTAACAACATGTCACTATTTCTAATTACTAAATATAATAAGTACAATACCTGTTTTGTAGCCGTAAATTATAACGAACAAAGACGAGATCATTAAGCTTTTGATGCTCCAACCATTTCTTTTTTTGAATGAATATGCTCAAACACACTCCAATTTCGTTCACAACCAGATGCACTGCAAGTTTGGCTCAAAATTCGAATAGCAAGTTTTTGCAAATTGGGTGCTTCAGTTCCATAAGTTTCCCACCATTGATCTAGAATAATGCATGTGAACAAATTAGAAAATAATTTTTAATACATATTAACATTGTACTAAAATCAAATGCAAAATGTTATCATCTAAATTTACCTGGCAAAACTTCATCTCGGTTTTCTACGGCAGTTGTCCTTCCAAAACTTCCTTCACAATTTTTGAATGAACTCATCTCAGCAGTTAATTTAGTTCGCAAGTCCTTACTATCATAAGCATACTTTTCAATGACATCCAAAAGGCCTTGGGTGGTGGACTTGTTTTTTTTCATATTCTGGATTGAATCTACAAGATGGATTTAACCAATAACCAGCAGCATGGAGATTTTTGCGAAGTTGTGCATCCCAGCGGTTATCCAAGATCTTCAAATAAGGCTCTACTTTAATCTTATTTCTTCTAAACCTCTTCTCAATCTCCTCTCTTGCTTTATACATAGCTCGATAGAGATATCCCATAGCCGGTTTATCTTCACTATCAACAATACGCAACACACGTACAAGAGGTTCTGTAATTTTCACTATGTCAGCACATTTAGACCAAAAGCTTGAGTCTAAGACTTGTTCCACAAATTGCTTCGCCTTGACATCTTTGGAATAAGTTGTGGTTGTCCACTCTTTAGATGTTACCATGGCTCTCAGTTCATCTTTATGATATAAAATACTTTGCAATGCAATGAAATTAGTAGCAAAGCGAGTTGGAGCAGGACGAAGTATTTCTCTTCCACCTGTATTTTGTCTCATCAAATACAATGCAAAACAATGATTATATATGTATTTGGTAATATTTGAAGCATGTGACACTGCCACACTTACTTCCTCTAACTTCCCCATGTCTTGCAACATCAAATTAATACAGTGTGCTGCACAAGGAGACCAATACAACTTAGGAAACTCCTTTTCCAACAACTTTCCAGCAGCAACATAATTTGCAGCATTATCTGTAACAATCTGAACAACATTTTCTGGACCAACATACAACACAACTTCCTTGAAAAGCTTAAACAATGTGTCTGCAGTTTTGGAAGCACCGGAGGCATCAACAGACTTTATGAAAACAGTTCCTTTGGGACAATAAACTAAAAAGTTGATAAGCGTTCTCCTACAACGATCAGTCCACCCATCTGCCATAAGAGTACAACCTGTATCCTTCCAAATAGAACGATATTTCTCTATCTGTATCTTCACATCATCAACCCACTTATTTAACAAATTACCACGAAAAGCATGCATAGTAGGAACTTTATATCCAACACCCATGCAACAAAGAGCGTCAATTGCAGGTTGAAAATAAGGTGAATTTGCAGCATTGAAAGGAATAGATGCATCAATAAACCACTTTGAAATAGCAAGATCACACTTTTCTACCACTTCTTTACTTTGCATCACACTTTTTAAAGTAGGTTGAGCTCCCGGAGTTGTTCTGGGTAAAAAATAAGTACCAATGCAAGCGTTGTTCTTTTTACTTTTAGAGGCACCAATTCGTGGGTTCATTTGTACTTGCAATTCACCTCCCTCCTCAGTAAATGACTCGCTTTCTGCCACATCTAAAAATTTTCTTTTCTTGCTCGGCTCATTAATATCTTGTTTCATCTGAAAACGAATTTCAGCCGACACTGACTTACAAATTTCAACATTTCCTACTACTCCAGCCAAATGTTGCTTTACCCTATGAATTCCACCTCCACCAAAAGATTTGTGACAGTAGATACAAACAAGACATTTTCCATCAGGACTTTTAGTACAATGTGCCCAAGCTATATCAGTTTTTCCTCTAACATTAGTTTGAACTAAACTATGAGCTGAAGAGGCTTCTTGTGATGTTGGTTGCGATGATGGTGTTTCAGAAGATGCCATTTTCCTGTCAAATAAACAATAGCAAATGTTTTAAAAAAATACCACTAAAAATAAGGATTTTGGATTTGTTTGAATTTTTGCTTTGTTGGATTTTAATTGTGAGCAGAATCAATTTTAGAAATATTCTATAAATTCTAATCAAACATTTAAAAAAGAAACATGCAAAACGTGAATACACTCATGGCTTATTCAATTTCCAATCATTGGCACATAATATCATTTAAAAAAGATGTGTACATGTTGGATATGAATTGTCAAGTGGGAGATACATTTAAATTGAAATATCTTAACTATTTTTAATTAGCACAAGGATTTGAAGGTATTATTTGAATTGAAAAAGGAAAAGCACTTTCAAATAAGATGTATACATGCAAGATATAACTAAAAGTGAAGTGGTATAAGTACTAATACTTTTGAACTGATGAAGGCACGAAAACAACTTATTAATCAGGATTTTAACACATGATCCCTTACACTATCCTCGTTCTACAACCATAACAACTTATTAATCAAGATTTTAAACCTTTAACTCACCCCAAACTGTTGTTGATATGTAAATATAGTCTTTGTATAATGCAGAAACATAAGCAAAAGCATTACCATCACCTGAAAGTATCAAATTATGATCCTAAAAGTTTATTCAATGCTAATGTGTCTAAACCTGCAAACTCTTTTGCAACTGCAAGCACAACAGGTCCAAGCTTCACAACATCTTCGTTATTACGTGCCTACAGTATCATGTATGTTCATCAGGATTTTAATTGTGAGCAGAATCAATTTTAGAAATATTCTATAAATTCTAATCAAACAAACAAGGCAATGCTAAATATTCTATAAATTCAAAATATTCTACAAATTCTATAAATTCTAAATATTCTATAAATTCTAATATTCTATAAATTCTAAATATTCTATAAATTCTAATAAATTCTAATATTCTATAAATTCTAAATATTCTATAATTTCAGATAGTGCCAATGCAGTCAGAGGTGCAACGCCTCCTTCTCGTCCAATGGCAATGCTAATCAAACAAATACCAACATAAATTAATGTTAGTATATGAGCAATGTCAATGCTAATCAAACAAAGTCCAACACATTTTCATACACTGGTTTGACATCCATTACAAACCAGTTTCATACAAACACAGATTTAGGCAGCTACATTCATTGACATCCAAACAATAAAACCAACAAATTAAACCGTACAAATCAATGGACATTTTTTTTTTTACTTTTTCATACAAACACAGATTTAGTTACATTCATTGACATCCAAACAATAAAACCGTACAAATCAATGAACTAACCCATTTATCTTGACCTAACCCTAATTTAATCTTGAACAATTTAATCTTCAATAATTTCAATAGAGAAAAATTAAATGGAAACAGAGGAAGAGGAGTATTGAACCTGGAAAGTGGAATGGTGAGTTGTTGGTATGTTGCGGCGGAGAGGACGAATTTGAAGTTGGTGGTGCGGAGAAGAGAACGACGGTGGTGTGGCGAGGAGAAAGAAGAAGGTGACACGATGGTGGGGACGAAGCCGGTGGAGGAGACGAAACGGCCGGTGGTGGGGATGAAACGGTCGGTGGTGGTTAAATGGTTTGCTTGCTTTGTTTTGTGTGGAGGAGGAAGAGGAAGACAGAAACTACACGTGAATTTAGATTTTGGAAAGGAAAAGGATAACAATTTTTTATTAAAAATTAAAATTGGATTTAAATTTAAAAAAAAAAGCAGTGAAGTAGTGAACCACCGGTTTAATCAGAACCGCCGGTTCCCGGTTTTCCCCGGTCCAACTCGGTTTTCGCGAAGTTTCCACGGTTTGACGACAAGGCCGATCTAGCTTCTGAACCAGACCGGATGCTGGTCCGGTTCCCGGTTCAACCGGTCCGACCGGCCGGTCCGGTCCGGTTTTCAAAACACTGCATGAGATAAGGTAGTACCCCTACATTCAATGGAGATATGCAAAGCTCTGTTGTGGTTTCTCTTGGCAGGAGTTAGATCAACATCAGAAAAGCCCAACCCATTATCATAAGTCAGATGTGCCACACAATTCTCAAATTGATCCACAAAAATCTCATTTGGCACATGAGCAGTCTTCAGGAACTTAATTAAGGCTTTAGCATGAGCCTCAGAACACAACAACAAAGATAACATGGAGATTTTGGAGGGAGTAGGCCCCAACTAGTCAACAATATCATAATCACTCTTGCAGATGATCTTCAGCACTTCTTCCATCTGTTTAGAGAGATTTTCATCAGTCGGTGCCTCAGCTTGCACAGGTTCAACCACAAGACCTTTGCCCCGAGCATCAGTACTTGGCCCAGAATTGGAGGTAGTAGTTGGAGTAACAACATCTTTGGAGGTATTCTGAGGAGAGAAAATTCTTCCACTTCTAGTGATCTTACTAGATCCAGCAATATTATCAACATCAAGATTATCATCAGTAACAGGTGCATCAGTCAGAGGTTCTTGCTTGACACCATGGATGTAAACATCAGAACCATAATTCCAGGGTATAGCTTTATCAGAAGTATAGGGAACAGGGCCAGGAGTGGTAATAGTCATGGGAACCACTCTAGCTTCAGCAACAGTCTTCACAGGGCCTTCAGCAGTAATCCTAACAGGACCCTTAGAGGTGATCCTGACAGGGCCCTTGAAGGTAATCTTCACTGGTACTTTATCAACCATAGCTACATCTTCAAGCTTCGTACATCGAGTTAGATGTTCACACATACTTCCCACAGAAGGTGTCCTCTCAAACAATATAGTGTAATTGTCCATGAGGCGTTGAATACCATCTTTCAACTTCCAGCAGCTATCAGGTTTGTAGGCACAATAAAAATAGTCTTCGTTGCAACCTGGAAAGAATCCAGCCTGCACCAGCTTCTTCTTGATAATGGATAAGGGAGTAGTCACATCTGCTACTGAGGAAACATATGAAACTTCATCAACAACATTGACAGTCTTCTCATGATTGGGCATGGGAGCAGTGATCACATTTGGAGTCCCAGGAGGGTCAAATTCAATCTCCCCAGCTTCAATCATGTCTTGAATCTTGTTTTTCAACACCCAACAATTGTTGGTGTCATGTCCTGGACTATTAGAATAATAGGCACATCGTGCATTAGGATTGTATCGAAGAGAGGAAGTATTAGGATTCTGAGGAGGGTCCTTCAAAGTAATGAGTTCCCCTTTCAACATGTGTTGCAAGGCTTGGGCCAGTGATATGTTGATCTTAGTGAATTGTCTTCCAGGCTTCTGTTGATTGTTTTGTGGTAGCTCTGGTGCTGCAGGAGTAGGATTGGAAATGTGAACTGCTCCCACAGATTGGTGACTCCTGTTACGACTATGTTGGCCATACACAACATTAGACTCCTTCTTTCCACTAGGGGGCTTCTTAGCAGTGCTTGAGGAAGAGACACCCACCTGTATCTTACCACTTCTTATACCACTCTCCACATGTTCTCCACTCATTATCAGTTCGGTGAAACCAGATGTTGAACTTCCAATGAGGTGACTATAGAAAGGACCATTCAGCGTACTCATAAACATATCCACTAGCTCCCTGTCAGTCAAAGGAGATTGAACTCTGCCAGCCAGGTCTCTCCATTTCTGGGCATACTCCTTAAAACTCTCTTTAGCACCCATAGACATGCTTTGGAGCTGCATACGAGTAGGTGCTAAATCAGCATTATATTGGTATTGCCTATAGAAGGCCTCAGCAAGATCATTCCAATCACAAATATTGACACTTTCCAATTGATAGTACCATTCCAATTGAGCTCCAGACAAGCTCTCTTGGAAGAAATGAATCCATAACTTCTTGTCAGCAGTATGTGGTTGAATCCTCCGGACATAGGATCTTAAATGCAGCTTGGGACATGAAACCCCATCATACACCACAAAAGCAGGAACCTTGAAGCCAATAGGTATAACCACTCCAGATACTAAACTCAGATCTTCAAAATCAAGCCCAGAAGATTTTTGTAACTCCATGGCATTCATTCTGTCTACCAGCATCTTGTACTTATCTTCGCCAGCAGGATCATGATAATAGTTTGCCTCAGAATCAGAATTTCCCAAAGTATCATGGAGACTACCTCCTTCTTTCTCAGAATTTTCAGACTCAGAATCCTCAATATGTTCCTTTGTCTTGATAGGACCTCTGAACCTTCTTCCCAGGTTGATAAGGCCTCCTAATCTTCTAGTCTTCTTCTTCTTCTTAGCCAACAATTTCTTCAACTCATCTTGTCCCTTGGACAAGTTCAGAATCAACTCTTGGAATTGTGCATTCTGAGCCTGGAGATCTTTGACAGTCTGTTCAAGAGCCATTTCTGCTGAAATAAACAGCAAGAAGATAAAATACCTGTTCATAAGAAACCTGTGATGCAATGATATGGTATAAAAATGCGTATGCAATGTTTTCAAGGACCGCAGGATTTAAATTTGTTTAAACAATCAGAAAGTAAACTTTTATTAGTAAACAATAAACTTGCTTTCCCCTTGGGCTTATAACAAAAATGAAATGAATACAAAGATGGGGTTTTAAGTCTCCCATGGATGTTTCCTCTTTGTGTTGAGGTATGAGTTGAGATTCCGCTCCTCGTGAAGTTTTTTTGTTAGCTCCAAGATTCTTTCTTGACTTGCTTTGTAATGAGTCTCAAAAGTATCTCTTTGCTCCTTCAACTGGATCCAGGACCTTTGTAACTCCTCCATGTCAGTGGGCATATCTGGATGAAGAATGATATAAGAAGTATCTCCTTCAGCAACCGGCTCCATAGTAACTGGCAGGATGGCAAGATATGGCATCATAAGAGTCTGAGCACGAGATCGCACCCATCTGAGATACGGTTCCATAGGAATAGTGTACTTTGGTTCCAGAGTCTTGCTTTCAACCTTGTTCACTTTACCCCATGCTCGTATAAACCTTTGACGGTAACCTTGCAGGTCATTGTCGTAGTCGAACATAATTCCTTGAATAAGCATGTCATGAGGACCATTGCTCCGAGCATAACCAAACTGACGTAGAGCTAAAGAAGGGTTGTAAGTAATGCCCCCTCTTGTGCCAAGTAATGGCATATTAGGTAACTCCCCACAACGGTCAATGATAGTAACATTCTCCATAGATCTAGCACACCAATGAATATCTGAATGAGAAAGTGACATAATCCTTTTGGACCACCTGAACCCTTGTTCATTCTTCATCACTGATCGAGGAAAGTGAGAAATAAACCACCTAGACAATAGAGGTATACAACACATCAAAGTTCCTCGTGCCTTCGTAGTACGGGTATGAAGAGGGTGTAAGATGTCTCCAAGCAATGTAAGCACTGGATTATGAGTCAGAAATATGTTGATGACGTGTACGTCTATGAACTGGTTTGGATAGGGAACAACACTGAGCCATAAATCAATAGGTCTAAGATCTCCTCAAAATCATCATAACTCATAGCCTTCAGGAACACTTGAGCTTTCTCCATCAATACCTTGGCAAGAATACCCTTAACTCCACTCCTATTTCTAGGACAATGTATGATTTCTTCAAATGTAGGGCTGCAACAATGACTTTAGGTTTAGGTTCTTTTTCCAAGCCTGTGAAGGGTTTCTGATCAATGATAGGTATACCCAGAAGCTTGGAGAACTCTTCCATTGTAGGAACCAACTGATAGTCGGGGAATGTGAAACAGTGATGTTTAGGGTCAAAGAACTGAAACAGGACACTCATCATGTCTTCATTGAACCCTGAAGTGACTAAATCCAGTAGGTGACCATGCCTCTTGATGAACTGGGAGTTTTCAGAAACTTGAGAGACCAATTCCTTAAGCTTAGGAGGTATCCCTACAAAGTTGATCCGGATAGTATTCCTATGAGCAGAAGCCATGACCTGCAACAAAGAACAAAGATAAATCCTTTGGTCCTTGAAATGGTTAGTGAAAATGCTATGCTTATGATGCATGATGATGCTATGATGTTATGCTCAATCACAAACATGTGGCACACACAAACAAGTCACACAATAGCCCTAGGTTTGAAGGCTTTCATGAGGTTTAAAGGTAAGTACCCTCCCCTGAAGTTAGTTGGTTCATCCTGTCCTATAGAGTAACCAGGTTCTAAGGGATCTCAATATCATTGATCCTTCACAAGGGTGGTTATTCAGTAGGCAACTTACTTGCCAACCAAAACCCTCCAAGTTTAGAATCTCAATGAGTGTAGGATTGAGTATCAACCAACTTCAGTCTTCACCAAAGCCGGTTATCTCACTACTTTCTAAAGGCCAAGATGGGATGACTAAGGTTCTAAAAGTCAGTTAGTGTATTGACAACATATGGCAGCCCCATATTATCCTTAACTTACTTAAGGAACATAAGCACCAACCAAGAAGTCACACTAACTATGGCCACCAGATCAACCATATCGGTATAGGCCGTACAGTTTCCTTGGTATATTGCCATTTAGCTAAGGTACACTAAATCCGGGTAAGGATCTTTCACACATAAAGCCCAACAAGTAATATAAATCAAACAAGGCAAACAAATTTAAAGTGATCTAATTCCTAAGGGTACCCCTCTTTTATTAGTCCCCAGCAGAGTCTCCAGTTCTGTAACACGGTGGGAGAACTGACTTTAGTTAAATGTTGCGGATAGCAAGAGTCGCCACCAACTTTTATTTTATCCAAAAGGAAATGACATAAAAGAACAAGAAAGACCTTAGATTTTGAGTTCGGGGGGTAGGTTATACAAAGGGAAGGTGTTAGCACCCTTTATATCCATGGTTATCCATGAGCTCTTAGTTACTTAGCTCACTTTAAATTGTTTTGAGAAAGGTGTAATGTGTGATTAAAATTTTCTAAGTACTTTATAATGATCCTCGTATGGATGTATATAAAGACTTTGTTTTGAAAATTTGTTTGAAATGTGAAGTGTAAAATGTATTTTGAAATGTGTGAGCAAGTACTTAAGAGGAACCTACCCTATATTAAGTCTTTACTGTTCTTATATGTTCTTTCAATGGTAAGACTAGCCCTATTATTAAGGAATAGGTAGTTATTACCTTGGATGTAATAAGGGACATGTTGGGACATCTGAATATAGGCAACTGTAAGGTGTCTTTAGCAATTCGTAGGGACTATCATCTTTTATTCGAAGGGACAAGATCATTTATCGTAGGAAACCTTGAAGGGACTTGATCTTATAATTTGAAGGGACTTGATGTTATTTTATGAAGGGACTTTACTTAAGACACCTTACTTGACCTTAAAAATAGGCAACATGAGAGGTAACCCTAGAAAGTGCAAGATGGCGATCAAAGATCGACTTACGTGTCATATTCAAGTATTTATCTTATTTAAGATTAATTATCTAAGTCATTTTAATTACACATAGTTATACACACCCTAAAGTTACTAACCATGGCAATAAAAATATTTACAAAAATAAAATAGAGACAAAAAAAATAAATCTACGACTATTACATGGCTTTTGCAATTACATAATAATAGAAACAATAATGATAAATATAATAAATAAGCAATAATTTAAAGGTTAGTAATAATAATAATAATAATAAAAGGGGTTAGTAAAAATATAAAGAATATAAAATTCAAGAGAAAATATTATTTTTTAAGTTAAATAAACATTTAGATAATTTATTTAGAATAAAATAGAATAATTATAATAATAATAAACAAAATAATAATTATTTACAAAACATGATTAATTATTTAATTATAAATTAGAACAAAAATTAATTAAATTTAATGTTAAAGTTAATAAAAAAAATAGGGTTAATAAAAAATTATTAGGGTTTTGAAAAAATTAGGGTTTAGATTATTAATTGAAATATATAATTTACAAAAACATAATAATTATACATATATATACTTTATAAAATAAACAATTTAAATTATTAAGAAAATAAATTATAATTTTTTAAGAATATACATAAAATATTATAATGTTATTTAGAAATTATTTTTATAATTTACAATTACTAATTTAAACGAAATAGAATTAATATAAAAAAATAAATTGAAAATAAGAAAAACAAGAAAATTGGCCAAAAAGTAAGGACATGGGATTTGAACCCAGGTCCCTTACCTCAATCATCCACCATCAAAACCAGCTGAGCCAGCGTGCGCTGGTGATAACTATCCACAACAACATTGTTTTATCATGAATCTGCAAAATAAATGAAATTAAAAAGCAAAAACTGCTTTCGGCCAGACTCGAACCATGGTCTTTACCCCAAACACGCATACGCCTTGCCAACTGAGCCACCAACGCTTGGTGATAATAATCTATAAACCAAACATAATAAAATAAAACAAATATTTAAACAGAAATTCGCGCCAAAGTCATCTTCTTCCTCCAGCCGTCGTATTAGGCTATAGTGACACTTCATCCGTCACTAAAGCTTGTAGTGACAGATCTTTGTCGTAGCTACATGTCCTGGAGATTCAAAAACACAACACACACAATATAAATTCGTTCTAAGGGTGTAAATTGATTAATGTATGTCCTCTAAGTCCAAATAGGTCCTTAATTTGGTCTGATTTTACTTGCTTCATGAAACCCTAATCCACGGCTTCATGAACCCTAACAATGGCTTTTAGCCGTTCCTGCATCAAACCTCAAATCAAACTATCCAGAAACATTGTAAACATCATTATAAACAACAATATATAATCAAATTCCATTTATATTGCTTGTATCATTGAAATCGAAAAATCAATTTTCAAGCTAAAAGATGAAATCGGTTTATGCATTTTAATGAGTTTTGGATGATGTAATGCATTGGGATAACATCAAGGATGATCAAGGAAGAGATTGCAACCTTCAAAACACTTTGATATAGCCTGCAAAATAGAATCCAAATTATGAGTTTTTTTATGAAAATTTGAAGTTTGATCTTACTCTTGGAGGCTAAATTTCGTGTCCTTGTGTTTGCTTCATGTTATACATATATAGTATGACCTAACTAGGTCAAAAAATCAGATCATCCTTTGGACTTTTGGATCATTTGAGATTGAAAAAGATATGCTTCCAAATATTGAAAAAATCTTGATATATCCTTACTATTTTGGTTGATCTGATTTTCCATGATCTCAATCACTTTTAATTAACCTTTAAGACTTTCTAGAACCAAAATCCTATCAAATATTGAAACTTTTATATTTTATTTTGATTTAAAATGATTTTTAATGTATAAAATCATAATAAATAAAATAAAATGAATAAAAATTTGAATAAATGATTTTTAATTCGTGCATGATGTCATAGTAGTGTTTGGGTCATAAAAATGCAAGCCCATTTGGAGAAATTTGGTTCTAAGGTCCCATTTGCTTCATAGACCTCTCAAAAATTTCCCACCTTTGCAAAGGCACAAATCCCTCAATTTTAAGGCTATGAAGGTGTTCTTGGACATTTTGGAAAGCTTAGGGAGTCCTCTAACCAACCTCTTTGGTCGCATGTTCATATCTTTTACCATTCTCAAGTTATGCCCTTTGGAAGATGTTGACTTTTTGTTGACTTTTAAAATGACCTATAATGTCTTAGCTCATACCTTCCAAATGAAGCATTTTTGGGCTTGGCTTGTGAGACACAAAGTTGTAGAGAATTCAATTTCTTTCAAAATGAGCTTTGGATGGAAATTTTTTGATGAAGCATGTGAAAGTTATGGCTGGTCAAAGTTCAGTTGACTTTTCCAATGAAAACCCTAATTTAGAAACTCCTGATTCTTGATGATCTGAAATCTCCTTGATGAATCATGATCAACCCTTGATCAGATGATGAATTTTACTTCATAAACTTGATGTTGGCAAAAAATCATGAAGTTTGACTTTGGTTTGACCATAGTTGACCTCAGTTTGACTTTTTAACTACTTTGACTGATTTTAGCCTATCTGATCATTTAACTGAGCAAACCTTTTGGGAAAGCCTTGAAACTTGACATAGGGATTCTTGAAGACATATAGGATACTATGAAGCTCAATTGAAGCCTTGGAAGTCCATTTAGCCTGATGAAATCCAAAACCCTAGTTTAGGATGCATTGCTTAGGAGGATGCATTGTCTGAGGGAATTGTCAAACTTTCTGACTAATTGTGAACCTTGTGAACCTTGTGAACCTCTTAAGATACCTTGTGAATCTTGTGAACCTTGTGAACCTCTTGGGACACCTTATTACACAATTTCTTGTCTAGGTGAGGGCAAATTTTGGGGTGCAACAGCTGCCCCTGTTCAATTTTCTGAAACCTGAGGGGTTAGATTGGTATATGTGCCATTCGTGACCTGGAAGGTTGAAGGGGATTGAACACAAAAGCCCAAAAATTTGCACTCGCCGGTGCATAAAGTAACACTGATGATTAGTTGTATATGCTTAAGTGGGCTTGAAGATGCCACTTGGAAGAACTGAAGATGGGCTTATAGATGCCATCCATACCATCAGGAGGTGATAATATCTTGATGTTGATACTGGATATCAGTACTAGGTCTTCGTATAGGCCGTCTCTGAATCGTTTATGCAACATGGTTTGAATTGAATGCTAGCACTAGATCTTCGTATAGATCGTCTCTGCATTATCTCTGGGGAAAAAGAATATCCTTCATTAAGTGTCAGGGCTTAGATCTTCGTATAGATCGTCTCTGAACCATATCTAAGAACATACTTTAATTTAAGTGTCAGAACCAAATCTTCGTGGCGATTTTTTTCTGAATTAAGTATCAGCACTAGATCTTCGTATAGATCGTCTCTAAACTATTTTGAATTGTTGAATAGACCAGTAGAAATAAATCTTCGTGACGATTATCTCTTCTGGAAATATCCTGGATTAGGGAATAAATCTTCGTATAGACCGTTTGCCTACTATCCAAGGACAACTTGAGTATTGATTATCAGCAATGAATCTTCGTAGCGATCATCCCTGAATTAAGTATCAGCACTAGACCTTCGTATAGATCGTCTCTGAACTGTTGTAAATTGTTGATAGTATTTTATCTGCCTGTACCTATCCTGCAAAGGGAAGGTTAGTTTATGCAATATGCATGCATGTATGGCATGGTGCATCTAAGTAAATGTATTTTGCATTTATGGATATGTTATGGTATGATATAAATGATGTATGTATGAATCATGCATCCTGAAGTGCCCGGATATCTTTGTATAACAACTGATGGCTAGAGAAAATAAATCCCGATTCATTGCTGAAGAATATGAGGAACTCGTTTCCGTCTTGTTTGATAGTATAGTATTTATAACCTCCTGTCTTCGTTTGTCGTACTTTTATTGAGGGAATAAGTTCCTGAGTATCCCGACTGAGGATAAAAGAGATGGACATAAATTCAAGGGGAGATGTAACTCGAAGTATCTATGAAGATATATTTGCTCTGCTGGGGATTTGTAGTTGTCTGGTGGGGATGATAGATTGATGTTGTTGTTATGATTTAAATTCTCACTTCTACATTTTTTTTATTGAATGTAAATTTACTCACCCTGCCTTCCTTCTGGTGATGGTCTATTATACCATCCTACAGATAATCAAGGTTAGCTCGGTGTGTGCTTAAATCAGAGGTAGTGAGTCGTCGAGTTAGTTAGAAGTGGAGTCTTGCTCTGTATCCAATAACATCGGGATGAGTTTCGCTTGAGTGTTTATGTTTTATTTGGATTAAGATGCTGAATTTTGTTTAAGTATTTGATAAAATGATATTTGAGATAAGTTATGAGTTTTGTTTTATTAAAGAGAAATTTATGACTTATTGTTTTCCGCTGCATATTTGTTGAGAGAATATTTTTAGTGTTTTCATGATTTTATGAACCCGTGTTGCGGGACAGGACTCTATGAGATGTTATGATTTTTTATTTAAGAAGTAAATTTGATGCCCTTTTTATGAGTTTCACTCTGATATTTGATTTAAAATTGTTTAAATTTGTGATAGGGTAGAAAGGGTATTACATTAGTGGTATCAAAGTAGGTCAGTCTATCCAGTCGTGTCGTGCCGTTGTCAGTCGTGTCGGTTTTTGTGTTTGAGTGTGTTGAGGTTGAGTTGTTTTCTAATGTTGTTGGTGATTTGTAGAATGGCTTCGAATCGTTCTCTTGCGAATGCGGTAGATGCACTTGCTCATTCTATGGCGCAAAACAACGTTCGGGATGAATTTCATGCCTTGGAGGTTTTTCAGAGGAATAATCTGCCTAAGTTCGAGGGTTCTCATGAACCGGAGAACACACATAACTTTTTGAAGGAGATTGAGAAGATTTTCAGAACTATGGCGTGCTTCGATGCTTAGAAGGTGCAATTTGGCACCCATATGCTGGATGAAGAGGCTGACAATTTGTGGGATAATACCCGTCAGAGATTGGAAGGGGTTGGGGCTACAATAACTTGGAATGTGTTCAGGAGGGAATTTTTGAGTAAGTACTTTCCTAAAGACGCTTGTGGCAAGAAAGAGATCAAATTCTTAGAACTGAAGCATGGGAACATGACGGTAGCAGAGTATGCTGCCAAATTCGAGAGGTTAGTGAAGTTTTGTCCTCACTACAACCTTCATGATACTGAGTTGTCCAAGTGTTTGAAGTTTGAGAATGGGCTGAGACCAGAAATCAAGAAAGCGATTGGTTGTCAGCAGATCCGTAGATATGTTGAGCTTGTGGATAAGAGTAGAATATATGATGAGGATAGTCGAGCTCGATATGCTCACTATAAGCAGGTGAGTGAGAAGAGAGACAAGATTCATTTTTGAGGAAAAACTTATGCGAATCCAACCGACAAGAAGAAGCCGAAGGGTAATGATGGGAAGAAGCTAAGTGGGGGAGCGGGTTCCACTCCTCTCAAGTGCTATAATTATGGAGAAGCATGTCACAAATCGGATGTGTGCACTGCTACTGTGATAAGATTCTATAGACGTGGTAAGAAGGGTCACATAAAGAATGAGTGTATGAATGCTGAACCAACTTGTTTTAATTGCGGCGAAGAGGGACATATTAGTACTCAGTGCCAGAAACCGAAAAAGGTTGCTACTCCGTCTCAGACTACTGGTAGAGTGTTCGCCTTGAGTGGCTCATATGCGCAGAAGAAAGACAACTTGATTAGATGTACTTGTTTTATTAATAATGTTGAATTGGTTGTTATAATTGATACTGGTTCTACTCATTCGTTTATTTTGATTGAGTGTGAGACCAGGTTGAATTTTCCTTTGACTATTATGAATGATAATATGTTGATTGAGATGCCTGCTGAGGGTTCGGTTACGACTAACCGTGTGTGTTTGAAGTGTCCTTTGAGCATTTATGGTAAGGATATCTTGATTGATTTAGTGTGTTTGCCTTTGCGTCATATGGACGTTGTGCTTGGAATGAACTGGTTTGAGTTTAACTTTATGCATATCAACTACTATGAAAAAATGGTAGAGTTTCCAGAGTTTGGAAATGGTGGGGAAATGATGTTTCTATCTGCGAAGCAAATGGATGAACTTCTAGCAGATGAAGCACAGATGTTTGTTTTGTTTGCGGAGTTACGAGTGGATCGTTACCAAGTGGGTGTTGAGTTACCTGTTGTACGGTAATTTCTCGATGTGTTTCCAGATGACATTAGTGATTTACCACCGAAGCGTGAAGTAGAGTTTTCTGTGGATTTGTTACCGGGTACTAGTCTAGTGTCAATGGCTCCTTATAGGATGTCAACTTCTAAATTAAGTGAGTTGAAGAAACAACTTGAAGAACTTCTTGAGAAGAAATTTGTCCATCCAAGTGTTTCTCTGTGGGGTGCTCTTGTGTTGTTAGTTAAGAATAATGATGGTAGCATGAGGTTGTGCATCGATTATCGACAGTTGAATAAGGTAACCATCAAGAATAAATATACACTTCCGAGGATTGATGATTTGATGGATCAATTGGTGGGAGCCTGCATTTTTAGGAAGATTGATTTGAGGTCGGGTTATCATCATATTCAAGCTAAAGCATATGATATTCCAAGACAGCTTTCCAGACGAGGTATGGTCATTATGAATATATTGTGATGCCTTTTGGTGTATCCAATGCACCTGGTGTGTTCATGGAATACATGAATCATACTTTTCATGAGTATTTGGATAAGTTTGTTGTGGTTTTTATTGATGACATTCTAATTTATTTAGTGTCAAAAGAGGAACATGAAGGAAAATTGAGGATTGTATTACAGGTGTTGAGAGAGAAGAAGTTTTACGCTAAGTTGTCGAAGTGCGAGTTCTGGTTAAAGGAAGTAAGTTTCCTTGGCCATGTGATTTCTAGTGGTGGAATTTCTCTGGATCCTTCGAAGATTGATGCCGTATTGAATTGGGATGCTCCGAAGTCTGCTACCGAGATCAGAAGTTTTCTTGGGTTGGCCGGTTACTACCATAAGTTTATAGAGGGTTTTTCTAAGTTGCCATTGCCTCTGACGCAATTGACTCGATAGGGTCAAGCATATGTGTGAGATGTTGCTTGTGAGAAGAGTTTTGTTGAGTTGAAGAAGAGGTTGACTACTGCTCCAGTTTTAATTTTTCCGAATCCGAATGAATCTCTTGTGGTGTATTATGATGCTTCGAAGATGGGCATTGATGGTGTTTTGATGCAGAATGGACAAGTAGTTGCCTATGCTTCTAGACAATTATGTGTTCATGAGAGGAAATATTATACCCATGACTTAGAGTTAGAGGTTGTGGTTTTATGTTAAAGATTTGGAGACACTATCTGTTTGGATCGAGGTTTGAGGTGTTCAGCGATCATAAAAGTTTGAAATACTTGTTTGATAAAAAGAACTAAACATGAGGTAGAGGAGATGGTTAGATATGTTGAAGGAGTTTAATTTCGATTTGAGTTACCACCATGGTAAAGCTAATATGGTTGCAGATGCTTTGAGTAGGAAGACTTTGCGTATGTCGAAGATGATGGTGAAAGAACTTGAGATGATTGAGCAGTTCAGAGACATGAGTTTGTTGTGTAAAACTACATCTGAGAGTGTTAAGCTAGGTATACTAAAATTGACAAATGATATTATGGAGGAGATCCGTTTAGGACCACAATCAGATTTGAAGTTGGTCGATCAAATGAATTTGATTAACCAAGGTAATGGGAGAGAGTTCCGTATTGATGAAAACGGTATGATGAGGTTTTGAGATCGTGTGTGTGTTCCTGATATTCCAGAATTGAAGAAAAGTATTCTAAAAGAAGGACATTGAAGCCGGTTGAGTATTCATCCTAGTGCTACTAAGATGTATCATGATTTGCAGAAGCTGTTTTGGTGGCCGGGTATGAAGAGAGATGTTGCAGAGTTTGTGTATGCTTGTTTGGTTTGTCAGAAATCAAAGGTTGAACATCAAAAGCCTTTAGGTATGATGAAACCGTTGAGTGTTCTAGAATGGAAATGGGATAGTATTTCTATGGATTTTGTGACAGTTTTGCCGAAGAAGGTGAAGGGAAATGATTCCATTTGGGTGATTGTTGACCGATTAACAAAGTCGGTGCATTTCTTGCCGATGAAGATTAATCATTCTATGTCGAAGCTAGAAGATATGTATATTGATGAGATTGTGAAGTTGCATGGGATACCGTCTAGTATCGTGTCGGATAGAGATCCGCGGTTTACATCGAGATTTTGTAAGAGTCTACAAGATGCTTTGGGAACCAAGTTGAGGATGAGTTCTTCTTATCATCCACAAATAGACAGTCAGATAGAACGGACTATCCAATATTTAGAGGATTTGCTGAGGGATTGTGTGTTGGATCATGAAGGTGCGTGAGATAGTCATTTAACATTGATTGAGTTTATCTATAACAATAATTTTCATGCGATCATTGGTATGTCTCCGTATGAAGCATTGTATGAGAGGCGGTGTAGGACTCTATTGTGTTGGTATGAGTCGGGCGAGAGTGTTGTGCTCGGACCTGAGAATGTGCAGGAGACACCTGAAAAGATTAAGATGATTCAAGAGAGAATGAAGACTTCGCAAAGTCGTCAAAAGAGTTATCGTGATAAGAGGAGGAAAGCACTTGAATTCAAGAAGGGCATCATGTGTTCTTGAGGGTTACTCCAGTGTCCGGTGTCGGGCGAGCTTTGAAGTCCAAGAACCTCACTCCGTGTTTCATTGGACCATATCAGATTTCGCAAAGGGTCGGAGAAGTGGCATATAGGATTTCATTACCACCGTCACTTGCGAATTTGCCTGATCTGTTTCATGTGTCCCAGCTGAGGAAATATATTGTCGATCAATCGCATGTGATTCAGATGGATGATGTTCGAGTAAGGGATAATTTGATTGTAGAGGTTTCGCAAGTAAAAATAGATGGCAGAGAAATGAAATGATTAAGAGGTAAAGAGATTTCCTTAGTAAAGGTATTGTGGGGTGGACCAGCTGGTGATAGTTAGACTAGGGAACGAGAGGATCAGATGAAAGAGTCGTATCCGATGTTGTTTGCTTCAGGTACATTTTCGAGGACAAAAATTATTAAGTAGGGGAGAGTTGTAACACCCCAAAGTCGATTTTAATTTAATTGATGCGTTTTTTTGTGAATTATGATGTTTATGATGTTATTTGAAGTTTTGAGGAATTTTAGGGATAACTTAATACATTATTAATATTAGAAATATTAAGTTTAGTGGTTTATTTTATTATTTGAGATTAAATTGAATAAAATAAAATGACTAAAAGAGGTTCTAGGGGCAAGAGTGTCAAAAGAGGGGAAAGTTGGAGAGTATGATCACTTAGAACGATCACACTTTTGGGAGAAGAGCTCTGGAGAAGAAGAGAAGCTAGGGCTTGAAGGTTGGAAGGATTTTCGAAGAGATTGTAGAAAAGCTTACGGAAATTAAGGTATGGGGAGTATTTTCCTTTCAATATTATAATGTGGGAATGAAATTGGGGGTTTTGAGGTATAGGTGTTAGGGTATGGGGTTTTGTGATGAACTGAATTTTGATGATGATTTCATGATGATTTTGATAAATATAATGATGTAGTTGATGTTATTGTGAGGGATGTTGATGTTAATTATGTTTTCTAATGTAATGCTGTCAATTTATGTGTTTTGGAGGAGTTTTATCACAGAAGCAGAAGGGTGGAAATCGCAGAAAAATTCTACAGAATCGCGAAGCTCGCTTAGCGAGATGAGTCAGTGAGTTGGGCGCTTAGCGAGCAGGTTGTCTCGCTTAGCGAGCCCTGAGAAACTTTGAAAATGTCCTTTTTCTGAAAATGGTTTTGAGGTGGTATGTCCTAGATTTATATGATGTTGTAGAGTTGTCATATGATATGTTTTAAGGACTAAAATGAGTAGGATTAATATTGTGTGATGTATGAAGATTATCTTGATTTTTATGAGTTGTGAAGCATGAGTAGAATTAGTAATTAACTAATGTATGAAGAATTAGATTAATTTCCTTTGAGCATGAGGTATGATTATACGATGTAGAAGTATGATGACATGAGTGAGTATGAGGAATAATGATGTAAAATGAATGTGGATGAAATGTTTATGATGTTTTGAGGATGATGTGTATAATTTGTGTCTTGCATTCATGACATTGAATTATGAGGAGACTTCGGTCCATTGGTAGCTTCAATCACATGGTGTGGATTGGAGTGATATGATGTTATGATGTGCTCCTTTAGGGGATGGTTGATGGCTCACTGTCCATCCATGAGGATGTTTCGGTACCACATTCATTATTAAGAGGTTGTATTTCATTCTAAATGACATAGCATGAATTGCATTGATGTTGCATAGTGATGAGATGTATTTGATGTTGTGTATAAGTGAGTATGATGAACGTTATTTATATGTAATGAAAATAGTGATTAGTATATTTGAGTTAGGGATGATAGATTGATGTTGTTGTTATGTTTTAAATTCTCATTTCTATATTTTTATTGAATGTGAATTTACTCGCCCTTTTATTCCATCCTACAGATAATCAAGGTTAGCTCGATGCGTGCTTAACTCGGAGGTTGTGAGTCGTCAAGTTAGTTAGAAGTGGAGTCCTGCTCTGTGTCCAGTAACATCGGGATGGGTTTCACTTGAGTGTTTATGTTTTATTTGAATTAAGATGATGAATTTTGTTTAAGTATTTGATAAAATGATATTTGAGATAAGTTATGAGTTTTGTTTTATTAAAGAGGAATTTATGACTTATTGTTTTCCGCTGCATATTTGTTGAGAGAAGATTTTTAGTGTTTTCATGATTTTATGAACCCGTGTTGCGGGACAGGACTCTACGAGATGTTATGATTTTTGATTTAAGAAGTAAATGTGATGCCCTTTTTATGAGTTTCACTTTGATATTTGATTTAAAATTGTTTAAATTTGTGATGGGGTAGAAAGGGTGTTACACACGAATCCTCGAAACACGAAAGGCATTATGTTCCAACATCATAAAGATTATTCTCGAAATTTATCTCTAGCATTTAAACATAATAAATATCCATCCCTAATCAAGATTCATGATGTTTATCTCTAACACAACACAAATCCAAACATAAATGCAAAAATATCAAGGTAGACATCGATAATGATTTGTAAAGTAGATTTTATACAATATTATGATCAACAAAGATACATATGTTCATAGTAACTATACAACAACCAACAAATAGAAACTAAAATAAGAAGAGAAGAAAAGGAACCAAACATTTATTGGTTTGTCAACACCAATCGACGAGAGATTCGACTCCGGATCATCCGTATGCCAGCTCCAATGTTGTTTTCTAAGCTAATCCTATGAATAAATGAAGTTTGATGGAGTGGCAGAAAAAAATACCCAAACCATCTCCTAAAAATTGTGTTTTTCCCCTTTAATGGAGTTTCTATTTGTCTAGTTTCATCTGAAGGAGTTATGGATCGCCCGTCGCAAGAGACGTTTTTATTTTTGCATTTTTACACGTTTCTGGGCCTCCTGGCTTTGCCCGGCGGAATCAAGAGGCACAATACTTTCCGGAGCAGTAGAGGCGCAACAGATGGGAGTTTCCTCCAAAATTCCAGAACTGTGACGTGCTCCGCCTCTGAAGCACCACTCGGTGCAAGCAGAGGCGCAGTAGACAGACAATATTTTCTGCTTTCTATTTTCGGCCATAACTTTCAAACCGTAACTCCATTTTTCCCGGTTAGAAGCGTTTGAAAGCTTATTTAATGCTATTTATGAATATGAAAAGATATCCTTACTTGAATACCTGCAAAAATAAATGGAAAAAAATTAAACTCAATGATATTTACACGATAATGCAATATATACATTATAACGTAAAGTAAATATATTTACAAACAAAGCAGAGTTTATTCAAATTATTTTAACAGTAAGTATAGATAAGTGCAACAAAACTTGTATACAAAATAGCTACAATTTGCATCTATCATTACCTCATTTTTATTTGTGACTTGTAATTTCTTTTTCTTTTGAAGGAAACTTTCTGATTATAAACATATGCTCTTGAGTGAAGTTTCTGAACAACTTTCTTTTATAGAAAAAGAAATCGTTTGTAAATCACAAGTTAAAATGCGGAAAGTAAACATGTTGAAGAGTTCCATATTTCTTAATTTTGTACAAGAATAGAAAGTCAAATGGTATATAATGGAATTTAGTTCGTCATTACAAAATTCACCAAAATTTTCTCTATCTCAAAAATCATAGCGGAACATGTGTCTACATCTCAACACATTCACAACATCGCCTTTCTTTTATGATGTGGAAGATTGGACAAAACTTCAACCATAAAGTCCAAGGTACTAAGGAGCAATGATGAGCACAATGCTCCAAAACCATGAAGGAGAGACCACGTCTTCACTCAAAACCTTAAGGTATTATGTATATGATTACCTCTCTTATAAATCATATATTATACTCATAGAAAATGTGAAACTTAACTACTCACACTTGAACCCAACAATATCTCATATAAGTGTAGTTTCCCACATCCTATAATAAAATCCAACTCCTACATTTCCACAGAGCCGAACTAAGGTTCTGGTACCACTTGTTGGGGAGGCCGAGGAAGTCAAGATCACCAATGATTTAAATGTTCCTTGACCACAAGAGAATGAAACATGTAATCTCCACCCAAAGCCTTAAGGTTTTTGGTGAGAATGTGTTGAATCTTCCTCTTATGATCCTAGACCATTGGATCTGGTGGTTCTTTTTTCTTCCCTAGTCTACTTAACAATTTTCTCTAGCAAAAACTTCACAGTGAAACTAATTACTATAATTCAATACTTTCACACCACCACCATTTTTTTTCTAATGTGAAAAATCAGACAAAGTTGCTACCATAAAACATACTAAGAACTTTTATTACCAAATCAAAACAAAACTTATGGTACTAGTTGTTGTGGAGTCCAGGGAAGTCAGGAACAATAACGAGCCCAATGCTCTAAGATCACAAGAGAGAGAGAGAGAGAGAGAGAGAGAGAGAGAGAGAAACACCATATCTCCACAAAAATACTTAAGACATTAGGTATATGGGTCACCTCTATTTTAAATCCAGCCTTCTATTAATTTATATATGATGTGAGACTTAATCACTCGCACTTGAAACCAACAATCTCCCCCACAAGTGTGAGTTCACTCATGCAATAACATGATCCAACACAAGATATAGTTCTCTCATTCCCACCATGCTGAACCAAGACTCTAATACTAATTGCTAGTAAAATCTGACATTGAGAAAAAATACACAATTGTAACACAAAGACATGATGTAGAAACTCCAAAAAAAAAGAAGAAGAAAAAAAAACCACAGTTGTTATCATATGCAAACCCATGAGTAGTAATATTTAAAAATTATTACAACACATATATCACCCTTAACCACCCATGACCCATACTACACACACAAACTCTCCAAATGAAATATTTAACTACATCTTATAAAAATATAACACAAGCCTATAAGAGAAAGGAAAAAATGAATACAAAAGGTTAACAAGCTTTTGACATGCATGTTTTATAAGGAAGAACTAAAGTTCATTATATAATCTTTGACTCCCTTCCTTTACAAATTTATATTTGGTAAAGTACAAATGTGTGACAATTCCAATAAATTAAGGACTATTAGAGGCTTTAAGGTAATTTATAAGATGAGAATTAACTCACACATATGAGATTTTAAGGTAATTTATAAGATGAGAATTAGCTCACATATGGGACTTTAAGGTAATTTATAAGATGATAATTAACTCACATATGTTTCTGAGACGTTGTGTATGTGTATTTTCGATGTAAATGTAAGAAACAAATTATTATTAATTCTCTCTAAAGAATTATTATTTGAATTTATCATTGTTTAAGTTGAGAAATTATCAAGTACACTTTTGAATTATTTCACTAATACACAAATAAGAATATAATTTATAAATTTCCATCTACTTTATGAAGATGGATGTAAAAAGTAAATATAGTGAAAATTTTGTAAATACAATCTCAATTTAAGTTTTAGCACGTAATAATATATGCCCTATTTTCAAAAAACGGATGTAAAATTCAAAGATTATTTATCATCAAATCTATATTACATTTGTTATACTTAAAAAATGTGTAAAAAAAAAAAGTCGCACCTTATAAAATGACTTTTATTGTTTAATCCCAAATTTAAAAATAAAAAAGAAATTTTTATTATAAAACAATAGACACCGTATATATGAAAAACAAATGTAAAATTAAAAAAATATAAATGATCAAATCTATATATTTATATCCGTTATACTAAAAATGGTGTAAATTTTGGAATATCTATTAATTTGTTAGTTTTATCATTGGCAACTAAGATATAACGCATGCCCTTTTCTTATTATAAGTTATGATACTAGGGCTATAAAACTATCGCAACTAGGGAAAATTCTCTATATATGCCTTGACAGTAAGCATACAAAATGATTAAGCTCTCCCACTTTGCTTTTTAGTTCTGGAGTCCATTGTTGAAACCGCTGATCCAGAGAGCTTATTAACCTCAGAGCAATACAACCGAGAATAGGAAATTGCATAAACTTCATACCATAATATTTTACAATGAAGTATAATGAAAATCCATCTTGCCACATCATCCCACTATTATAACTATATTTTGAATTTGATTGTATGAAATTAATTTGATTGTATGAAATTATAAAGTAGTGAGTTTGATAAGAAGAATCTTAGCTTCATGAGAAGAAAAAAACCAGCTTTATTTAAAAGATTTCCATTTATATTAGGGTGGTGCGGTTATCAATTTTATTAATAATTTATTTTAAATTATGGCCCATTCAACTTTAGTAAACCTAGTCATATATATATATATATATATATATATATATATATATATATATATATATATATATATATATATATATATATATATATATATATATATATTGTATTTGGCTGCAAAAATGCTACGAAGAAAAGTTTGTTTTATTAATTTCTCTTTTGCAACATAGATCTAAGTTTAATCTATCATAAATCTATCATTGGTGCTTTCACATTGTTGAATTCATGGCTCCACATAAACAACCTAACCTAACCTAACCTCTAAAGAAATTGTGGGAGAGGCTGTCCAAACAACACAAATTCATCTCGATAATGTCATGGCTCAAAATCAGCTGCTACTAGATGAGAGATTGGAAAGAGTTACAACAGATTTGGAGAAACAAATTGGGCAGATTCACACACGCTTAGAAATGAAAAACACGTGGAGGAATCCAGATTTGAACAAGGCATGGCTACCATAAAGATGCCCTTACTAAAGGTTGACCCCTTAAAATTCGTTCCAGTGAAGATTGGATTCAAGGGTGAAACCCTGAAAAGGCATGGAGTATTGAAGAAAGTAGCAGACCTAGCATCGGTAGGGGCAGGAAGGGAAGAAAGAACAATTTCTTTTTCTGAAAAAATACAATTAGATCAAAAGGCAAATACAGGTGGGCATTTATCTGATGGTTATTTCTATGAGGCTTTGGATTACATAAAAAATAATAAAGAAGGGCGCATGAAAATTGGGGATGAGTCGATAGGTACAAATGACAGCATCGAAGTTTCCTCGGGAAACACATTACTTTCAAAAGTCTCATGTTCTTTTGACAAACATGTGAGGAAAGAAAGTGAGGTCCATGACACGGTTTTTAGAAAGACAAAAATATTAAATTTAAAGTTTTAAGTGGGGCTGGAGGTATAAGTGGTGTGGGAGGTAGCAGTAAAAGCAAGGGCAGAGGGAAAAACTTGAAGAGGTGCACAGAAGGTCCAATAAAACACGCGGGCAAAGGTGGGTTAAAATTTTTTCTGGATACCAATTTTTAGGATAACAATTTTCTTAATGGATATGGGGAGGCTGAGGATTTTTCAGGATCTGTCTTATATACAGATAACTCGACAAATTCTGACATTTTAAGGAGTAATATTAGGATGTGGGAAAACTTGGATTCTAACATTAGGGGAAAACCGTGGAAGGACATATCAAAGTTGGGTATTGTGGATATCGATTTGAAAAAAAGACTATATTAGAATTATTAAGGAGATAGAGAGAAGGGATAGAGAAAAGAATTCGGGGAGAAGGAACATTTAATTGTGTGGAAATGATTATAGGGTCTCTGAATATTAGAGGGGGAGGTAGTTTGGTCAAGATAAAGAGAATCGGCCAAATTATTAGAGGAGGCAAGGCGGACTTGTTTTGTATTCAAGAGTCGAAGATCACTGTGGTGGATGACAAATTGGCTCGTAGTTTTTGGTCTAGTGAGGATATTGGGTGGACTTATGCTAGCTCTGTGGGGGCATTTGGCGGGATCATCATTCTTTGGAAGAGAAGTAGTGTAGAAGTTGAGTGTAGCTTTAAAGGAGATGGTTATTTGGGGGTCAAAGTTAGATGGAAGGACCATTTGTATTATATTGTTAGTGTTTATTCTCCTTGCGACTTGAATTCTAAAAGGTTGTTATGGAAGAATTTATTGAACACCAAATCCCGTTTTGCAAACGGAGAATGGTGTATTGGGGGAGACTTAATGTTATCACTAATTCTTGTGAAAGAAAGGGTATGATTGCTAGCTATCACAATTAGGAAATGACAGATTTCACAGACTTTATTTCGGAAAGCGATTTGATCGATGTTCCGGGTAAGGGCAAAAGGTTCACTTGGTTTAGCGGTGATGGCTCATTCATGAGCAGAATTGACTGATTTTTAGTGTCTAACGCTATTATTGAAAGGTGGGGGTGGTAGGTCAACTCATAGGCATGAAAGATCTATCGGATCATTGTCTAGTGTGGTTGATGGTGGATTCTTAAAACTGGGGACCTAAACCTTTCAAATTCAATAATGAATGGTTTAGTAACAAGAATTTTATTCCTTATGTTGAAAAGGAATGGAAAAACATTCATGTGGAGGGTCGAAGTGATTTTGGGCTTAAGGAAAAGTTGAGAATTCTTAAAGATAGCCTTAGAAAGTGGAATTCGAAGGTTTTCAGAAGATTTAACTTAGAGATTGAGAATAGTATGAGAGAGTTGAATGAGGGGGTGTGGAGGCGGAGTTGGCAGATGGCATTATCTCAGATGATCTTTTATTCAACCGGAAGACGACTTTGAGGCAATTTTGGTTAAACCTTAGGATTAAAGAGAATATGCTCATTCAAAAGGCGAGGGTCAAATGGCTAAATGATGGGGATAGTAATAGCCAATATTTTCATAGCATTATGAAGGGGAGAAGGAGGAGGAATCATATTGGCTCAATCAACTCGATTATATGGGTCATTGATATGGTGGATGAGGTCAAAGAGGAAGTTAGATATCATTTTGCTAGTAAATTCTCGGAATCTAATTCTATGAGGCCGTCTTTGGATGGGGCGGTTTTTGAACACATTAGTTCAGAGGAAAGAGCATTCATTGAGAGACCTTTTTCGGAGGAAGAGATCAAAGAGGCGGTGTAGGGATGTGATGGCTCGAAGATCCCGAGGACGGATGGGTATTCTTTTATGTTCATTAAAAGGTGTCGGTATTTTCTTAAATTTCATTAGCTTCTTTGATTCTTTTCATGAAGGGGCTATTTTGTCAAGGGCAATAGTTTCTTCATTTATTACTTTGATTCCGAAGCATGATAATCATATTGGGCTCGATGATTATAGGCATATTTTCCTTGTGGGGTGTCTCTACAAGGCTCTTTCTAAACTTTTGGCGGCAAGGTTGAAATTGGTTTTGCATATTATCGTTTCTAGTAGCCAAAATTCCTTTGTTCTGGGTAGGTAAATGCTAGAAGGGAAAGTGGTTGCGAATGAAGTGGTGGATTAAACAAATAAGGAGAAGAAGGAGATTTCTCTTTTCAAAGTTGACTTTGAGAAAGCGTACGATAATTTTAGTTGGAACTTTCTAAGGTATATGTTGAAAAGGATGGGGATTGGAGAGAGATGGATGAAGTGGATGGAGGCAACTATTTTTTCTAGTAAGATGTCTGTGTGGGTGAATGGTAGCCCGACCAAGGAATTCGTGGTAGAAAAAGGTTTGAGACAAGGTGATCCCCTCTCGCATTTCCTTTTTGTTGTGGTAGCGGAAGGTTTATCCCGGTTAGTTAAAGCTTCGGTGATGGCTAATGACTTCTTGGGTTTTAGTATCAACGGAAGATGTTTCATTGATATACTCCAATTCGCGGACGACACCCTTTTAGTGGGTAATTGTAGTTGGAATCACTTGTGAGATATTAAATAAATTCTAAGAGGCTTCGAGTTAGTTTCCGGTCTAGGAATCAACTTCCATAAGAGCAAACTTATCGGTATTAACGCCCCTCCTAATTATCTTGAGGTTGCTTCCTTGTTTCTTTCTTGTAGGAGGAAGAGAAAAGAATTCACCTTTCTTGGCATGCCGATCGGTTCAAATCCTAGAAGAGTTTCTACTTGGAATCCTTTGGTAGCAAAGTTGGAGAAGAAATTATCTAGTTGGTAAGGTAGATTTTTTAGTATCAGGGGGAGAGTAACACTCATCAAATTGGTTCTTAGTAGTCTTTCCATATTTCAGTTATCTTTCTTCTTAGTTCCAGCAAAATTTCGGAAGGAGATAACTAAGATTCAAAATTCTTTTATGTGGGGTAGCACGAACGATAAGAGGAAAACTCATTGGGCTAGATGGGACGATATTTGTTTACCGGTGGAGAAAGACGGGTTAAATATGAGAAGAATTGATGATTTCAATCTAGCATTATTAAACAAGTGGAGATGGATGATTTTTAAAGGGTTGGAAGGGTTATGGTATAAGGTGTTGAAAGCACGTTACGGCGATTTATGTCTTAGTGTGTCGGGAGGTGCTTCTAGAGGTCACAATTCTACTTCCTCCTCGACGTGGTGTAAGGACTTGATTTCTTTATCTAATAAATCGTCAGAGGATCTCCTTTTGGATAACAGTCGTTTTAAAGTGGTAAACGGCTACTCTACTCCCTTTTGGCTCGTGAATTGGACTGGTGGAGGGTGTCCCAAATTAGTCTTTCCGAGGTGTTTTGAGTTGTCTCGGTTGAAGGAAGTCTCGTTGGCGGGAATGGGTGGTTGGCGTGGAGACGTGTGAGAATGGGGCGACCTTGGTGTTAATATCAATGGGAGGTTCCGGTTTACTAACCCGTTTTTTTTTTTGCATTGTTTTCTTAATACTGAAGTGACTGATATTCGGCAGTCGTTTGATTTAGCTTCGGAGGAATTTCTTTCATCAGCAGCTCACTCTGCTCATATTGTCGCTTCTGTTATGGATTCTTCTTCTTTGGTACCTCTTCAAGATTCCTTTTCTCCTTTGTATGCAGAACCTTACGCGGTGAGTTTTTCTTCTGAAGGTGAAGTTTCCTTTTTGAATCCTTCAGAGGTAGCTTCAGACAGTCAGGGAAATTCTGCATATTATGGTTTTCTCAGCAGTCTGAGTTATTTCTGTGATGACAGGCGGGGTCAGTCTGTGCAAGGGCTTTCGCAGGCTGGGAGGGGTGCTCTGAGGTATTCTTTGGAACACCTGTTGGGAGGTTCGACAGGCAGCCACGGATATCCCGAAGCTTCGACGCAACAGTCTGATTGGGAGAATGTTCAGGGGGTTTTGGAAGCTCCTTTGCAGTGAAATAACACTAGTTTGGAGGAGGAGTTTGTCGGCTTTATTGATTTGATTCAAACAGTGTCACTCGATTTTGAAATGAAGGACATAATTGGATGGTCATTGGAAAGAGACAACAACTACTTAGTCAGATCCTGCTACAAGCTTTATAGTAAAAACCGCATACCGCTTGGTCCTTCGAATAAGTACGACTCAACTTTTGGATTGTTTTGGAAAATAGTTGTTCCTACCAAAATCAAAGTGTTTGGATGGAGGGTTTTGTTAAATAAATTACCATTGAAGGACATCTTGATTTCTAGAAGGATTATTCCGAATGATAGTGATTCCAAGTGTGTTTTCTGTAACAATCATGCGGAATCTTTATTTCATTCTTTTTTCTCTTGCTAGGTGTTTCTTTGGTATGGAAAGAGGTGGCAGATTGGATCAGTTTTGATGAAATCGGGGGTATAACTTTAGCGAGAGATTTTATGGATGTTTATCGGTTTTGCAAAGTTAAGTCTATTAAGTCGGGTAGGGAGGATTGTTTTTGGTTGGCGGTCTCATGGAACTTATGGATGCTTAGGAATCGTATAAATTTTAATAGTATTGGGTGGAACGTAAACGATTTAGTTTGGTCAATTAAACATATGGTTTGGAGATGGTTATTCATTGGCGATATTAGTCACCCCATTCGTAACCTTTACGAATTTGACAAAAAACCCTTTGTTTTATTTGTCGTAGGTGTTAATGGGTGGGAAATATCCCTTTTCTTTTGTATTGATCGGTCTCGAATTGACTTGTATAGGGATTGAGTACCCTTTGTGATCTTTTAATATGATTCCTTGCTTTTTTTTAAAAATGTGAATATAAGATATTTTACATTAAATATATCTAAAATAGGTCTTAAACTCCTTAAAATTTAGTGTAAATATATGATATTTTACACCCGTTTGATTTATAATAAGGTGTAAATTCGTATAAATGTAATATATATATATATATATATATATATATATATATATATATATATATATATATATATATATATATGAGTCAGGATCAACTTACTCTAAAATTAAGTCTTTTTAACTTACTTTATAATCGTAGCCTTTAAATTAGATTCAATCAAATGGTTATAAGTATAAATGTTAATTTAACCATTGATTAAATCTAACTTAAGGGCTATAATTATGGAGTAAGTAAAACAGACTTACTCTTAGAGTAAGTTGATCCTGACTCTCTCTCTCTCTCTCTATATATATATATATATATATATATATAATTTACATCTGTTTTATCTGAAATAGGGTGTATACGTCCTAAAATTTAATGTAAATATCTGCATTTTATCTAAAATAAGGTGTATTATACTCTATTTTTACAAATGTTTCAAAATGGGTCTAAACTCATCATACATATCTCATCCTTTGAGTTTACACCTTATCATAACAGGTGTAATATGTCTAAAAAAATTAGTGCAAAATAATTATTTTTGTTTGAGAATGTTTCATTTGAGACTTCCCACGAAACATAATCTCGCGGACTGGGTATAATCTCTAATATTCATGAGGTCTCTTGTGTGTTCTGTTTTAGAGTGGTGGAAAAAACGAACCACGTGTTTTGTAGCTCTAGTCGTATTAAGAAGGCCTGGGCTAGAGTGGTGGGATGGTTAGGGATTAGCTGGAGGATTGAAAATATTGTTATGGATTCCTTTTTATCTTTGATGCAACAAATGAGATGCGTTAAGGCCAAGGCTGGTTTCATTTGGCTAGTTTCGTGTTGGGTCATTTGGTGGACACAAAATCAAATTTTGTTCAATGACGCTATAATGGATGAGGAAGCATGTTCCATATAATTTTATTTGTTTCGTGGTGCTGGCTAGATATGTGTTCTTCTAGGAAGGTTAATTGCAATCTTTATGAATGGTTAAAACAACCATTTGATTTTTGTAAGAGTAATTTTTTTGGTGTTCTTTGGCCTTCTTATTGGAGTTCTGTGAAGGATGGTTTTTACAAGTTCTTCCTTTTTTGTATATTGGTTGAAGGACCCATTGTACTTCTATATTGAATATCTTAATGCCTATAAAAAAGTATTTTTTTAATTAATTATCTTCGAAGAATCATTTGATTTTTTTTCTTGTTTGAGAAATAATTTTGAGTAGTCAAGCACCATTATTGAATTCTCTTTTGAAGAATTATTTGAGTTTCTCATCGTTTGAGAAGTTATAATGATTGTTATTTATATCAAATACTAAGAGTAACAATTATACTATATTCAAGTGGTCTTTGTATCATTAGAGAATGTAATTCTATATCGAATATTTATCATATAAATAGTAATCGTTTAATATAGAACTAAGTTGTTTTATCCTAGAGACGTTCAGTGGCGAATCTTGTGCATGGCGGGAGGGTGCTACTGCACCCCTCAAAATATTAAAAACAATTTTTTTATATAAAAGAAACAAGCCAACATTTTTAATTTTTGTGTAATCAAGATATATTAAAATGGAGAACTAAGGGTTCTCCAACCTTTTTACACAAAGAGGGAACTAACCCAACAAAAAGAGATTACATTTCAATTGAGATTACGAAAGAAATAACAATGGTTCCTTGCTAAATTCGTAAAAACTATAATTAGGATGTGTAAACTCTCTGCAAAAAGACCACCTCCAAATTAAAAATTTTATCCCCCACACTGTATTGTTGAAATTCCACTTTTCTGAACGGAAACAAGCTCCATTCCTTGTTATCCATAAGGTCCAAGTAACCGCTAGCCAAACAACCCCCATTTTTTCACCTTTAAGTTTCTTTACACGACAAAACGAGTATCAATCCATAAAATTTGATAGACACTCTTCCTCCCTCACTTTCAATTTATCCAACCAACTAGCAATTTCTCTCAAAATAGTCTTAACCACACGACAAATGAAGAAATAATGATTTAAAGTGGTGGTGGTAGCATTTACATATTTTATGATACTATTTATGCTTTGAAAGGAAAAGCTAAGCATTATTATTTTAAAGGGGTTGTATCTTATATATTTGTTTCTGTTTAATTTAATTTTACATGTTGTTAATAAATTTGAGTAATGACAGATAAATAATTATCATGTATATTCAGATAAGTAAAAATTACTATTGATATTAAGGGGTGATGTGAAATGAATTGAAGTGGTGTAGTGTAAAAAATTACAAAGCTTTGAGGAAGAAAAAAAAACAATTTACTTAAAATAATTAGAATTAAGAAATAGAAAATTGATGTTTAATTTTTTTTAAAGAATATTGATTTAGATAATAAAATTAAGAAACCAATTATATTTAAAAATTAGATTAAATTAATTTTTTAATAGCTTTTTTTAATTTTATGATTCACTCTAGCACTTTAAAAAATCAATATTCTTCTCTTTTACATTTATTTTATATTAAAAATATATTAAGTGCAATATATTTCTTTTATATTTTTATTTCTTAAACTATTTCTCACATTTTTTCCTATGAATTGACATAAAATAAATTGATAGTAAGATATTGACTTTTTTTAAATAAGCAAATTCAATAATGAGATTAAGGAAATCTCAAAACCAACGATGCAACCAACTCAAAATTTATAAAATTACAAAAAATTGAACGAAAATTTGAACCAATCGTAAAGGCTACAAGACTTACTTTTGTTACAACCTAGAATTAACCAAACCCATGAGGAAGTAATAGTAGCTGTCACAATATCGTCGACAATACAAAAACCTTTGTAAAAAAGGATATTATTCCTACATCTCCAAATATTACAACATGTTATAAACCAAATAGAATTAATGTGGTTAGACTTACACCAACCTCTATTATAAAGCTCCTAAGCCTTGATGTGGATTCCGCAATCCGACTCTACTATATAATCAAAGTCAACCCAATCACAAATCTTGTCCCACACCTCTTCGACTTATGGCAAGAGAAAAATAGATGAGAGGAATCTTTTAACGCTTGGAAACATAAAACACAATCTTTCTCAAGAGCATTAGACATTATATTCCTCTTAACCAGATTTTACCTAGTAGCTAATCTATCAAGACCAAGGCGCCACGCGAATACGCGAATTTTGGGAGGAATAGAGGAACGCCATACCTTCTCCATAAAAATGCATTGAGATTTATCCTGAAATAAAGAGAATTCGGGCATAATAAAAAATTCATAAAATGATACAACCGAGAAATCGTTGCTGCAGTCCAAGTCCAAGACCAAACATCCCTCACGTTTTCCTGCAATGATGCGTTGAACAACTTATCTATTAACACGTTCAATGCGGGAATCATCCCTGGAGGAATACCTGTTATCGAATCCTGTAAGCTCCACACCCAACTACCAAATTCCCAAAAACCCATCTCACTTACTGGAACATTCTTAAAGGTACAAACATTGAAAAGAGAGGGAAATTGGTTCTTCACTGGTACTTTTCCCAGCCAAGTTGAATTCCAAAAATCAGTGTCCTTACCGTTGCCAATACCACACGAAACCTGATTAATAAAGATGAACTGAGCCGACTGATTTGCTAACACTAAGAAATCCTTCAACCAAAGAGAATCTGATGAACGGGAGTCGGTATCCACATGATATTGAAGCTTTAATCTTATATTATTGTACCGCTTATCCATCAAAGGCCTCCATATCTCGTCTCCATCGCCCAAGAACCTCCACAACCACTTTGCAACCAGCGCCCTATAGAATAAACCAATGTGTTTCACACCCAAACCACCACAAATTTTAGGTTTACACACTTTCTTCCAGCTTACCTATGACACATGATTACTATGATATGAACCGGCCCAAAGAAAACGTCTTTGTAAAGCTATGATTTCCTTTTCAATCTTCCTCAGCATAATGAAAAAGGAAAGATGGTGAATAAGAGTATTGGTAAGGACAAAGTTCAAAAGAGATACCCTACCACTAATAGATAATTTTCCCCCTTCCGAGCAACATACTCGTTTCTGCAATTTTGAGATAGTCGGCTTCCAGAAAGATGCCTTTCAGTGATTTCCTCCAATAGTCAGACCAAGGAAATTCATGGGAAAAGGGCCTGTACCGCATTGAAGGAATTGAGCTGCTATAGACAACAACTCAGAATCCAAACCTATACCGAATAACCTGCTTTTGGCAAAATTTATTTTGAGGCCTGAGATTAGCTAAAAAGCTCGAAGAATGGATTTGAAAGCCCAAAAGTTGGATATGGATCCATCACCAAACAAGACAGTGTCGTCAGCGAACTGGAGAAAACTTGGAGTGGATAAATCCGAAACTTTGAAAGCTTTCAGCAATGTAGACTGTTCATCCCTACGAACCAGGAAAGTCGACCCTTCGACCACTATAGAGAAAAGGAAAGGTGAGAGGGGGTCGCCTTGTTTCAAACCCCTATTCACTCTAAAATCCTTCGATGGACTTCCATTAATCAGAATCGAGAAGTAACTATTAAACACCGATCCTCGAATCCACTTTAACCATCTTCCTTCGAATCCCATTTTCTCTAACATAGTTTCAAGGAACTTCCAATTGACGCAGTCGTATGCCTTTGCAAAATTGAATTTGAACATGAGGCACTTCTTCTTGAATCTTCTAGCATAATCAACGACCTCATTAGCGAGGGCAACACCATCAAGTAACAAACGACCATGAATGAAATCTGTCTGGGAAGAGGAAATTAACTTATGTATCACAACACTAAGCCTTCCAGCAAGGATTTTAGATATAACTTTCAGCATACTACTCACTAAGCAAATTGGACAGTAGTCCTCAAAAGATTGCAGATTGTCAATCTTAGGCACCAAAGAAATGAACGAAGACGCGAAAACCTTGGGGAGAGAACCAGTTACAAAGAATTCAGCTATGCAATTAGTGAAATTCAGACAAACAACATCTCAACACGACTTAATGAACTTGAAATTAAATTCGTCAATCCCTGGACATTTATTCCCATCACAACTGAACACAACTCTCTTGATTTCGTCAACAGAAATTTCTGCTTCCAGAAGCATACTATGTACAGGATCAAGGCAATTGACAGCTCCCTGATTAAAGTTCAAAACCGGATTGGCAGAATTTAAGAATTTGGCTTCGAAACTCCGTTTAGCTTCATCTTTGATACTAACAGGGTCTTCAAGAAGCAGGCCTCCCATTTTAATAGCAGATAACAAACAAGAATCTCTTCTTACTTTAAGAGATTGGTGAAAAAATTTAGAATTCAGGTCACCTTCCTTTAACCACCTTTTCCTTGATTTCTGAACAATAAAACTCTATTTCCTGCGAAGACCTTTCCAAATTTCTTCTTGAACTTTCAGCCTTTCTTCAAAAATACTATTGTCGATATCAACATGATTTTGAGCCAGAAGATCCTCAATGTTATTTAATTGATCTACATTCACCTCAATATTCAGATCCATCCAATCGAAAGTGTTGACATTCCAACTTCTAAGATCTGATTTTAAAGCTTTAAACTTTTTGAATTTGGTTTGAGATGTAACTTAATAAAATTGATGAGATTAATAATTTGAATTTTGTTTGATGAAATTTAGCAATTTTTGTATCAAAAAATAAGTTTTTGGTGCTTAGTATTATTAGTAATTGATATGAGTATTCATTAAAAATAAAATAATGATTAAATATAAAAAAATATAGTATAGATATGTATTACATCCGTTTTGTCGTTTTGTTTATAAGTCGATTTGGAAAACATTTGTACTACAATATAAATTAATTTATAATATTAATGAATTATTAATGTTTTTTTTTTTTATTATATTCTTAAATATATACCATTCTCTCTTTTCAATTATATAAGTTTTTCTTCCCAATACCATTAATGGATAGTTTTGTAAAATCTTTTATAATTTCTTTTTTCATGCAATAATTATTACATCACACTTAAAAAGCGATTTATAATAAAAACAGAAAAAATATTACTTATACCTCTTTTAAATTTTAATAGTAATATTTTAATTATTATTCATGGCACCCCTTAATATTTTAGTCAAGATCTTTCACTAGATAATTTTAGATAGTACCACCAAACATTTTAAAGAAACTAATTTTTCAAAACCATTATAAAAGATTCTGATACAAGCTCACAATTTCAACTTAGTCGTCGCAACAACCTTTTGTACGTAAAAGGAAAAGCCTAAAGAGAGACGGGTAAACACTTGATTTTATAACAAGGCAATTGTCACATATCATATGTTATTGATATGACTAATGAATTCCACTGTGTTGTTTGAACAGGTATAAAGTTTGTAATCATGCAACATGCATGTTTGATTCTTCACGAGTTGAAGATACAAAGAAAAAAGTTCAAGATAAATTAATTTATTTCAGATTTCTTGGCCAACAGGGAATATCAACCTATAAGATTATAGACATTTAGTATTTCTTCAAGTGGACCAATTAAAAAAATATTGATTAGGACTTTTTATGTACAAATACATTTTACCTAAGTCTGTAAAGTTATAATTTGTTGTCACTTGTTACTTAAAAATATTATCTAATTAACTTCACTTTATGTTATCATTTATTCCCACGTAATGTATAAATATACACATATTCATAATGATGATGCAAGTGCAACAATTGCAATAAGGCTCTCAAACTGTTTCTTTCATATGCATGGTGCTTTGCTTTTGCTCTATCCAATAATCTCTAATATATTCTTTTTTGATGTTGTTCTAATACTTGACAGTGATTTTTTCGTAGGAGGAGGATCGGCGAAAGCTTCGAAAGGCAGTCTCGGAGGTGTCTCGAGAGATAGAGAAATGCTATAGTTTGGAAAAAGAGAGAAAGTTTGATGACATTGAAGAGGTGGAAGAAGGTGAATGTTATTGTTGTGGGATGAAGGAGGAATGCACAAAAGTTTATATGAGAGAAGTTGAAGAAGAGTATTATGGGAAATGGTTGTGTGGACTTTGTGGTGAAGCTGTTAAAGAAAGAGTAAGGAGAAGTAATGAAATTACAATGCAAGATGCTTTGAAATCTCATAGGGAATTTTGCCAGGAATATAATGCTACAATAAGGGTTAACCCTAAATTGTCGTTAACGTTGTCTATGAAGGAAATAGCTAAGAGAAGTTTAGAGAAGAGGAAATGTAAGGGAACGGGTGGAACTAAGCTTGATAGGAGTACTAGTTATCCATAAGGTTTATTGGTTTGAAATAAATGAGTTTTATTAAGGTTTAAATACTATTTTCGTCTTTAATGAGTTTTTGGTTTTAGTCTTTTAGTTTTTTTTAGTTCTTATATATATATATTTTTTTTGGTTTAATTCCTAATATCAAAATTTACAGATTTTGATTTTAAGAACTAAAACAACTGCAAATTTTAAATATAAAACAAAAAAAAATTATTATAGGAACGAAAATAAAAAACGTTAATTTATCTAAACAAAAATACTATTTAAAACTTTTATTAAATTAAATGTAAGTTTCTCCTTTAGAATTTATTTAAACATTTTTGTTTTGCAATCTCCATTAAAAAAAAATATGATTGAGTACTTTGAGATTTTTAGTAGTCAGATATTCAAATATCTAAAATCTTTTGCATTTCTCATGCGAGAAAACAGAATAATCCTTAAAGTATTTTCCACAAGTACAAACATATTGCATTTTTTTCCAAGTATTTTAAAATGAGATAATACCATGTAAGAAATGTCATATCAATGTGTACAAACAAGTGTGAATCATGTGTTTTTTGTTTTGCACAATATGAACAATATAAGTGTTGTGATTAATCAAATTTCCTAATTTGAATAAACTATTTAAATTATATATTTGTTTAATTTTAAAATATACCCAAACATATTATTACCTCAAACTTTAAATTAATTGAAGTAATAATTTAGACATCACACACACACACACACACACACACAGAGAGAGAGAGAGAGAGAGAGAGAGAGAGAGAGAGAGAGAGAGAGAGAGAGAGAGAGAGAGAGAGAGAGAGAGAGAGAGAGAGAGAGAGAGAGAGAGAGAGAGAGAGAGAGAGAGAGAGAGAGAGAGAGAGAGAGAGAGAGAGAGAGAGAGAGAGAGAGAGAGAGAGAGAGAGAGAGAGAGAGAGAGAGAGAGAGAGAGAGAGAGAGAGAGAGAGAGAGAGAGAGAGAGAGAGAGAGAGAGAGAGAGAGAGAGAGAGAGAGAGAGAGAGAGAGAGAGAGAGAGGTGTCATATATATATATATATATATATATATATATATATATATATATATATATATATATATATATATATATATATATATATATATGTATAGTAAAGTATTTTTTCATTTCGGTTCAGTCTATCAATCGTGATAATAGATTAAACATTAAAAGCTTCAAATTCCATCATTGACATTTTTCCCGTTAGTTTGTATAATTATATTAAAATTTAAAAAAATATATTCACAACGATTATTTCTACTAACCGTAGTGAAATGTAGCATTCATATTTTTCATTCTTAGTTAGTTTAGTTTTCACAAACACACAAAGAGTTTTGTTTTCACAATAACACAAAGTATAGTTTTTTACGGACATAGTTTTTACAATCTAATACACCCTTTATGTGTAATATCTTCATTTATTTTTCCTATATCTTGAAAATTTTGGCATTAAAGATCAATGTTAAGATTTAAACATATCGTTTACTTGATAAATTGAATCTTAACATTAATCTTTAAACCAGAATTTTCAATATACTGAATTAACTTTTGAAGAATGAAATTTGCATGTTGAAAGCGACATGAGTTAGGTTTAATGAAAAGATGAATGACGCGTTGTTTAGTTTTATAGACAAATCCCTAAATAATTTCACCACGATTGTTCAGGGAAACTATGGTAATATATAAAATATCACTATGGTTAATTTTGTCAACCGTGGTAATATGTATAATATATCACTATGGTTAGTTTTGTCAATCGTGGTGAAAAGTGTTTATATAAAAATATTAAAAAACTAATGTTTTAGTTTATTTCCTTCATAATACAAGTTCCCTATATAAGAAAACGATAGCAGGGACCAACCAAAGTCCAATATTTCAAGTTCGAATCAAGAAGTAGAAAGACAAAATTTCAAGAAGCTTATATGAAAATCATTTCTCTGTCTTTTCCTCTTCTCCACAATTACAATACGTTATCTATTTCATCACCATTCATGTTGAATTTTAAGTTTTTGATATTTGTTGAGATGGTTATAGATTTTTGTTGTTGTTTAATGTTATATATTGTTCTGATTGAGTGAGATTGAGATTTTATTTTGAGTTGTTGAGGATGTTATATATTGTTGTTGTAGTTGGTTCATTCTTATTGTGTTGTTGTATTGAGATTGTTATGGTGTTATTGACTATGTTGTTGTATTGTTGTATTATGATATATATTGTTGTTGAATTGTAGTTGTTGAAATTTGATTTATTAATTTATTGTATTGAGAATGTTGTTGTATTGTTAAATGGTTTTACAGGGTTTTGATATAAGTTTTAAAGTATATTATTGATCGTAGTTGATGAAAGCAGATAGATTTGATTAG
Organism: Lathyrus aphaca; assembly: GCA_963966055.1. Classification (NCBI taxonomy): domain Eukaryota; kingdom Viridiplantae; phylum Streptophyta; class Magnoliopsida; order Fabales; family Fabaceae; genus Lathyrus; species Lathyrus aphaca. The sequence goes on from OZ014524.1 coordinate 35,038,475, forward strand.
TGTGTGAGAAAAGAGTTCTAGAATTCCTTGAATGCGTAGAACAAAATGTTCCTGACAATGACAAAATATTTTAATGTCCTTGTGTTATATACGGGAATATTAAAAAGTTTTCAAAGAAATAAATATTTCATCACTATGTTGTGATGGAATTTATCAAAATTATACAATATGGATGTTGCATGTTGAAGTTGAAAAACCAAATTGCAATGTCACAAAGACATGAAGTTGATATTGGAGAATCTTCTTTTAGTAAAGCCAATATTTATGATACTTTATGTAGTGATAAAGATGCGTCTTTATGTAAGGGGTGCGTGAATTTTACACGATTTTTTGCGGTGTTAAAATTGTTTAATCTCAAGGAAAATGGGTGGGCGGATAAAAGTTTTACATAATTAGTTGAGTTACTAAACAAATGATACTAGAAGATAACAATTTGTTTGAGCGTAGTTATGAGACCAGGAAGATATTGTGTCCAATGAGTTTGGAGTATATCAAAATACATGCATGATATAATGATTTCATATTATATAGACAAGAGTATGAAAATTGAATCATTGTTTGAAATATGGTGAATCACACTACAAGGTGAAAGACAACAGTGGTGATGACGATGACTGTGATAGCAAGAAGCGTCCTCCTGCCAAAATGTTATGTTACTTGCCAATAATTTGAAGGTTCGAGAGACTATTTGCTAATGTGAATAATGAAATGAGTATTATATGGAATTCAAATGAAAGTAAATGTGATGGAGAAATTGGCCATGTAATTGATTCTTTGTTTTGGAAGAAAATTGATTCGTTGCTTCCGAATTTTGGCCATGAGCTAAGGAACCTTAGGCTTAGACTTGTCACAGATGGAATGAATTCCTCTAGTAATATGAACACTAACCATGATTTGAGGCATGTACTTTTCATGATTTATAACCTATCTCCTTGATTGTGCACACTACAACAAACAAGACCTTAGACAACGCTTTTTTTGGCCTTAGACAGCGCTTAAAAGCGCTGTCTAAACCTCCGCTGCTAAAGGTTTAGACAGCGCTTTTTAAAATGTGAAAAGCGTTGTCTAATCCCCCACCCTTAGACAGCGCTTTGGCCAAAAGCGCTTTAAAAGACCCTCTTAATTTAAATTTTTTAGGTACACCTTAGACAGCGCTTTTCAAAAGCGCTGTCTAAGCCCCCAACCTTAGACAGCGCTTTGGCCAAAAGCGCTTTAAAAGACCCTCTTAATTTAAATTTTTTAGGTACACCTTAGACAGCGCTTTGGCCATAAGCGCTGTCTAAGACCCTCATATTTTAATTTTTTTAGGTATACCTTAGACAGCGCTTTTCACAAAGCGCTGTCTAAGCCCCCCCCCTTAGACAGCGCTTTTGCCTAAAGCGCTTTCTAATCCCCCCCTTAGACAGCGCTTTTGCCAAAAGCGCTGTCTAAGGTATACGAAATTTTTTGTAGGATTTGTTTGTAACCACATTTTTTCCAGGTTTATAAACCAGAATTGGTACCTGTTTTCAACCAGATTTTTTCAGACAATTATCACATTTTATATAAGCCATTTTGGCCTTTTTTTACCAAAATTTGGCTAACCAATTCAAACCAATTCAAACCAAATTTGCCATAAATGTATCAAAATATATACAAATTTATGTTTACATTTATAAGTCATTACATATACTACTACAAATGTACACATTAATTACACACTTTGAGCTCTATCATGTATTGACACCACTCCTCTTTGATTTCGTCCACTTGATCCTTTGTATAAGATGCACACTTGAATTCATCAAAGTACTACATAATAATTGATCGTACCTGGGGATCAGGATCCAATACAGCTGGACTCGAGAGCGGGCGGAAATGGTTGTCGAGGAGAAAAAAGGGGTGTACCTGCAACACACTCTGATGCCAAAGTAAGTATCCGAGCGACAGTGAGCAAGTACTAGTATTAGGGTTGAGAATTGAATACCTGACCCTCTCAAATGAGAGAGTTTATATAGAGGACCAGCCGGAAGACTATTGGTTCGTTTTATGAGGTGCGGATCGAGGGGTCCGTGAAGATAGGAAACGGTCAATACTAGCCGTTAGAAAGTCTCTCCCTGGTCGGATCATTAGTGGTCGACTGAGAGGCCACTTTTCATAGTTGTGCTCGCACTGTCGAGCAAGAAGAATGGGTCAGCCTTTTTGGCCCAATAAGAGGGATTGGGCCGGGTCGGAACAGGAGCCCCCCAAGTCATTGTTCGGACTATCGGGCAGTGACTTAAAGCAATACAGTGCTCGTCTGGGTGTGAGGCCATGGTCGAGGATCTCCGCTGTCGATGGTTCGGGCAAAGAATACGATGCCCGGTAGAGGAATGTGAAACGAAAAGCTGGAATATCTGGATATTCGCGCCTATTAATGATTTGACGGCTAGTCTAGGGGCTAGCGCCTAGGGGTCACGCGCGTGCGCACGTGTCCTTTTTCCTATAAATAGGATTTTCGGGGCCCATTTTGGCCTTTTCGCTTCGTCTTCTCTCTCAACTCTCTGCCCGTTCAACCGCCGTTGCTTCCGCCGTCGACCACCGCTAATTTCTACCGACCACCGTTCGCAGAAGCTTAATCTTCTTCAAAATGTCTTCTCAAGCTCAAGGTACCGTTCTTTTATTCTCCCTTGAGTGAATATAGCTTAGTTTCTGTAGAATGCATGCGGTTTAGGGTGATTTTACCGGTGGTTTTAGGATTTAGAATTGGAAACTCTTAAAGTTCCTGCCACCGTAACTGGTCGGCCACGAACCCTAGCTTTAGGGTCGACACGGACCTTGGTCGACTTAGATTTTAGTCTCTTGGTAGGTTTCCGTTGTCTGCATACTGTTGGGCGTCAGACGTTGCCTCGAGCAATGGTTAGCCAGGGCTACAGCTTGGGATGCAATTCCCGAGCTGAGGCGCACCCTTTCACTTGTCGAGCGGTGGAAGGGTGGATTTGATATTCTTAATCGAATTCACTGATGCCTTTCCTCTGCTTTTCAGGTGAGAACTCGCTCGGAAATCCGTTGGACGTGTTTTCCGAGGACACATCTTCGGGGAATACGGATTCGTCTGCGTCCCTACCTTCAAACTCAGGAAGCACTTCGGACAGTTCTGATACAAGTACCGCGGGGCAGTCGATGGAATCGCCTCAGTGTCCTGCTCAGTCGAGGATCTCGCCCGAGGAATGGGTGATGGAAGATTTACTGGACAAGGTGTCTTCCTTCTCGAGACCTCGATCGGAACCGCTGCCCGTCATCGGGGATCTTGCTGACTGGGTCGTGACTTGCCCAGGAGATGACGATCGCATCTTTTCAGACTTTCGCGGTCGAGCATTTTCGATGTATGAATATGCTACTTCGGTCCTGGGAGTTACGCTGCCCTTCAGCGATTTTGTGAGCGCTGTGCTCGGACATCTTTGTATAGCCCCCTCTCAGCTGCACCCTAACTCCTACGCCTTCCTGAGGGCGTTTGAGATGACGTGTGCTTTCTTGGGCGTCGGGGCCACACTCCCTCTCTTCTTCCGCCTGTTTTCTTTACAACGTCAAGTCGGGCGAGGAACCGACCGGAAGGGATTCGTGTCCTTTAAACAGCGAACTAAGATCTTCAAAGCCCACTCGGAATCCATCCGGGCTTTTAAGACTGATTATTTTTTAATAAAACCTGTGAGTGATGCTGCCGTGCGAACCATGAGTTTTCTCGGAATTGACACCGATGAGAACGACGAACCCAAGTTGGACGACCAGGGTGATGTGATTCCGAGGAGATTATGGATGTTTCCCCTCTCCTGGAGTCATATGCATTATGAGCGACCAGTGGGGGAATTTGTCCAGGTGGGGGAAACACTGGACGAGGATGATACGGCCAGTTTCGAAGCTTTCAGAAGGTTGGTAGCTTCTTTTACTCCGACCCCTTTATTGGACGGGGAAGGGAAAGTTATGGTCGATCAAGACGGGGGAGAAGCTCTGGAGCGTCCTTTGATCAATGTTACTGACTTGCTAGCTTGTAATAACGGGCAGGAGATAGCCGCTTTTTTTGGTATCTGTTTATTTATGCTCGTTAAGTTTTTGATTTGACTTTATTGCTCGTGGCTAACTTTGGTTTTGTTTTTCTTTTCAGGTTCTTTAACTAATCCTCTGGACAAAATCCATGAGCGGCTAGTCCAGCAGCAGCGAAAACGGTCAAGGGTCGTGCAGACCAAATTGACCGAGGCAAGTGGTTCAGGCTCGGGTCCGCTTGTTCAGGGCTCTCCGGGGGTTTCCACCGGTTCTTTAATGAAGAAACATAAAACGACGGCTACTGTGGACCTGACGGCTGGTGCTCCTCCAAAGCCAACACATGGGATACCCCCTTGCTTCGTTGTCCGGAATTTCTTCGAAGGGAGTAGTATGGAGGTGGACCGGGCAGATTCTCTGTTCCTGGAAGGAATGGACCGTCCTGCTCGGCGGCTTTCATTGGCCCAGGATGCGAGCGCTGTCATGCGGGTCTTAACCATGGCTTGGATGACGGCCGAAGGGTCCCCTCTGCTAGAGCGAGAGAATAGCAAACTCAAGGAGCAGTTGGTTGCTGCCGAGGCCAAGCTATCGACGACCATGGAGGAGGTAAAAAAGGTCACCGCGGAATCGGCTGAGCGAGCAACGGTCATTGCCAAGTTGGAGGTTGACAAAAAGAGGCTGCTCGAACAAAATAAGAAGTTAAAAGATGCCTTCTGCCCCAAGGAGGATGAGGACGAGGACACCAAGCATTTGCTGACGAGGGCTCAGTTCCTCGCTCGGATCGACCAGGATATGGAAGATCTGAATGCGTCGACTGAGTTCATCTTCCTGAATGCGGTGGAGCAAATGAAAGCTCTTCATCCTGATCTAGCTTTGGATGTAGGTCGGATGAATTACCTTTACAAAGTGGTGGACGGCCAGGTTGTTGTTCCTGCTGACTTAGTGGTGGCCGACTCCCAGCCGGGGGCAAATGCTCAACTTGATCAACCAGAGGAGCAGCCGGACCAGGTGGAGGCCTGTGCAGAGGAGACCCGACCAGTGGGAAATGATAATTAATTAATGGCCTGTGTGCCTTCATAATTTATAATGTATTTTTTGTTTTTGGGGGGCGTGGCCCCCTTTATCTGTAATTCCGAACAAGTCGGCCTTTTGGTGCCGCATTTCTTTTTTCTAAATGTTAAGTACTTGACCGTGGAGGTCGGTTACATCTGTTGTTTGCTCACAACTATTCGTCCGTCGGAGGACATGATTTGTTATTATTTTTACTAAGTGTTTGACGCTCGTATTTGTATTAATTAGAAGTGATTGGATATATACGGGGGGTGTGGACGACCTGTTGGTTAGGGGAACCAATCAGTCTTGGAGGGTTGTATCCTCGATCGGTGCCCGGGTCAAGATAATGGCCCGGGCTCCATGGCGTGAACGTCCCATCGCGAGCTGGGGTTCTACCTGGTCGTGGTACTTAGGCGACGTCGGACTCGTTCGAGTATCCGTTCGTGCGACAAGTTTCTCTTTTGCTCGAAAAAGAACTTGCTTTGTCTGTGATATTTAGACTGACGTGCTCGTACCTAGGCACGCAGTTGGTCTCTCTTTCTCTTCCCCTGGGAGTTGAGCAAGGTGACTGGCTTAACTATAATATTGTTTAAGTTTCTCGGCGTTCCACGGCCGAGCGAGTTCTTCCCCGTATAGATTTTCTAGGTAATATGCGCCGTTCTCGGTTTTTGCTCGAACACGATATGGGCCTTCCCAGGTGGGTGTCAGTTTTCCCTCGCGGGGATCCCTGTGGTTTCTTCTAAGGACGAGGCTACCTACTTCGAATGTCCGCCTGATGACCTTGGAATCATACCGAGCGGCTATCTTTTGTTTGAGAATGATTTCTCGAAGGGCAGCATCTGATCGGATTTCTTCGACCATGTCGAGCTCGTCTCTTAAAGCTTCGTTATTGGCATCTTGGTCCATGGGGGATTCCGTGCGTCTCGAACGGACATGCATCTCTATTGGAATTACTGCTTCGGTCCCATACGCTAATCGAAATGGGGATTCTCCGGTCGTTGAATGGGGAGTAGTTCTATACGCCCATAATACGCTATGTAGTTCCTCGACCCAGTGTTTCTTATGCTCGTCCAACCTTCGTTTCAGACCTCTTAGGATTACCCTGTTTGCGGCTTCGGCCTGCCCGTTAGTTTGGGGGTGCTCGACTGATGCGAAGTGTTGTTTTGTCCCTATTGACGCGACGAATTCTTTGAAATGTTTATCCGTGAATTGAGTTCCGTTGTCGGTCACAATAGCGAGGGGGACTCCAAACCGGGCGAGGATGTTTCTTTTGAAGAATCGAAGTATATTGAGTGCAGTAATTTTGGCCAGAGCCTCAGCTTCTATCCATTTGGTGAAGTAGTCGACACCTACAATCAAGTATTTGTTCTGACCAGACCCAACGACGAAGGGTCCTAGAATGTCCATTCCCCACCATGCGAACGGCCAGGGTGATGATAACGATTTTAGCTCGGAAGGAGGTGCTATGTGCACGTCCCCGTGTCGTTGGCATTTATCGCATCTTTTTACATGTTCCTTTGCATCGTGCTGTAGGGTGGGCCAGTAGTATCCTGCCCTCAGAATCTTACGAGCTAACGAACGTCCGCCCGGATGTTGCGCATTGATTCCCTCGTGGACTTCCCTTAGGACGTGTGGAATATTTTCCTCCTCTACGCACCTGAGGAGGGGCGTAGAGAATCCTCGACGGTACATGCGTCCACCTACTAAAGAATACGAGCACGCCCTCCGTCGTACGGTACTAGCCTCTTTCGGGTCGGTTGGTAATTCTCCTTTAGTTAGGTAGTTGAATACTGGGGTCATCCAACAGTTTGTGTCGCCCACCAGGTTAATGTGTGTGCAGGGTGACGAATGTCCAATACTTGGTTGGGGGAGCAGTTTTTGTATGACGGACTTGTTGTTTCTTTTCCTTTTAGTGCTCGCCAGCTTGGATAGGATATCTGCAAGGGCGTTGCTTTCCCGGGGAACGTGTTTGATTTCTACACTCTTAAACTGCTTTATTTCGTCTTTTACGAGGGCCAGATATTCGGCCATGCTATCACTCCTGGCTTGGAAATCTCCACGGACTTGGCTCGCGACCAATTGAGAGTCTGTGCAAATTGTGACCTCTTCTGCTTCTAGGTCATTTACGAGCCGTATGCCTGCTAAGAAAGCTTCGTATTCCGCCTGGTTGTTAGAAGTGGGGAAAGACAGAGTCAAGGATACTTCGATGACATTCCCCTCCTCGTTCTCCAGAATAATACCGGCCCCACTGCCCGTTGGACCAGATGCACCGTCTACGAAAATGACCCATTTAGATGAAGCTTGCGCGTCTCGCTCGGTGAAGGTAAGTTCAGCCACGAAGTCGGCCAGTGCTTGCGCTTTGAGGGCTTGTCTTCCTTCGAATTTGATGTCGAATTCAGACAGTTCTAGTGACCATTTTAACATTCGGCCGGCCATGTCTGGTCGACCGAGCAACTGTCTTATGGGCTGATCCGTCCTTACGATGATGGTGTGAGCCAGGAAGTAGTGGCGTAGTCTCCTAGCTGCGAGGAGGAGGGCCAGTGCGACCTTTTCTATCTGAAGGTACCGAACTTCTGGACCGTGGAGAGCTTTGCTCGTGAAATACACGGGCTTTTGCCCTTCGGGTCGTTCGCGCACAAGGGCCGCGCTTACCGCTTCGTTGGCGACCGCGAGGTAGAGATATAGAGTTTCCCCTTCCTCTGGTCTGGATAAAACTGGAGGTTCACTTAATGCCCTTTTTAGGTGGGACAGTGCTAATTCGCATTCTGCTGTCCACTCGAACGTTGCTTCCTTACGGAGCAGCTTGTAAAAGGGGAGGGCGTGTTGAGCAGATTTTGCCACGAATCGGGCAAGGGAAGTGATGACTCCGTTTAGTGATTGTATGGACTTATTTGACGTGGGAGTTGGGAACATTGCAAATGCTCGACACCGATCGGGATTAGCCTCAATTCCTCGTTCGGTCAAATAGAACCCGAGGAATTTTCCTGCTCGGACACCGAAGGTGCATTTCTCAGGATTGAAACGCATTTTGCACTTTCGTGCTTGGTCGAAGACTTTTCGTAAATGAGATGCGTGATCTGTTTCTTGTTGAGATTTGACGATCATGTCGTCCATGTACACTTCGAGCATGTCTCCGATTTCAGCTCGGAAAACTTTATTCATCATACGCTGGTACGTTGCTCCTGCATTTTTTAGGCCGAAAGGCATAACGTTGTAAAAATAATTGCCCGACTCGGTCATGAAGGCCGTGTATTTTTTGTCAGACACAGCCATGGGTATTTGATTGTAACCCGAGTATGCGTCCATAAAGGATAATAATTTGTATCCGGACGAACTGTCGACCAATTTGTCGATGTTAGGTAAAGGGTATGCATCTTTCGGGCATGCCCGATTGAGATCGGTATAATCAACGCACATTCTCCATTTTCCATTAGATTTTTTGACGAGTACAACATTTGAGAGCCAGGTTGTGTACCTGGCCTCAGTTACAAATTTTGCCTCTAAGAGGTCTTTAACGGCAGATTCGGCAGCTTCGGTCTTCTCGCTCGACTGCTTTCTCCTGCGTTGAGCGACCGCCTTACACGTTGGGTCGATAGAAAGATGATGACAAGCTGTTTCGGGGTCGAGCCCTGGCATTTCCGCAGCACTCCATGCGAATAAATCTGCGTTCCCTTTGAGGCAGGCTTCCAACTGCCGCTTCACTAACTCGGGCAGATGTGCTCCAATCTTGACGCATCGATCAGGATCTTCTCCTAAAGGAATTAGCTCGAAATCTCCGTCCGGGATTGGTCGGGCTAAGGCCTCTGTTGGCCTCTGGATGCTCTCGTTGTGTGAAAACCTGCAGTCTAAGTCGATTGAATCGACTTGAGGGTAGGCCTTGGGTACATCTGGTGGATCCAGTGTCGGGGAGACTGGTTGGTACGATATTGAGCTGAGGCCTTTTGATGCTGCCTCGAAACATCTACGGGCAGCGTCGACATCTCCGTGCAATGTGGCAACTCTGCCCGAAGTAGTATAGTACTTCATCTTTAAGTGGACGGTGGACGACACGGCTATCAATTCGGCCAGAGTCGGTCGTCCTAATATGCACTGGTATAACGACGGGCAATCCACGACGAGAAATTGGACCCTAACTGTCCTAGCTGTTTCGCCTGCCCCGAAAGTGACAAACAGGTCGACATAACCCCATGGTCGGGATACTGCTCCGTTGAAACCTTGCAGATCGGATCCAACGTATGGGGTTAGGTGTGTTTCATTCAGTTGGAGCGTTGAAAACAGTTGGGAGTACATGATGTCACATGAGCTTCCTTGGTCTACCAATATCCTCCTTACGTCGAAGTTCGCCATGCGTGCTCGGATGAGTAAAGGGATGCTGGCGTTTGGTGCTCCTCCCAGGAGCTCTTCTCGGTAGAATGCGAGGGGTACGGAACCTTCCCTCGGAGGATCTAAGGTGGCGTTTTGCGCGGACCCCTTGGTGATCAGCTGGTCGAATTTCCTTTTCACAGAACCGACCGTGATTTTATTGAATCCGCCTCCCGATATGACCATCGCCGAGGGGAAAGCTTCCCATGGACTGTGAGAGGAAAGGTATCATGTGCCTTTGGTATGGTCTGGTAAGAAGAAGTCTTCCGGGCGATAGATGCTCAGGGCGACCTGCATGTTAGCGTCCGCGGGGATGGGCACGGCCTCTTCGATTTTCTGGGTTTCTTGTGTGTCCTGCCGAGGATTTTCTCTAGATTTTGTGAACTGCTTCAGATGCCCATCTTTGATGAGGATTTCGATCGTGTCCTTGAGATGTATGCAATCTTCCGTGTTGTGCCCGTGGCTCTTGTGGAACCTGCAGTATTTCGTTTTATCTGTACCGGGCCTGGTAGGTTGTTGCCTCGGAAAGCGTACTCCTGCCTGTTTAAACTCTGAATTGGCGCACTCAGACAGGATTTTCTCCCTGGAGGCCAGGAGAGGCGTGTACTCGTGGAACCGACCAATGGGTCCCCGGTGCTCCCGCGGTTCACGGGAGCGATCGTCCTTTCTTTTTTCTCCTCCCCGACGAGATGTCGAGGGCTCCTCGGTTCGATGTGGTTTGGCGTCTTCTCGACGTCGGGCATCTCTTACTGAACTGGCCGCTTGCTTTTCTTCATATTGGATGTAAGCTTGGGCTTTTAGCAGGAACGCGTCGAGGGTCGCTGGGGTTTCAATACCGACCGCCCTATGAAAATCTGTCGAGGGACGCAGCCCTCGTTCAAGCAGATACTTTTTCATGTCGTCGGTTGTTGACACTTGAACCGCTTCTTTGTTGAATCTTTCGATGTAGGTTCGTAACGGCTCGTCTCTCCCTTGGATTATTGCTTCGAGCGAAGCCTCTGTCTTAGGATGTCGTCTTGACGCAGTAAAGTGCCTAGAGAACGTGCGCCCAAGTTGCTTCCACGACGTGATGGATTCGGCCTCAAGGCTCTTGTACCAAGTCATTGCTCCTTTCCTCAGCGTTGTGGGAAAGAGCCGACATTTAATTGCTCCTCGAACACCTCGATAGTCGAGCAAGGCATCGATGTTCTCGATGTGCTCGTCTGGGTCGGTTGTGCCGTCGTACGATCCCAAAGGAGGGGGTTTCTCCAGGCCTCTCGGTAATTTGGCCGCCATAATTTCAGAAGACAAGGGGCCCCGAGCGTCTTCATCGTCACTGGAAGCAAACGACGCTCTGTGATCACGTTTCTTTGTTCCTCGAGGGGAAGCGGATCTTGATCTGCTCCCTCTTGATTTTCTTTTAGGAGAGGGTCGTGGAGATGACCGACGAAAACGTTTGTTGCCTGTTGATTCGTCGGTATTTCCTCTCCTTTTCTTCGGAGGAGATGGCGTGGGCTCCCTTTGGGGTCTCTTAGAAGAATGAGGTCGGCGAGAGTTATCTTCAAGTCGAGCGATCTTTTCACCATGAGCGAGGAGTAACAAGTTTGTCTGGTTTAGGATTTCGGCTAGTGCTGAGAAATCTGATCCCAAAGGAGTCGAAGGAACGAGAGTTTCCGGGCGACTTTCCAAGGGTTGATCACGATCGGGTGAAGGCGATGCTGCCCTCTTTTCTGGTTGGTCGTGCGTGGTATCATCATGTAGGGGAGGTTGGACATTGCTCTCATGTTGTGTGAGAATCATGCCATCGTTCGATCGATTCTCCTGATTGTCCCGAGCAGCCATGGATTTTTGTTAAAACTTTTGTTCTTTGAGGATCTTGAAAGAAGAACGGGGAAGTTGGTTTCCCACATACGGCGCCACCTGATCGTACCTGGGGATCAGGATCCAATACAGCTGGACTCGAGAGCGGGCGGAAATGGTTGTCGAGGAGAAAAAAGGGGTGTACCTGCAACACACTCCGATGCCAAAGTAAGTATCCGAGCGACAGTGAGCAAGTACTAGTATTAGGGTTGAGAATTGAATACCTGACCCTCTCAAATGAGAGAGTTTATATAGAGGACCAGCCGGAAGACTATTGGTTCGTTTTATGAGGTGCGGATCGAGGGGTCCGTGAAGATAGGAAACGGTCAATACTAGCCGTTAGAAAGTCTCTCCCTGGTCGGATCATTAGTGGTCGACTGAGAGGCCACTTTTCATAGTTGTGCTCGCACTGTCGAGCAAGAAGAATGGGTCAGCCTTTTTGGCCCAATAAGAGGGATTGGGCCGGGTCGGAACAATAATATAACATATTTTGAATTAATTCCAACTATTTAATTATATGAGATATGTGTAAATATAAAAATAACTCATAAGTTAGAAATACATACATCGGTGGGAATCTCTAACCGGCCCAACATGAGAGTATCTCGCATAAACCTCAACATGAAATACCCGCAATCTATTTGATTACGTTGAAGAGGACACTACATATGAAAAAAAAATATGAATTATAAATCCTAAGTTTTATCAAGTGTAGTCATCACTAATATAATAAAAAACGCGGTAATTAAAAATATACCGCCACTTTAATCCATGAAATGGAGTTGGCGCCCCTCCTTGAGGTCTGGATAACTCGTTGGGCACGAAAAGCTTGTAGGACGCTAATAAAATAAAAATGAAGCAATTAGAACAATTCACATAAACTAAGAAAAAATTTGAACATTCTCACTTACGTGTCAATTAGGTCCTTCATAACCGGGTATGTTGTCCAATCATTTCCTAACGAGTCAAGATAATACACAATTTCTCGGATAGGATTGATTGCGAGCAACAACCAATGTCCACTGTAATGATTAGGCAAATGTTAGATGGTAACTTGGAAAATAATTATAATAGATGAATTTAGAATGAAATGCTAACCCGGTATTAAACGGTACAAAAAACAACTTCTCCTCATTTTTATTCTCCACGAGGATCCGAAGAACGTACTCCGTCACGGTATCCGGTCTACTTATCATTAAACCTAAGTTGACGGTCGCGGGTGCTAAGAATCCGAATGACACGTCCAAACCATTGGGGCGCATCAATTTGTCATACATAAACCTAATATAAAAACATCATTAACATAAAGTAAACATCATTAAAATAAGTTGTTTAATTAATAAAACAAAGTAGTCCGAATTTACCTAACATATGTATTGACAACGTTGACGCCGATTTCTTCACGACCAAAAACTTGCATGAAGTCCTCATTACCAATCATTTGTTCGTAATCAAAGCCGAAAATCCCTACCTCCATAGGTATAGTCCGAACACCTCCGGTCGGTATATCGGTCATCTCTAGAAATGTCCTGAGGCACGACCTATACTTGGTGGTAGGTTTTTTCCTAGCTACGGACTTCTTAGCACCAGAACTTTGTACCCGTGCGGAGGCGTTGCTAACCTCCTTTTTTTGTTGTGCGGAGGCATTGCTAGCCTCATTTTCTTGAACCTACATGTCATATAAATAGTTAGATCAAATTAAGAATGTAACAACTTCCATGAATATATGTCATATAATTGTATATTACCTCTTTTCTTGAAACCGTGGACTCGGTATGCCGTGGAATCGCAGTTTCTTTTGATTTGGATTGTGTGGGAGTCTATTTAACATAGGAAAATATGTAAGTAAAATTTTAAGCATAAATTTTAAACTTTGAATATACCAAGGAAAGTTAACATAAGTTTTAATCATACCTCATATCCTACGCATATGAGGTTTGTCGGCCATGCAACAAACGAACCTACTGCTTCGTGCACCGTTGTTGCATCCGAATCATCGCTAGGATATGGTAATGCTGCATTCGGCTCAACTGCAATATCAACTGATACCTTCAAACATCCAGCAGGGAGCTCTCTAGTGTGGAGTAATACTCCGCTAACGTTATGCACTTTTCCCTTGCCAACCATCCGATAGTATGGTGACGACAAATACAGCTGACAATGGGAAATGCCCTAAAACCAATAATAACAAGAAATCGTTAATGTGTATATATGTCAAATACATAATTTAAGCAAATAGTTCAATTTAAGACAATTATATGTAATTACCTCTGGAATGTTCGGCTGAAAGGTACAGTTGATGCTGTCTTTGTCCGAAGCATCTCTGTATACTGTTGAGGCGCTAGCCTCTCTTTCTCTCCTCAATGCATCAAGCTCAGCTTGCATGGCTTCCATTCTTGCATGAAGCTCCCGATTACTAGGAGCCTTTCCTTTTTTAATACTCATGGAGGTCGGAGTGACTCCAAATCCCTTACCCCTCACCCGACCAGAGTACTCAGGGACATCTAATGCCCGACCAAGTATGCTCCTAGTATCATCGGGAGATAAAGACTGAGATAGCTCCTCCTGAAAAATCAGATGAATACCGTACACTTGTCAAATATTTGTCTATAAAAATGTTATTCAATTAATGAAAAAATGTTATACTTACACATTTCTGGTATACGTGTAAAACTTCTTCTTGAGGAACTCCAGATTTGCCCACACGGGCTTCCTTCCACAAAACATGTGCAGGAAGAGAAGTTTATGAACTTTCCTCCTTCTGCAGCTACACATTAAGTCATACAATTTGATCAGATAAAACTAATATATGATGAACAAATTTGTTATCGCAATTTAAAAATACTTACCATGGATTGTTATAAACGTCAATATGCATAACATCGAGAAAATGTCTCACGTACAAAGACTTCCAATATGGCAATTCAAAAAATATCGACCTTTTCTTCCACCCACCTTTCACAATCTTATGTGCAAAAGGCTTGCCAAACTCAGTACGCACATCTTTCACCTTTTCAAAAACTTGTTCACCTGACAATGCGGGTGGAGCTCTACGATGTTCGGTGTCTCCATTGAATGCTTTTCTCCACCCACGGTAGTGATGTTTAGAATGTAAGAATCTACGATGACCGAGAAACACATTCTTCTGGCAAAGTTCCAATCGGATCGTATCGGTTCCGTCTTCACAAACAGGACACGCACGTTGACCTTTAATGCTATACCCAGATAGATTCCCGTATGCTGGAAAATCATTAATTGTGCCAAACAACATCGCCCTCAAATTGAAACTTTCTTTCCTATATCCATCATAAACCTCCACACCGTTCTCCCACAAAATCTTTAAATCTTCGATCAGAGGTGTCAAGTATACGTCTATGTCATTACCTGGTTGTTTAGGCCCAGAGATTAACATAGATAACATCATGTACTTACGCTTCATACATAGCCACGGAGGTAGGTTATAAATCATAAGAATCACAGGCCATGTGGTATGTGAAATACTTTGAAGACCATGTGGGTTCATTCCATCAGTAGATAATGCCAATCGAAGTTTTCTTGCTTCTGATCCAAACTCAGGATAATCATTATCAATCTTCGACCACTGTGGTGAATCAGCCGGATGCCGATACTTTCCATCGGTGATTCTTTCATCTGCATGCCAAGTAAGATGTCTTGCATCGGTTTCACTACGAAACATGCGCCTAAATCTCGGAATTATCGGAAAATACCATAAGACTTTTGCGGGAGATAATCTTTTCTTATATCGAGACAAACCGCATTTGGGGCACTCAGTTAACGTTGCATATTCGTTACGAAACAAAATGCAATCGTTAGGACAAGCATGTATCTTATCATAGCTCATGCCAATAGAGCACAACATTTTTTTTGCCTCATAGGTTCGATTAGGAAGAACATTATCATCCGGTAGCATTTCTCTCATAAGGGCCAACAACTCTGTGAAACTTTTATCCGACCATCCATTGCCCGCCTTTAAGTTGTACAACTTTAATACCGCAGAAAGTCTTGAGAATTTAGTGCAACCTTTGTACAACGGTTTCTCTGCATCGCTTACCATCCTCTCAAACATTTCAGGACAATCATGAAGATCTTCTTCCAGTGCTTCTACAATCTCTTCAACTCGATCACAATCATATGTTTCTGTGTCTTTGTCGTATGAAGCATAGGTCGTATTTCTTTTTCCACTCGATTCAACATTCCCGTTAATTTTCTCACCATGAAATATCCAACACTGATAACTTTGATCAATTCCATGCCTCAGCAAATGCGATTTCAATCCATGTGCGTCAACCTTACCAATATAACAACAACGCAAGCAAGGACAATGCATTCGTCTGGGGTTTTCAGCGTGTTGAACAGCATACTTAACGAATTCCGCAACCCCACTCTCGTACTCTTTGGTCATTCGATCGGCACAGATCCATGTTTTATCCATGGTTTTCCTACTTATTTAAAAGAACACTCAATTAATGATAAATAAAATTTAAATATATTAGTTAAAATATTCAAATAATAGAAAAATTAATGGCATTTTTTAACTTGTTACCAATAAGTCTTTTTTATTTGTCCAATATCTCTATCACTCTTCACGATAAGTAAATTGTTCTTGTGGTCAACCTCAACTATTAAAAATTATCTAACAATTTTCCTTTAGTAAAAATCACATCTAAGTCTTGTCCCTTGCTTTAACCAAGCCTCAAGATTTTTACATTTTATGTCCTTGTTGAGAGATGGTCTAAAATCGTTGGATATTAAACAAAAAATCAACAATCTTTTGGTGTGTACTATTGCTTTAGTACATTATCATTGTGTTAGTACGAGTTTAATCTATGATGCATAAAAGTAGTGAATCCTAAAACATTTTCTCTAGATTTAGGTTTGATTAATTATGAAACATTTTCTTCTAACCTCTCTAGCAGCTACTTTAAGGTTAAACCTCTAAGAAGCCTCAATTGCAAATGCATATTCCTAAACTAGAAATACTTTAAAATCTCTTAACAACTCCAAGTCATCTAGGCATGCAAGGAGCTAACAAATTGGTCACTAACATTTATAGTTCGGTACAACAACATAATGCATATCTCTTAGTCAGAAGTTTTTGGTTCGAACTCAAAGGTGTCGAAGCCACTAAGACAGAAAGATCAGTTCACATAACACAAAGCTTCCTTCATATGAGGGAAGAACCAAAAATAAGTATTATCTATTCAGTGTTACAACTACTACATAAGATTTAGAGAAAGTTATCAAAGTAACTATAGACCCTAAAAGCTGTTTCTAAACTCTAATATGAATTCCTGTAATTAAGAACCTAATTTTCTCACATTCACCAATATAGATAAAGAAAAAAGAAGTAGCCAGAAAGCAATTATATCAAGAACGATTCGTCAAACAAATGAAATGAAACGCAGAACTGAAGAACTGAAACCTGTAACGAAGAACTGAAGCAATGAACCCGATTCTTTCTACGGCGGTGAATGAATGAAGAAGCAATGAAACCGATTCTTCAAACGCAGTGAAAAAGTGAAGAAATGAAGCACAATCAATGGCTGAAACACTTTCAAGAACGAACGATTTCGCTGTTAGGGTTCGCTTTCGCTGTTAGGAGGGAAAACAGAAAGAACAGAGAACGAAAATAGAAGTCTGAATTTTAATTTTAATAAGACCTTAGACAGCGCTTTTGGGAAAAGCGCTTTCTAAGGTATGCCTTAGACAGCGCTTTTCAAAAGCGCTTTCTAAACCCCCCCTTAGACAGCGCTTATGGTTTTATTTTTTTTTTAAATTTAAAAGCTTTAGACAGCGCTTTATCAAAAGCGCTGACTAAGGTGAATATTTAAAAGCGCTTTCTATAAGCGCTGTCTAAGGGGGGGTCTTAGACAGCGCTTTCGAAAAGCGCTGTCTAAGACCCCCCCTTAGACAGCGCTTTCATTATTTTTTTGGAACATTTTCCGTGTTTTTTTTAAATTTTAAACTTGGACAGCGCTTTCTCTTAAAAGCGCTGTCTAAGATGCGCTGTTAAAAAGCAGTTTTGGCGTAGTGGCACAAAGCAAAAATATATGTTGTTATCTATGATGATTTCGTGGAAAAAACAACCTGGAAATAACATAGATATTTATCTAACTCCATTAATTAAAGATTTAAAAGTTTTGTGGGAAGAAAGTGTTGACATTGATGATGTGTATTAAAGTGAAAAGTTTAATATGTTTGCAATGTTGTTTTTTACAATCACCGAATTTCCTGCATATGCATGGTGATTTGGACGGATGCAATGTCAAAGGACATAAAGTGTGTACTATATGTGAATCAAATCTCTGTTTCCACAAACTTTATTTTGCAAAAAAAAAAGACTATTTACCTTAGGAATCATAAATTCTTAAAACCCAATCATCCATATCGTAGATTATTGAAGGTTCTTAATGGATTAAAAGAGTTTGATATCACTCATAAGCCTTTAACTGGGGATAAAGTTTATAAATGACAAAAACATAATAAAAATGGTCTTTTGAGAAAAAAAATATTTGGAAAAAGAGGTCGGTGATTTTTTATCTTCCATATTGGTCTAGCTTCAATGTAAGACATTATCTAAATGTGAAACATTTAGAGAAAATGTGTGTGATAGTTTGTTTGGAATACTTCTAAACATTCAAGGTAATACTAAAGATAGTAAGATTTTCCGTCTAGATATGGTGGCGATGGGTATACGACAACAGTTGGCTCTAAAAGAATTAAGAAAAAAAGCTTATTTGCCTCTGGTATGTCACACTCTATCTAAAAAGGAAAATAAAAGTTGTCATGAGTGTTTTCATGGTGTCAAAGTTTCCTAGGATACTCTTGAAGCATCTAAAAAGTTGTAACAATGAAAGATATCAAGTTAATTGGCTTAAAATCTCATGATTTTCTTGACTTGATGCAACAGCTTCTACTGATGGCTATTTCTGGCATCTTACCAAAAAATACAAGGGTAACTATAGGAATATTGTGCTTATTCTTTAATATTAATTTAATAAAGTACTTGATCTCAAAAAAATAGATGAATTGGAAGATGAGACTGCAATAATCTTGTGCCAGTTGGAGATTTATTGCTCTCCATCTTTTTTTGACTTTATAGTTTACTTCATTGTTCATATAGTCAGAGAAAACATATTTTGTAGTCCAATTTATTTAAGGTGGATGTATCCATTAGAGCGATACATGAAGTTCTTTAAAAGATATAGGAAGAATAATTACCAACCAGAACCTTCGATCGTTGAAAGGTACATCTAAAAAGAAGATGTTGAGTTTTGCTTAAACTATTTGTTCAAAGTATGGTCTATTGGAATTCCAAAGTCTCGTCATGATGACAGATATGAAAGTAGACGTACTAAAGGTTTAAATTATAAATCAATGACTCGGGATATAGTTCTTCAAGCACATTTGTATTTATTGGATAATGTTGATGAAGTTCAACCTTACATATCTACTCTCAAATGACTTACAAAGGAAAAATATCCCCAAATGAGTGATAAATGGTTATTGAAAGAGCATAACAAAAATTTCATAAATTGTTTTAATGAAATGATTTCTAATGATGGTAGTGCATCCGAGATAGTTAAATGGATGTCATATATGTCTAAATTTAATATAGTAACTTGGAATGCATATGACATTATTAAGTTTTCATTTTAAACAAAATCAAAAGATGATCGTAGTACAATGCAAAATAGGGGGTTATGGTTGAGACTAAATCCATGTGTTTCTCTAGTTTGAAAGATAAGAATCCTATAATGGCGTCTAGAGCATATTTTAGGATCATTGAGGATATTTGGAAGATTAATTATATTTTATTCAAAGTGCCTTTATTTAAAAGCAAGAGGGTTACAAAAATATTGGTATACAAACTGATGAGTTAGGATTCACATGAGTTAACTTTAGTAAGGCGACTTATATGACCGAACCATTCATCATACTATCCTAAGCAAAACAAGTGTTTTATGTCACTAATCTTTCTAACAATAGATGGTCAATTGTCCTCCAAGGAAAACACATTTCTAATAGTAATGAAAATCATGATTTAAAATTTTGATATTACTATGACTCCTTCTTACGTAATACATGTACCTGCTTCATATGAAGAAGTTTATTTAGATTATGTGCATGATATTCGTTATAATCCTGAAGAAGGCATATGGGATAATTAACAAGTAAATGTTTTTTTATTATTTATTCCTAATATATTGTATGCTATAATTTTTAAGTGTTACTAGTAAGATACTCATGCTCCCGCACGGGTAAAATTATTCGATATAATATAAAATATATTGTAAATTTGATATGATATAAAACATATTTAAATTTGAAATTAACTATTAATTTTAAAATGAACAATGATTATATAATATCAATTAAATTAAAATATAAAGAAAAAAAGGACTCGTGAAATGAAAAAAAAAAATTTAAATAAGGATTTTATCTTTTAATTTAAAATATTAATTAATTAAAATAAAATATATATTGTGTTTATAGTGATCCATGAAATAAAAAGCTTATTTGATACAATATAGAACGTATTTATATACGACTGTAAAATTGAAATTAATTATTTAATTGTAAAATGAAAAAATATGCAATTTCAATTTTATTATATAATGATGCAAAAGGAAGAAGAAAAAGACTTGTGAGATGAAGAAAGACAAAAAAAAATATTTGTTGTGATAATGACCCGTGAAATAAAAAGATTATTTGATGTCTAAATTTAAAATGATTTACTTAATTGTAAAATGAATAATAATCATACAATTTTAATTCTATTAAATAAAATATTTTAAAAAAAAGGAGTTGTGAGATTAATAAAGAAAAAACAAATTATATTTAAAAATAAGAAAGAATTGTGTCTCTTAAATTAAGATAATGATCGAATAAATAAAATAGATATTATGTTCATAATGACCCTTGAGATAAATATAATATTATTTTATTAAATTTAAAAATGGTTTATTAATATTTTGAGTGATAATAACTAAATAAAAAGAAAAATTAAAATAAAAATGAGAAAGTGTGGGAAAAAGAAATATGAGGTAAATTTGAAATTTGAATGAAGGGAGAAAATGTGTGTATAAGGAACATTGACACTTAGCATTCTAATAGAAGGATGATTGAGAATTAATTGAAACATTTGTTAATTACCAATTTATCCTTAATGTAGTGTAATATTTTTTTGGTAAAAGGGCAAATAAGGCAATACATGCAATCTACTTTTAATAGATTGATAGTAGATTTTAAAATGAACAATGATTATATAATATCAATAAAATTAAAATATAAAGAAAACAAGGGAATCGTGAAATGAAAAAAAAAATTTATCTTTTAATTTAAGATAATTATTAATTAAAATAAAATATGTATTGTGTTTATAGTAGTCCATGAAATAAAAAGCTTATTTGATACAATATAAAACATATTACCATGACTCCTTCTTACGTAATACATGACCCTGCTTCATATGAAGAAGTTTATTTAAATTATGTGCATGATATTAGTTATAATCCTTAAGAAGACATATGGGATAATTAACAAGTAAATGACAAGGCTCATTAAGTATTTCTACATAGCAAGGCTCATATATATATATATATATATATATATATATATATATATATATATATATATATATATATATATATATATATATATATATATATATATATATATATATATATATATATATATATATATATATGGATTGTGGATTGTAATAATTTAAACATAAATTTCTTTAATATATTTTTTTTATAGATATCATACACTATCATAATTATTTATTTTCTCATCAATTAATTAATATATCATATGTTATTCAAATTTAATTTAGTAATATGTTTTATAATTTGAATATTTAAGAGGGTTTGTATAATTTTGCAACAATATAAAAGCATTTCTATGAAATATTGATCTTTTATATTTTTAAATATTATATTTTTATTATTTTGTGTGGACATCTTAATTTAAAATTTTAGGTCTATATTATATATTATAATGGAATTTTTCAATGTTTTTAATTTTTTAATTGTTATTTTCTTCTTTTTTTATTGTTAAATTTAATTTAATTTATTTACTAATTGTTAATTATTTTTCAAGATTAGAAAGCTTAATTTTGCATGTGAGAAAAAGAAAAATTGATAAGTTAACTCAATTAAATTCATATAAAATTTACAATATTTTTTTTGTAATTTTGAATATTGTACTTGTTTATGTAGGGATTTTTTATTTTTTTATTTAAAATATTAGAACAGGGGCTCCAAATTGTTTGAGACAATCCTTATTATCTCTAAATTGTATGTTGTTATGGTGTCATTTTGGTTTTGATGTAATATAGTTTTTGGTTCTTAATAGTTGTCAGTTTATTTTTGATTCATAAATGCATTGTTTTGTTGTTTCTTATTCATAAAAATGTTAAAAAAATTAGAAATTCTGTAAAATAAATAAAATATATATTTTAAAGAAATAAAATATTTCACCATGGTTGTTTATATCAACCATGGTGGTAAGAGATGCTCTTTTCAATTCATTACCACGACCAATAACCCATGGTGGTAAGTATTTCACTTACTATCACACCCTAGTTACCACTTACTACCACACCCTACAAATAATATGTTAATGTATTATTTATAATAATGAATGTTAGGTCATGTAAAACTATTGGTGTGGAGATCTTGAAAGGTTTTTATCTGCCACTCCCACATAAACCTGACACCCCCAATTAGAGTGTTTTTACATTAACCCTTTGTGACTTTTTTACATTATTTTAAAATATTGTGTTTATAGGTTTTTTTTTTTTGGAAATTTCTAGATTTTTATTGGATTTTTTTTGGAAATTTCGTGAGTTTTTACCGAATTTTTGGGAATTTTATGAGTTTTTACCGAATATTCTAAAAAAAACTGATGTGAAATCATAGTTTTACTAGATATGCACTACTGGATTTTTCTAAGAAAACTATGGGTTTTTACCGGTTTTTTCAAAAATACCACCAATTTTTTCAAAAATCTAAGTTTTAATCGAATTTTTACCGGAATATTCAACTCATTTAGTAGAGATTCAATCCATAAAACTTCTAATGTTGTATGATCCAATAAAGTTTATGAGTTTTTATCAGAATTTTCAAATATACTACTAGATATTTCAAAAGATCTATGAGTTTTTATCATGTTATTCAAATATACTATCGATTTTTTTAAAAAACAAAGTTTTTATCAATTTTTTCTTAAAAAAATATGATAGAGTTAATTTCATTTTTTAACCTATCTGAAATGAACTACCGGTATTTTTTTTAAATTCGGAAAATTACAAAATTATCAGATTTATCAAAAAAAAATTGTAGTCTTAACTTCAATTTTTTATAGTCTTACCCAATAAGCACTACCAGATTTAAAAAAAAAAAAAAACACATTGATTTTTCAAATAAATGATAAAAATGCATATCAGAGTTTTAGAATACATTACTAATTTTTTTTGTTAATACCAGATTTGTTGTACGCTCTTTTTTTGTTGTTAAATTTTAACAAGGATATTTTGGATATTAATAAAAATCACAGATCTTAGGCTTCGAAACATTTTGTAAAAGGTTACATGTGCTAGACCAAAACCCTTACATATTACACTTATTGTTCAGTTTTAGGGTCAATCTATTTTATCTTTTAGAAAATTAATGTTCTTTTGTAATCTGAAAAATAATTTTAATTAAAAATAAATAGAATATAAAAAAAAATCTAATATAAATTAAGGCAATGACATGATTGAGCTGGTGGTTGTGGAAGTTTGTCCTAGTTGTGTATGTTGAAGAACATTTTGTTTTGGGAAGCTTGACCTAGAAGGAAACTTAGTTCATTGAAGATGACATCCTTGGAGATTAATATTATCCCTTTTAGGTTGGAACACTTATGACCTTTGTAAGTTGGCGAGACTCCCAAGTAAATATATTGAGTGATTATAAACTGTAATTTGTGTTTGTTATATGGTCAGAGTATAGGAAAACACATACATCCAAAAGTTTTTAATGCAATATACTCATGTTTTTTTTTTGTAGAAAATTGTTTGGTAAGGTGTATAAGTATTGAGTGCATACCCTAAGGGGGGTGAATTAGGTTTAATCATATTCTAGAGATTTTAAGCACTTTTTTTTGTTTCTTATAATTTTTCATAATTATGAATAGATGAATGAATAAGAAACAGAAAAGTAAAATGCAGAAAGTAAACAAACACAAGGAATTATATTAGTCCCCTTAAACCCTGTGAAATATTTTCACTATTGTTAGATCTTTGTACAAGCCTCACACTAAGACTTCTCCTACAATTTTCTAACAACAACAAAGAAGCACACCACTTACTTGATTTCTAAACACCAAGAGAAATAACCCAACTTTTTCTATAATATTCTTGTCATCAACAACCTGATTAACATGTTACAGAATACTGAAAAATATAGGTGCAATAGAATTTTGGTAACACAACAAAATTCTTACAATGTTGTTCTTCTCTTTCCTGAAACAATATGATCAAATGATATATAACTCAAGTGCTTAAAGGATAAATGAAACTTTTTATATGATATGAAATTTATGCATTAGAAAAGTTTATGTTAGAATATTTTGAACACAATAAAAATATACACTACTACAAAAAAACCTATTTAACAATGGTTGGGAATGACATATAATGACGCGGGCGAGTACGTTGTTATGTACAGTGTTGTTGTATATATCATACCTATAATCACGATCAAGTAGGTGTTGTAATAATTTGGAAAGTGCACTACGTATCACAACGAGTTTTATAACAAACTGTTGTAATAAATATAATTGTCCCGGGTTTGATTCCCTGCATCGCCGTTTTGATATTTATTTTTTCCTAGATAAAGCGCTAGATATTATAACGGTTATCAAATATAACCGTCGTTAGTTTTCTGCAAAATTAACAAATATCATAACGGTTATGAAATACAACCGTCGTTAATTTTTCTGTAAAATTAACAAATATTATCCTGCGTTTATAATTAATCTCATTTTTATACCTGTATTACTGTCATCCATATCACAATGAAGCAGAAAATACAATTCACATTTACAGTGAATCAGATATACCACATTACAGTGAATCAGATATACAATATTACATTGAATCAGAGCAAACAACTTATATATTCATAATATCACATTAAAGTTTATCAGAACATAATTAAACTTACATACTCATAATATCACATTACAGTTTATCAGTTTATAAGAGCACACATTACATAATTTCACATAATTGTAACTTGGTGTATAAGTATCTTGTCTCTTTGGTGTCTTGACTCTTGGCCCGGTACTGTTTGGACTCAAAATACCTATAATTTCAAATAATTATACTTAGTAAAAATATACTTCTAAACTATAACATGTACAATTAATATATTATGAATAAATAATAATTTGTGTACTTGTTAATGTTTCCATATGCCATTCCTCATGATCGAGTCGTATAACATGCACGACATCTCCAACAACTTCATCATATGATGTAGGATTTTGTGTTGTGTAAGAAGGCATGGACGAAATATCAAGAATTTCATGACTAAGAGGAATTTGTTTTCCTTAGAGAACGATTGACCATTTCTATAATATTTCTGATGGATCGGCAACATAGAAAACTTGTTTGCTTGAGAAGCCATAATGAATGGTTCGGTATTAAAAGATGTCTTGCCAAGTTTTATCGGGGGAATCGTAATTCATCAATGTCTACACCATTACTATTATTGGGAATCCACTTGCATTTAAATAAAGCCACTTTGAAAATAACATAATTAATCTCCCAAATCTCATCAATGACACCATAAAATGTGGTAGTTGCCAATACTAGATTCTTATCTTTTGAACTTGAGAAATACATCGATTCGGCTTCAACCATAACTCCACTATTTTGCATTATACTATGATCATCTTTTGCTTTTGTATAAAAGGTATAATGACCAATGTCATATGCACTCCAAGTGATGACACAAAATTTTGGCTGGTACGACAATCATTTAAGTATCTCGGATGCACTATGATCATTAGATACACTTTTATTAAACTAATCCATTAATCTATTGTAATGCTCTATGAACAACAATTTGTCACTCATTTGGGGATATTTTTTCTTCAAAAGTCTTTTGTGAGTTTCTATGAAAGGTTGAACCTCATCTATATTATTCAATATATAGAAATGTGCTTGAATAACTACATACTGAGCCATTTACCTAACATATAGACCTTGAACACCTCTTCCGTCCATGTCAGCATGACGAGACTTTGGAATTCCTATAGAATCTGCATCCGATAAATAGTTTGTACAAAACTCAATAGCTTCTTCTGTCATGTATCTTTCAACAATCGAAGCTTTCGGTCGGTGATGATTCTTCGTATATCCTTTAAAGATCTTCATATATCGCTCTATTAGATACATCCACCACAAATAAACTAGACAACATATTCTGATTTCTCTGACGAGGTGAACAAGTAAGTGAACCATAATGTCAAAAAATGATGACAGGAAATACATCTCCAATTGACACAAGATTATGGCAAGTTCATTATAGTTATTCTCACACTTTTTAGAAGGATCCCACGGATAACCACTGGTAGAAGTTTTTGCATCAATACATGACAATCATGAGATTTTAAATCAATTAACTTTAGATCTTTCATTGATACAAGTTTCTTGATGTTTGATGAGTAACCTTGCAGAACTTTAATACCTTGCAAACACTCATAGAGCATCTTTTTTTTTTTCATTTTTAGATAGAGTGTGACATGCTAGAGGCAGATAAGTTCTTTTACCTTTCTCTATTGGAGCCAACTGTTTTCATATACCCATCTTCTCCATATCAAAACGGGAAGCCTTGATATCTTTAGTCTTGCCCGGAATGTTTAGAAGTGTGTCAATCAAACTATCACACACATTGTTCTCCACATGCATCACATCAAGACAATGTCTAACATCAAGACTTCACCAATATGGAAGATCAAAGAAGATGGACCTCTTTTCCCATTTAGTTTTTGCAACCCCGCCTTTTTCTTTTTCTCTCTTCCCACCTTTTTTTCTCGTTTCCTACCTTTTCCCTTTTCTCTCTTCCAACCTTTTTCTTTTTCTCTCTTCTCAAAGACAACATTAATGTTTTCTTGCCGTTGATAAACTTCACCCCATGTTAAAGGTTTAGGATCCTCACCAAACTTTTGCTCTCCATTAAAAGTCTTTCGCAATCTACGATAAGGATGACCCGATTTTAGAAATTTCCGGTGCCCAAGGTAACATGTCTTTTTTCCAAACTCAAGTTGGTGATAACAAGTATCATATTAACATATAGGACACACTCTATGTCCTTTGACACTGTATCCTGCCAAGTTACCGTAAGCCAAAAAGTCATTAATTGTGCAAAATAACATTGCACACATATTAAACTTTCCCCCAGAATATGCATCATTAACTCCAACGTATTCATCCTACAAGAGTCGTAAATCATCAATTAATGGACTTAGATAAACATCTATGTCGTTACCAGGTTGTCGTGGTCCAAAAGTCATCATACTTAGCAGTATGTACTTGTGCTTCATGCACAACCAAGAAGACAGGTTGTAAATAGTGAGAAGAACAGGCCACGAAGAATGATTAGTGCTCAGATTACCAAAGGGGTTCATTCCATCGGTGGCTAGCCCAAACCTAAGTTTTCTTGGCTCGACTCCAAAATCCGGAAACAACGAATCAATTTTCTTCCTTTGCAACGACTCAACCACATGGCGAATGTTTCCATCACAAATCCTTTCACTTGCATATCATCTAAGATTCTTTGCGTCCTTCGAGTTAGAAAATAGTCTCTTTAATCGTGAAACTATTGGCAAGTACCATAACACTTTAGCGGGAGGATGCTTCCTACTAACATTGTCATCACCATTGTTGTCATTGTAACGCGAAACACCACATTTTGGACATTGACATAAGTCTTCATACTCTTTCCAGTATAATATGCAATCATTAGGGTAAGCATGTATTTTGATATACTTCATACCTGAAATTCTGTAATGAGATGTCCTAAGAGATGTTCCAACACTTAATAGGACATTTGACAAATTTAACCAAAACTTTAAACAGCAGGAAAAATAAACAACACAGAAGTTTGTTAACCCAGTTCAGTGTATAACCACACCTACATCTGGAGGCTACCAAGCCAGGAGGAAATCCACTATTAGTAATATTAATTCTAGACTTAAACCACCCTGTTTAATCTATCACTTAATACTTACCCAATGCAATTTCTACCTAAGACTCACTTAGATAAGAGTACCCTACTCACTCCCCCTCAATCACCCAGTGATCAAGTTTACAAGTTTACAGAAATTGAAGACATCCTTCAGACAATACAGCTTGATTTTACTTCACAGTTTCAATCAAGTCACAAATGCACTTTTGCTTAAAAGCTCATAAAGTGGTACATAAAAACAACCTGCTATTAAAACACTAGACACCCTATTTAGTCTTCTGAAATTCGTACTCAATTCTATGAGTTTCTGTTGTTTAAATAGGTATCTGAATTTTGGGCTTTCTGTAGAATGATCCAGCCCTAATGTGCAGCAACTGTCACCTTGAATTTAGGGTTTGTTACCTCCTATATTCTAGGTGCATTAGGTCTTCTGTTTTAATCTGAATCTTCAATTTAAAACTCCCTACAGATGCGCCTTGTTCTGTTTTTATCCAGCATTAATTAATTCCAGATAGTTCTCCTTAAATATCTCTGATCTGTTAATCAATAATTAATTCTGGTAGCAGGTCTGAGATGTCTCAACATCTGTTGGGACATCCTGAAAAACTGAACTTAATTTATTCACACAATGTCCCAACATCTGATGAGACATCCTGAAATAAATTCACATACTCTGTTTGATAATGTCCCAACATCTGATAGGACATTCTGAACTGAATTTAACATTTCTTGTTTGGTCAAAAATTCTGCCAATTCTTAAACATCTACAAACTCCCCCTTTGGCTAATTTTTGGCTAACATCTTTCCTGGTTTTCAGAGTGCAGCAGAAGTTCTTTTTATCAGAGTATATCATTACTTTTCTGTTGATTTTTATTTGAGATTACTCCCCCTCAAACATACATGTGTCCTGTCTTTATCCAGTCTTGTTCCAACAGAAAAACTTATTCAGTTCAGAAGCAAACAAACAGAATTTAAACAGCAATTACATTTGATGTTGTTCTCCCCCTTGGTAGACACAAAATTAGGGGCCAAAGACACTATTTCAGTCATTACATTGCTGTCATTACATTTGCCTCACATACATTTGATCACTCAGAATCATCACTCTCAGTTCCCTCCTCAACTTCTGTCTCTTCATCAGCTTCTGTTTCTTCATCAGCAGCACTGTCTTCATCAGAGTTTGCTTTCAGATCTTCTTCATTCTCCAACCTTTGAATTATTTCCTCAAGCTTCTGCTTTCTAGCTTCAAGCTCTTTGCAGGTGCACTTTAGCTCAGCAATCAAGGCTTTCTTGGAGATTGGATTCTTAGCATGTGAGGGACCAGCAGATGTCCCAGAAGGTGCTTCAACATCTGCAGCATGGTGACTGAGAAATAATTTGTAGTGAAAAGCCAGGGGGCTTTCTCTCTTGCAGATTGTGTCCTTCTCAGTTAAAATCCTAGGAAATTGGCTTAATATTATACCACATAGCAATGAAGGAAAACCTATTGGTAGCTTTGTTGCAGAAGAGCTGGAATGCTTCATGGTTTGATCAAAGATGAAAGCTCCATAGTCCATTTTGGTTTGAGTTCCAACAGCATATATAAATCTGGCTAGACCAGTTGAGATTGAGGAAGTGTGGTTAGTAGGCACCCAATTAGATGTACCAATCCTGTTCAGCATGGCATACTTTCTGGTAAGCATGCTTACAGATAGCTTTCCCTTCACAGGCCATGCCTTTACCTGGTCAGCAGTTATCACCTTACAGACTTGATTATCTGTCTTGCCTAGCTCATTTGGTCCATCTGTTTCTCTTCCTAGATACTGATTTATGATTTGGGAAGAAAACTCCACACATCTACCTCTAACATAAACTTTTCTAAAATCAGAGGACTTACTATTTGAGCAATCCTCCTGAAGATTCACAATGAACTCTTTGACAAGAAGTTCATAGCAGGGAGAGAGGTCTGAGACTGTTCTGAATAGTCCTGCAGCAGAGATGAGATCAATCAGTTCTGTGCACTCAAGTGCATTGCTGCTCAGTTCTCTTTCCAGGGCAACCCTTCTTTGGTACACATACTTCCACCTGTTCACACTAGAGACATGGTGAAATGATATGTTGTCCAAGGGAGCTTCTGGTACAGCAGTTGAAGCTCTGGATGTTGCTGGTCTCTTCTTGGGAGGAGATGTTGGGACATCTGATTCAACATCTGAATCTGATGGTGTGACAGCCTTTCTTTTCTGAGTTTGAACTTTACTCCATTGTTTTGATGGCCCAAAAGAGGCTTTAGCTTTCCCTTTCTTTGGAGAGGCTTTCTTCTTTTCAGGAATTGCTGCTTCAGCTTGCATCTTACCCTTCCTGGACCTGAGTCTTTTGGCTATGCTGGGTTTGACAGATGCTATGATTTCTGCATCAGAGTCCTG
Organism: Lathyrus aphaca; assembly: GCA_963966055.1. Lineage (NCBI taxonomy): Eukaryota > Viridiplantae > Streptophyta > Magnoliopsida > Fabales > Fabaceae > Lathyrus > Lathyrus aphaca. The sequence continues at coordinate 35,068,392 of OZ014524.1, forward strand.
CTCCAGGTTGACCACTGGAGGAGATTGAGCAGTCTCTTCTTCAGCTTGTTGATCAGTAGAAGATTGATCTTCATTTGAGTCTTTAGCCTGTTCCATAGAAACTTCTTTATCACTTTCACTTGAGACCTCTTTCTTGTCCTCAGTCTGTTCAGTATCAGCATCAGATGAGTTTGCTTTCTCATCTGCATATGTTCCAACATCCGTTGGGACATCTTGTTCTGCAGCAGTGTTCTTTGTATCTTGAGCAGGTTCTTCTTGAGGTGCAGGAATGGTATTCAAGGGAACAGAGATTCCTTTCACTACTCTTTGTTCAGAGAAAACTTGGTTGACAATCTCCTTGATGGAATCATCAACATATTTGGAGTATTTAACATGTGAAGGAATTTCTTTAGCTTTGCTTCTGATTTGATCTTTACCTCTTTTTGGTGTTCTTGCCTTCTTAGTGTGAGAGGCATTTCCCCTAAGCTCGTCTAATGGTGTTGATTGCATTGGCACCATAGAAATAGGAGTGGCATGAACCACGTCTTCCTGGTTGAGAACTTCTTCAGCTGTTTTAGGGTTTTGAGACATTGTTGAGGAAGATGAATGTGCAGCTTTAGGGTTTAAGATTTCTGAAGGATTACTAGTTAATGTGATTCGCTTGTGATGATGTGATGAGACTCTTGATAGCTGCTTATAAGGAATTACTAAATAAGTAGCCGTTACAGTCCAAATGATTAGGAATGAAATTCCCAAGGATCTAGTCCAGACTAGCTTTGCCATCTGGAACTTATGCCATGCAATGTCATATGACATGTTGGCACATCTCATTAACTGCTAGATATCACATACACAGATTCCAAGTTTGCCCCTTAAGCTCTCAAATTGTGTAGCATCCAATGCTTTGGTAAAGATATCAGCTAATTGCAGATCTGTAGCAACATGCTCCAATGAAATCACCTTCTCTTCTACAAGATCTCTGATGAAATGATGTCTGATATCAATATGCTTTGTCCTGCTATGTTGAATGGGATTCTTTGATATGTTGATTGCACTTAAGTTGTCACAGTACAATGTCATGACATCCTGTGGGACATTGTACTCAGTGAGCATCTGCTTCATCCAAACCAACTGAGAACAACTGCTACCTGCTGCTATGTATTCAGCTTCAGCTGTAGATAAAGATACACAATTCTGTTTCTTACTGAACCAAGAAATCAGATTGTTTCCTAGAAAGAAGCATCCTCCTGAGGTGCTTTTTCTGTCATCAGCACTTCCTGCCCAATCAGCATCACAGAAGCCAGTGAGAATAGGTTTGCAACCATGAAAGTACATTATGCCATAGTCACAAGTACCATTAACATATTTAAGGATTCTCTTGACTTGATTGAGATGACTGACTTTTGGATCAGCTTGATATCTTGCACAAACTCCTACTGCAAATGCAATGTCTGGTCTGCTAGCAGTCAAGTATAGCAAGCTTCCAATCATGCTTCTATATAAACTATGATCTACATTCTCACCCTTCTCATCTTTAGTCAGCTTTAAATGTGTAGGAGCAGGAGTTCTTTTATGAGAAGCATTTTCCATTCCAAATTTCTTCACTATGTTCTTGGAGTACTTGCTTTGTGAGATGAACATTGAGTCTTCCATTTGCTTAACTTGCAGACCAAGAAAATAGGTTAATTCACCTACTAGACTCATTTCAAATTCAGATTCCATCTGCTTGACAAAATGTTTGACCATCTTATCAGACATCCCACCAAACACAATGTCATCAACATATATTTGTGCAATCATGACATTTCCTTCTTCATCTTTAACAAACAGGGTTTTATCAATCCCACCTTTTCTGTATCCTTGCTTGATAAGAAATGTGGTAAGTCTTTCATACCATGCCCTTGGAGCTTGCTTCAGACCATAAAGTGCTTTCTTGAGTTTGTATACATGATTTGGACAGCTTGGATCAACAAATCCTTTAGGCTGTTCTACATATACCTCCTCATTAAGATAACCATTAAGAAAGGCACTTTTCACATCCATTTGAAATAGCTTGAACTTTAAGATACAAGCAATTCCCAACAGTAGTCTTATTGATTCAAGCCTTGCTACTGGTGCAAAGGTTTCATCAAAGTCTACTCCTTCAATTTGAGTGTATCCTTGAGCCACAAGTCTAGCTTTGTTCTTTGTAACAATTCCTTGTTCATTTGACTTGTTCTTATACACCCATTTTGTACCAATCACATTTATGTCATCAGGTCTAGGTACAAGATTCCACACTTCATTCCTTGTGAATTGACCTAATTCCTCTTGCATAGCACAAATCCAGTATTCATCAGTGAGAGCTTCCTTGACATTTTTAGGTTCTATTTTGGAAACAAAACAAGAACCTGAAATCACTTCTCTTGATCTAGTGCTCACACCTCTGTTGGGATCACCAATTATTAAATCTTTGGGATGATCCTTCTGTATTCTGATGGAGGGAGGTTTGCTTGAATCTTCTGACCTTGTATCATTTTGAGTGAAGTTATATTGATCATTCTTTTCTTCAGCTTCAACCTTGATATCAGCAGATGTTCCAACATCTTCTGGAACATCTGTAGGAGCATCATCAATTATCACATTTATGGACTCCATGATAACATTTGTTCTGTAGTTAAATACTCTATATGCTCTGCTGTTTATAGAGTATCCAAGGAAAATTCCTTCATCACTTTTAGGATCCATTTTTCTCCTTTGCTCCCTATCTGCCAGAATATAGCATTTACTTCCAAATACATGAAAATACTTAACAGTGGGTTTTCTGCCCTTCCAGACTTCATATATTGTGGACAAAGTTCCTTTTCTCAAGGTAACTCTGTTATGGATATAGCAGGCAGTGTTCATGGCTTCAGCCCAGAAATACAGAGGTAGCTTTTTAGCATGTATCATAGCTCTTGCTGATTCTTGAATGGTTCTATTCTTCCTTTCAACAATCCCATTCTGTTGAGGAGTGATAGGTGAAGAATACTCATGATTGATTCCTTCTGAAGAGCAGAAATCTAAGAACTTTTGATTCTCAAATTCTTTTCCATGATCACTTCTTATTCTGATCACACAGCTGGATTTTTCCCTTTGCAATCTTTGACATAATTCTTTGAATACATCAAATACATCTGACTTTTCTTTGATGAAGTTTATCCATGTATATCTTGAAAAATCATCAACCACAACATAGGCATACCTCTTACCACCAAGACTTTCAACCTGCATAGGTCCCATAAGATCCATATGTAGAAGTTCCAAAACTTTGGAAGTTGTCAGATGTTGAAGCTTTGGATGGGACATCTTGGTTTGCTTGCCTATTTGACATTCACCACATATTTTGCCATCATCAATCTTCAGTTTAGGAATACCTCTTACAGCATCCATAGATATGATCTTCTTTATGCCTCTGAAATGAAGATGACCTAGTCTTTGATGCCACAGTTTCACTTCTTCTTCTTTAGCTAGAGAACAGGTTGAAGTGAGACTGAGATTTTGGGATTCCCACATGTAACAGTTGTCTTTAGATCTGGCTCCTTTCATGACAACCTCTTGTTCTTTGTTAGTCACTATACATTCAGATTTGGTAAAGTTTACACTGTACCCTTGATCACATAACTGACTTATACTGATCAGGTTAGCAGTTAAACCTTTAACAAGCAGCACATCATCTAGTCTTGGAACATCTTGACAATCCAAGGTTCCAACTCCCTTGATCTCTCCTTTAGCTCCATCTCCAAAGGTAACATACCTGGATGAATGTGACTTTAAGTTTACTAGCAAATTCTTCAATCCAGTCATGTGTCTTGAGCATCCACTGTCAAAGTACCAGTCTTCTTTAGCTGATACTTTCAAAGATGTATGTGCTATGTATGCAGTACTTTTCTTTGACCAGATGAGTTGAGATTTCTTTTGATGCCTCTGCTCTGAGTGTTGTTCAGCTGATCTCCAAGCTTGATTGTTGATCTTGTTCTTGTGTATGTGGCTTTGATCAGTCTGAATGTCAGCTTTTGGTCTCCAAACTGTCTTGATTACTTCTGTCTTTTGCTTAGGAGGTTGCTGATTTCTATGCAGCACTTTCTTGGTACCTTCTACTTTCTGCTTGGAAGGTTGCTGACACATCTGATTTGGATATCCATGTAGCTTATAACAGTGAGGTTTGATATGCCCAAATCTTCCACAGTGATGGCATCTCCATCTTTGATATTTTTTCTTCATTTTGTTCTTTCCAGAATGTTGAGACATCTGTTGGAACATTATGTTTGTCTTTGTGTTCTGATGTTGGAGCATCTGTTGAGACATCTTGTTTGACTGTATAGTTTTTGAAGTAGTTTTGCTAGAGCTTGCTTCATCTCTGTTATATCCCAGTCCACTTTTGTCCCCTGAATGTTTATTATTGCAGAGAATAGCATCTAGTGTATTTGAGCTGCTGTTCATCATTCTAACAGATTTGGACATATGTTCCAGCTTAGAATTGAGAAGAGTTACTTCACTTTTTAAGGTATCAATGATTACTTGATCACTTGCTTTTTCTTCTTCTAGTACTTCATTCTGCTTCTTTAGCTTTATGACCTCACTGCATACTTCAGTACTTCTCTTGTACAGATCCTTGAAGGCTTGCTCAAGATCTGCATAAGTAAGCTCTTCACAGCTGGAATCACTGTCATATTCACACAGTCCAGCTAAAGCAGCAATGTGCTTAGCTGATTCTTCTTCTGAATCTCCTGAGTCTTCATCAGACCAGGTTACAGATAGTCCCTTCTTTTGTCTTTTTAAGAAGTTAGGACATTCCTTCTTGATGTGTCCATATCCTTCACATTCATGGCACTTGATTCCTTTTTCTTGACTGGTCTTTTCAGCAAGATTTGATCTTCTGTTAGCATCATAGGTTCTCTTGTTTTCAGAAGAGTTTGTGAATCTTCCACTGGAATTTGATTTACCTTCCATACCTCTGAGAATCTGTTTGAACTGTCTTGTAATCAATACAAGGTTTTCTGATAAGCTTTTATCATTTGCTAGTTCATCATCTTCTTCTTCATCTGCATTTGAAACCAAGGCAGTGCTTTTGTTCTTTTTAGCATGTGTGTCATTCATTCCCATCTCAAAAGTTTGAAGGGAACCAATTAGTTCTTCAGCTTTCATGGAGCATATGTCTTGTGCTTCTTCTATTGCTGTGACTTTCATGTCAAATCTTTTTGGCAAAGATCTGAGAATCTTCCTTACAAGCTTTTCATCAGTCATCTTTTCTCCCAAGGCTCCAGAAGTATTGGCTATATCCAAGATGTTCATGTAGAACTCATGAATTGATTCATCTTCCTTCATTCTCAAGTTTTCAAACTTGGTGGTGAGAAGTTGAAGTCTTGACATTTTTACTTTTGATGTTCCTTCATGAGTTGTCTTGAGGGTATCCCACACATCTTTGGCCAGCTCACAATGATGCACCAGTCTGAAAATATTTCTATCAATGCCATTGAATAAAGCATTTAGGGCTTTTGAGTTGCCTAGTTCTAAATCTTCTTCCTCTTTACTCCATTCTTCTTCAGGTTTCAGAACTATTGATCCATCTTTGGTGTTTTGAACAGGATGTTTCCATCCAACATTTACTGCTCTCCATGCCCTGTTGTCAAGTGACTTTAAGAATGCAATCATTCTTGGCTTCCAGTAGTCATAATTAGAACCATCCAGTATAGGTGGTCTATTTACTGACCCTATATTTCTGTCCATGTTACAGAATTTGTTTTCCCTAGATCTCACCCAGTATAAACAGGCAGGGTGCCTGCTCTGATGCCAATTGAAATTCTGTAATGAGATGTCCTAAGAGATGTTCCAACACTTAATAGGACATTTGACAAATTTAACCAAAACTTTAAACAGCAGGAAAAATAAACAACACAGAAGTTTGTTAACCCAGTTCAGTGTATAACCACACCTACATCTGGAGGCTACCAAGCCAGGAGGAAATCCACTATTAGTAATATTAATTCTAGACTTAAACCACCCTGTTTAATCTATCACTTAATACTTACCCAATGCAATTTCTACCTAAGACTCACTTAGATAAGAGTACCCTACTCACTCCCCCTCAATCACCCAGTGATCAAGTTTACAAGTTTACAGAAATTGAAGACATCCTTCAGACAATACAGCTTGATTTTACTTCACAGTTTCAATCAAGTCACAAATGCACTTTTGCTTAAAAGCTCATAAAGTGGTACATAAAAACAACCTGCTATTAAAACACTAGACACCCTATTTAGTCTTCTGAAATTCGTACTCAATTCTATGAGTTTCTGTTGTTTAAATAGGTATCTGAATTTTGGGCTTTCTGTAGAATGATCCAGCCCTAATGTGCAGCAACTGTCACCTTGAATTTAGGGTTTGTTACCTCCTATATTCTAGGTGCATTAGGTCTTCTGTTTTAATCTGAATCTTCAATTTAAAACTCCCTACAGATGCGCCTTGTTCTGTTTTTATCCAGCATTAATTAATTCCAGATAGTTCTCCTTAAATATCTCTGATCTGTTAATCAATAATTAATTCTGGTAGCAGGTCTGAGATGTCTCAACATCTGTTGGGACATCCTGAAAAACTGAACTTAATTTATTCACACAATGTCCCAACATCTGATGAGACATCCTGAAATAAATTCACATACTCTGTTTGATAATGTCCCAACATCTGATAGGACATTCTGAACTGAATTTAACATTTCTTGTTTGGTCAAAAATTCTGCCAATTCTTAAACATCTACAATACCCAATGGACACAATACCTTCTTGGCCTCAGCAACAATCCGACATTTTATTATCTTTTGGTAACATTTTCTATGATAATTCAAGTAATTTCGTGAAACTTTTATCCGACCATCCATTTTTTACTTTCATATTAAACAACTTTAACACCACCGACAATCGTGTGAACTCTGTATATCCCTTATATAAAGAGGTGTCTTTATCACTACATAAAGTATCATAAATATGATTCTGAAAAGAAGATTCCCCTATATCACGAAACATATCCTTTAGTTGATCTTCCATATATTCATCTTCATCCACTCTTTGACTTTGTGACGCCTGAGTTTCCTCATTATCCATTTCACCATGTCACGTCCATGTTGTATAATTTTGACAAATACTATCACAAAAAAGGTGATTGTGTATTTCTTTCTTTGTACCCTTTTTTATATTCACACAAACAATACAAGGACAATAAAATATACCCTTATTGTCAGGAAGATGTTTATTATCTTATTCAAGGAATTCACAAACTCCTTTCTCATAAACCTAACCTAATCTATTGGCTTTCATCCAACTACAGTCCATTACAAATTCTAAAATTTATACATATTTAATAATGTGAATGAAACTTCTCAAGCATATGCATATACAACATGAACAAAGATAAAATCAATATACAATATGAACGTAAAGCATATGAAACAACTCCTTCTGACTTGAGCATATACAATATGAACATAGAAAAAAGGAATGAAGATATTGAGGAATACCTAGCTGTAATCAAATGAACGTAAGGAATGAAGATGTTGAAGAGTACCGTACGTCGAATCTGAAGAATCAAATGAACGAAGTTACTTCGAATCAAAAACAGCAAATGAATATTGGTAAAACATCAACAACAATAAAAAATAATGAAGATATTGAAGATTACCTTACTTCAGAGTTGAAGCAGAAAATGAATATTGGTAAAGAATACTGTTGTAATCATATGAAGATGTTGGAGTATCGTTGTCGTCTCTGTCATCTCTGGCTCGCTTGTTCGATTATGGCTACTTATGAAAGAAATATATAATAAGTTTTTGTTTTAATTTATCAGTAAAGCTTTTAAACTTGATTGAAAAACAACCCGTAGTGGAATCTTAAACCTATAACAACAGTTGTTTAATATAACCGTCGTAAAATAATTTTCAATTTATTTTTAAAATAATGGATTAAGTGGCTCACACTAAATGTTAATAAAAAATGGAAAAATTTAGTTGCAGGGAATCGAAGCTTGTCAGATTTTATTTATTACTACGATTGTTTGGTACAACCGTTGTAAAATAATTTATAATTTATCTTTTAAATAATGGCATTAAGTTACACACACGAAATGTATCTTAAAGAATGGAAAAAATATAGTTGCAGGAAATCGAATCATGCTACATTTTATTTATTACAATGGTGGTTTTATTCAACCGTCATTAAAAGACTGATATTCATCCAGATTTTGACTAAGCGCTGAATTTTTAACCTATGACAACGGTGTAAAAGGATGTGTTGTAAGCCTGGCGTTGTTGTTTTAACGTTTTGTAGTAGTGATATTAGGAAAGAGGTGATTTTGAATTTAAAAATTCCTCTATTTATAATTATCCATGCACCTCGTGATTTTCAAAAAAGTAATAGTTAGAAAATGATTATGAACAATCACCATGATTAGGAAAAGATTGAGAGATGGTTAGAAGTGAAACATCAATGCAATGGTTGGGTAATGTTTCAAAAGGAAACAAGGTTAATAGATTAGCATTATAGGGATAATCAATCACCCTTATTTAACGTTCAAAAAATATAAAGTAAAATGGGATGGTTAATCGATTAACTTGGTCTCCTTACTAAGGTTAATCTATTAACATCATTGAAAATTCAAGTTTTATTAAAACAGAAGAATGACTAATCAATTATGCTAGAAGGGTTAATCGATTACCTTTTGAAATAACTTGGAAAAAAGTTTATGACTTTATTCCAATTTGAAAATAATGCATAGAATTAGTTTGTATCTTAGCTTATCTTGATTAAAATCAAAATGTTATTATTTTATCAAATTAATTCCTTTAAATCATATCTTTGAATCCTCTTAAACTTTTATCAAGCACTAGTTGGAAGTCTGTTTATCAAGAACATGTCTATTATGAAATTGTGATCTCAAAAGCTAATTGGCATGGAAGCATGTGCTAGAAAAGTAAGTCCCATGTCCATAATTTTTCTATGATTCCTCTCAATAGTTCCATTATGATGTGATGCGTGAGGCTATGTCAACCTATGTAGAATACCTTGTTCATTGAGCAACTTTGTATAAAGGGCCTAAATCTCCACCAAAGCCAGATTGAATTGACTTGATCTTGGCATTGAATTATGTTGCAACATAATTCTGAAAAAGCTTGAATCTAGTGAGTACATCACTTTTATGCTTGAGCAAGTAGATCCATATGTACTTGAAAAAGCATTTACAAATGCAATATCTAGTGCTTGATGTTTGTGCAATGCTTGTGTTGTTATAAGTTGATGCTTAAGCCTGAGACTTTGGTGGTGTATGTTCAAAATATTCATCATATGTATGCCAACAATCCATTACAACATGGCAATACTTGTTACAAAGTTGATATGTCGGTCGATTTCCTTTGGTATAAGTTTGTTTTCCACAACCTCTCCCTCAAGCTGGCTTGCATCTACCACGAAAGTAGTGATTTGATCCACTCAATCTTCCATTTCTGACAGGGTTTTTAGTACCAACAACTTGAGCTACATTGGTTCTGACACTAGGTAGGGCAAATTCTTGCATTATTCTGTTATATTACCTGTGTACGGATTATTATTGTTGTAGACCATTTATTTTGTTTGCTAATATTCTTTGCCCCACAAATTGATATTGAATTTTGTTGTAATTCACAACAAGATTCATAACAAGTGGTGTGGTGGGCATGAAGCAAAGTGAGCATCATGGTTAGTAGATGGCATATTAAGAAATTTTCCGGTAACAACGACTTCAGGTTGTGGAAAATTAAGATGCAAGCAATTTTAATTGAAGAGAAATATATCAATGCTTTGAAGATTGAAGCATTGATGCCTGCAGGGATTACACAGGTATAGAAGACCAAGATGATGGATAAGGCCAAAAGTGTCATTATCTTGTGCCTCAGGGATAAATTTCTAAGAGAAGTCTCCAGGGAGCAAACTGCGGTTGCTATGTGGGCAAAACTTGAATCATTGTATATGACAAAGTCTTTGTCTCACAGGTTGTATCTGAAACAACAACTCTATTCATTCTGAATGGTGGAAAACAAATCCATAATTGAACAACTTACATAATTTCACAAGATTATCGATGATCTTGAGAATATTGAAGTGAAATTTGACGACGAGGACAAGGTTTTTCTCATATTTAGTTCATTACCCAAATCCTTTGAGCACTTCAAGGATGCCCTTATTTATGGAAAGGAAGGTACTATTACTTTGGATGAAGTCCAGACGGCGGTGAAATCCAAATAATTTTCAAAGTCGAAAGATTTGAAGATTGAAGATAGTGGTGAAGGCTTAAATGTGTCAAGAGGAGGAGGTGAGCGTAAAGGGATGTCCAAATAAAAAAGGTCTGACAAGTAAAAGGTAAAATGTTTTAATTTTCAGAAAATCGGTCACTTTAAAAGGGATTGTCCTGAAAGAAATATCAATGAAGATTCTATTGAGCTGCGGTTGCCTTGGGTGAGGAAAGTTATGAGTATGTTGAAGCACTAATAATATCGAGTTTGGAAACTGAAGATAGTTGGGTCATTGACTCAAGTTTCTCTTATCACATGTTTCCAAGAATTGAATACTTTGAAACTTTGAAGATGGTGCAAGGTGGAGTAGTCCGCCTTGGTAATAATAAGACACGCAAGGTTCATGATATTGGTACGGTCAGATTTAAAATGTTTAATGATCGTGAATTTCTCATTCATAATGTGAGGTATGTTCTAGAACTCAAGCAAAATTTGTTATTTATAAGTATGTTTGATGATCTTGGCTATTGTACTAGAGTTGAACATGGAGTGTTGAAGATTTCATGTGATGAATTGATTATTGATAAAGGGTCTAAAATATGTGGTATATATATTTTAGAAGGTTCAAATGTTGTTATTCATTCATCGGTAACTAGTGGAGGCTTTCATGACAAGGAAGAGCCATGTGATTTGAGTTTAAGGAGTTATGAATGCCTTGAGAAAGTTTTAGAGGAGTATAATGAATTTTGCAGAAATCAAGGGATAAAAATGCATGTTACCACTGAGTTGTTATTGAGTTTTTGGGGGAAGAGATAAGGTTAAAACAGCTTACTTGGTTGGTAGAGAATTTCTTCAGAAGAAGAATAGTGAAAACCAACGGAGAAAACTGGTAGAAACTATAACAGAGAAAACTCAGTTTTAGGTGGAGTTTCCTACTATGGATGCTAGTAATAGTGAGGGAACGGTTACAGAGATATTTGATTAACATTTGACTCATGATAAGGTAAGGAGGGTTATTGTAACATCTCAAAGGGATGATTATGCTAGTCTTGGATATTATGTTTTTAATGTGGCTGAAGGACTGCAAAATAAAAACAAGAAAAACCTTCAGGGAGACATTTGAAAACAGGTGGAGTCAAAGGTGGTTGAAAAATCATACTTGTAGGCTTGTTAAATTACCTAGGCAGAAAAAGGTAATTAGAAACAAGTGGATGCAAGTGACGAGATCACGATTCAAGGGTTTCTTGAATTGATCAAGGTTATTAATTAGAGTTTCAACTTGGTAGAGAGCAGCAATTTTGTTGATTGTTAAATCGGTATCAACACAGTTTAAGTCAAGGTGGAGATTGTTGTAAATGTGCCTTAAAATCTTTGTTGATGAAGATAAATAAAACATATTTTGGAGATTGCATTTAGCGCGAAAATCAAAAGTTATAGAAAGTTGGACGAAAAAAAAGGAAACAAAATCGGACGGTGAATAGTGTCATCTGTACAAATGAATAATACTGTTTGTATGGATGAATAGTATTGTCCGTACAATGAATAATGTTTTTTCAGTTTTTGGGTTTTTTTTGTTCGGTCCATGGATCCAGATTTTGGGCTTTGTTTATTGGGTTATTGCTATTATAAATATGTATCTCTTATATGATTGGTGTGTGATAATCTTAAGGTTTACACCAATAAGAGAGAGCGATGGTTTAAAGGTATTAGGTTTCAGCACAAAGAAAATCTTGGATTACACATTGGGTTTGAGTGATTCATATATTGAGAGTTAGAGAGGTTGGGAAACACTTGGGTAGAAAATAGGGTTGTTCTTGGGCGCCTTCGGGGTTGTTCTTGGGAACCTGAAGGCAAAAGATGGTTTTCTTGTAACTCGTATGTAATCTCTTGTAAAAACTTTCTGAGTATAGTGAATTGGCGAGCTGCTCTCTCCCCCAGAGTAGATCGTTTGATCGAACTGAGTAAACAAAATTTTGTTTTGTTTCTTGCCTTATTCTGTTATATTACATGTGTACGAATTATTATTGATGTAGACCATTTATTTTGGTTGCTACTATTCTTTTCCCCACAAATTGATATTGAATTTTGTTGTAATTTACAACAAGATTCACAACAGATAGATTTGTGCCTCATAAGTTTCTCCCACGTAATTATTATATCTAAGAGGGGAGGTTTTGGGTAAACAATTAACACAAATGAAGAAACCCTTTATGCCCCCAAAAGACAAACACCAAACAGGGAAAACCCAACCTCTTTAGATGTCGAAATCCACTTTTAAAGTGAAACATTTAAAATATATTATCGAATAAACTGTTTGGATGCCAAGAGTTAAACTAAAGACCAAAACAATATAAAGTATTTCTTTTACCCAATCCAATATGAGAATATAAGTAAATTGTATGTCATTTATATATTTGCAATTAAATTCAACATTTTTGAAGTGCTTTTCGGCCCAAATTTTTTAGAACTAAAGTCCTTGCTTGAGTTTCCTTATCCTTGGGTCGGCTCTAACACCAAGGTAAACTTAGACTAGAGAAAGAGAACAAGGAAGATCATTTAGTACTACACAAAATTGAAATAATCCATCTGTTATTGTCCAATACTAGGGTAAAGCTCTAATCACAAAAAATGTTACCCCAAAGTGAGTGAACAATAAAGCTTGAAATCTCAATGAACATAGTCTATTGAATCACAACACACTCTAAGAAGTTCGAAGAAATAAACTCTATAACCTTCATCTCCTTCTTGACCCTACTACATAAACTCCATAGTTGTTTTCTTCTTCTTAAGCTTACAAACTCTACCACCACTCCTAGTGACCATATAAGCCTTCTTCTTTCGATCTCTCATATTCAACCTAATAAAGTCAGCCACTTCATCACGATCACTTAAAATAAAAAAGAGCACCCAAAGTCTCTAACAGAGGAGAAAAACCCTAAACTATGAAGAGGATCAACCACCTTCAAAGTCTTTATCCCATTGTAGTAGTGGCTACAACTAAGGAGTTCACAACTTGATCAACTTGAAACTGAGAAAAACCCAGTAGAAAAATTGGCAAAAATAAATTATTGAACCTAGGAGGTGAGAATAGGAAAATTTTCAACTTGTGAGTGTGGATATGAATTCTTTTCAAAATTAAAGTCTAAGGCCCAACCCAAAAAAATATCATAGCTGCTAGCCGCACCTCCCCATGAGATTGACTCAAAGAACTAGTATACCAAAACATGTACTACCTCTGGTAACTATTATAAACAAAAAAATGACTCTAACAAACGATAAAAACCCCTAAACCATGAAGAGGATCAACCACCTTCAAAGTCTCTATCTCATTGTAGTAGTGGCTACAACTAAGGAGTTCAAAACTTGATCAACTTGAAACGGAGAAAAAACCCAGTAGAAAAATTGGCAGAAATAAATTATTGAACCTAGGAGGTGAGAATAGGAAAATTTTCAACTTGTGAATGTAGATATGAATTCTTTTCAAAATTAAAATCTAAGGCCCAACCCAAAATAATATCATAGCCGCTAGCCGCACCTCCTCATGAGATTGACTCAAAGAACTAGTATACCAAAACAAAACATGTACTCCATCTAGTTACTATTATAAACAAAAAAAATGACTCTAAATTTTGGTCACTATTATAAGTAAAAGTCATTAACTTTCAAAGTAACTAATACTTGTATTACTAATATATCTTTAATTTAATTCAATAGTATTTAATATTGGTAGTTGATTCATCAAATATAACTAAGGATATTATAGTAAATTTTCCTCTAATTGTATTTGAAATCAAGACAATTAATTACACTTAACTAACTTTCTTAATATAAAAATAATTATTTTTACTTAGTAATTAGATTAATTAATTATTCACCATTTGTATATAGAACAATGCCACGTATATAGACTTTTTATTATAAAAAGCATAATCATTAGTATAAACATTGCAACGAGAAACAAGGTAACATAATGCTTTTTAAAAAACCAATGTATACTCAAAGGTGTAATAATTATAAAGATGTTTCTTTAATCAAAATTATATAAGGACCTAGAAATTTGTAAAAGAAAAACATATCTAAAAAACAAATATTCTCAAATATAGTTAAAAACGAATAAAGTACACACGAATAAAAATAGATGAAGCATTTAAAAAAAAAACTTTAAATATTATGCTAGATATATCTTTATAAATATTTTTGCGAACCTTTAACAAATAGCATAATTATCACAACTGTCCATATAACATTAACACTACGTACTATGGATATCATACGATTATGGGTGTTTCCTATTTAATTTAGATCGATTTTTAATTAAAAATTTGTTCGAATTGATGATATTTTATTTTATTGATTTGATTTTTAATATTTTTCCAAAATGAAATCAAATTAAACTAATTGATTTGGTTCAGATTGATTTAATTTGGTTGATTAATTTAGAACTTTTTTTATAAATATTATATTTATTTATGTATTTTTTTAATTATATTTTATGTTGATTTTTTTTTTAAATTTCATTCTTTACTTTTTAAACAACTTATAATTTATTTTTAATTCATATAAAATATAGATATAAATTGTATTGCATCATGAAAAAAGTTTATTATTGAATATCAAAGTTCACTTGACATGAGATTATTGCGAAGGAATTTGAAAATTTAACAAATAAAATATTAAAGAAGATTTTAATATACATGAATTAACATGTTATACAACTTAAATACACATCAAAACTATTTTATAATAAAATTAGAAAGAATCCACTAAAGAAAAAATATAAAAGGTAAAAAAAAGTATGAACACTAACAAAGATAACTTAAACACGAATAAGGCAAATCATAACCTATAAAAATAACGGTAGCGAGAAAAATAATGGTGACGGATAACCAAAACGACAATTTGATTAGAGTATGTTTTATGACTTATGGTTACTATTTTTTTTTTTTTTTTTTATATTTAGAGTTTGATTTTACTTACATATTTTATTCAAAGAAAGGAAGTGTAAATAAAAATAGAGAAATGTTGAACCGATAAAAAAATAATAATAATTTTGAAACATTTCTTGACGTTGTTGTCATGGACCGATACAAAATTTTGATTTAATAATGAATTAAATAAAAGATTAAATATATATTTATAATCATCGGCTCAATATACAGTTTCTTAAAGTTACAACCAAAAATCAAACCAAATCACCTTAGTTTTTATTGATTTGATTATATTTTTGAAGAAAAAAAAACAATCAATTATTTTTTTATTTAATTTGATTTAAATTTTCAGTTTAATTTATTTTTCTGATCCTTTTACATTCTAATTTTTTTTTCAATGCCATTATATCATAAAAATATGAAGAAAAAAAACTATCATAGTTTAATAGCCTATTTATATTATTTATTATATATAATAAAAATACATTAATTATTAAAAGAATGATTTATAATAGTAAACAGTTTAAGAGTAGCACCATTTGTCTATAGAAAAAGCATAAACATATAACAAAGGCAATACAAGGTGGGAGAGATGAGCACTAATCAATCAACATCAACTTTATTTGGTCTAATGTTTTCATGTTTTAACTATGTACATATTTGTGATCTAGTGGATCTTTGCCAGCTTAATTCCCAATAGGAGATGTTTCTAGATAGGTATCATGTGCATTAAAAACAGGAAAATTGCATCATTATTAAGCACTTTTATTTTAGTAGGAGTTTTGATACTAAACAATGGCTTGGGTTAGCATGATGTTGTGCTGATCAATTTGGTTAATTCCTCCACTAGTACATGTTAGTGAGTTAGTCACTATCCTAAGTGGACCTTTTAGTACATTTTATTTATATTAATTATAGTGCCCTTTTAATAATATTTTTATTTGGATTAGTGCAGTTTATTCCCTTTGAAAGTGCACTAAAACATTTTCTTTTTAGAGGAAAAGAAACTTTTTTAATTGTATAATAAAACATTTTCTTTTTAGAGGAAAAGAAACTTTTTTAATTGTATAATAGTGTATGGATTAATATAGAAAAGAATTATTAAAGCTTTACATGAGTGATTGATCAAAATGGGCCACTAATGTTTAGAATATGAAATGAAACTTTAAAAATTTCACATGGTGCATTTTGTGTATATAATATTCAAATTAGAAGGCTTTACTCTATACCCCAACATCTATACTTTTATCCCTACAAATTTTTCAAAATGCCTATTATAACTTTATTATATTTTATTATTTTATTTTTACCATTTATGTTAGACCGTCAGATTTTAGAAAAAGTGATCCAAAAAAAACACGATCCGAAAGACTTAAAAAATGAGTTCCGATACGTTAATTTTCATACCGGAAAGTCTTCCGGTTTTGTTATTTTTGTTCACCGGAAGACTTAATAAAAGTGTTCCGGTACCGGAACATTTTTATTAAATCTTCCGTTGTCATGTGTATGTGTACCGGAACACTTCATGTAAGAGCTCCGATTTGTTCTAAATACACTACCAGAAGACTTACGTGAAGTGTTTCGATTTGTTTTTTTTTTTAATTTTTAATTTTTTTAATTTTCTTTATAATTCCTTAATATACAATTAAGGAAGTAAAAATTATTTGACATTAACAACATAACAAATATTTATTACAAATTAAAATATTTGATATTAACAACTAAATATACAATAAAGGAAAAATTATTTGACATTAACAACCTAACAAATATTTATTACAAATTAAAATTTATAGTATTTAAATGATGATTTATTGAATATGTGTTTTTGATGTAAATACTGAAATATGAATATTATATATTAATTATTCAAATACAATAAAAATAAATATTATATATTAATTATTTAAAAGAAAATTATAAAAAATCAGTTTTATAAATATTAAACATTGAATAAAAGTATAAAATAAATAAAAATATTATGAATTATTTAATGTCATTTATACCATTGAATCATTATTATTAGATAAATAAAATTCATTACTCTTTATAATATATTTTTTTTTAATACCATTCATTACTTAGAACTTAATTACATTTAATTTTTTTCTCTTTAACAAATAATTAAAAATATATTATTTATAAAAGAGAAATTATTTTAATTTAAAATGATGATTAATGTACGTTTAAACTTTAAATTACTATTTAATTCAATGAACCTATACAAGCAATTAAATTTTTTTAACGAAAAAAAATAATTCAAAATTATTTTTAACATATGATAAAATACTTTTTAAATAAAATAATCATATATATATATATATATATATATATATATATATATATATATATATATATATATATATATATATATATATATATATATATAATAGTGTAGAATACCAAAAAATAAATAATAAATAAATAAAATAGTGTATAGAATACCAAAAAATATATATTATAAAGAGTAATAAATTTTATTTATCTAATAATAATGATTTAATGGTATAAATGACATTAAATAATTCATAATATTTTTATTTATTTTATACTTTTATTCAATGTTTAATATTTATAAAACTGATTTTTTATAATTTTCTTTTAAATAATTAATATATAATATTTATTTTTATTGTATTTGAATAATTAATATATAATATTCATATTTCCGTATTTACATAAAAATACATATTCAATAAATCATCATTTAAATGCTATAAATTTTAATTTGTAATAAATATTTGTTATGTTGTTAATGTCAAATAATTTTTCATTCCTTAATTGTATATTAAGGAATTATAAAGAAAATTAAAAAAATTAAAAATTAAAAAAAAAAAAAACGGAATACTTCACGTAAGTCTTCTGGTAGTGTATTTGGAACAAACCGAAACTCTTACGTGAAGTGTTCCGGTACACATACACATGGCTACCGGAAGACTTAATAAAAGTGTTCCGGTATGAAAATTAACGTACCGGAACTCATTTTTTAAGTCTTCCTGATCGTGTTTTTTTGGATCACTTTTTCTAAAATCTGACGGTCTAACATAAATGATAAAAAAATAAAATAATAAAATAATAAAATAATAAAATATAATAAGGTTATAATAGGCATTTTGAAAAATTTGTAGAGGTAAAAGTATAGATGTTGGGGTATAGGGTAAAGCTTTCTCAAATTATATATATATATATATATATATATATATATATATATATATATATATATATATATATATATATATATATATATATATATATATATATATATATATATATATATATATATATATATATATATATATATATATATATATATATATATATATATATATATATATATATATATATATATAATGAAAGCACTTCATCAAAGACACCACTGCGCTTTTCACCTAATTGTAGATATTAAAAACTCACAATTAATAGATTTGGCTATAATAATTTTAACTATTTATTATCACATTCCATCTTTTTCTTTATTTTAATAAATAATATTAATAAATAATATTAATAAATAATAGTTAATAAAATTGATAATATAGAATAAATAAAATACTTACCAGGACAACTAAAAATATATAATTTATTAGTCATTTTGATCTTCAAAAATATTTCTAGGTGTAATGAGACTTCTCCATGTTGGTGTATGAGTTCACCTCCAACATCAAGTCTATTGTAAGTGTATCATAGTTTACGGGATAATATAGTACTACAAATATAAAACAGTTTATTTAATAAAACATTGAAGTCTAAATTATAGAGAATTTTTTTTTAATATAATAGAGTTTTTTATTTTAATTTCCAAAATAACATATTATTCAAAAAAAATACCAAAGTAACATACTTTATAAACACATTCGCCAAACCAATTGATGAAGATGTGTTTCTTCATATGGATTCGCCAAATGGTTTGGCTAGGAGTGAATTTTCTTCACCAATTCGCCATTTCATTTGGCGAATGTGTTGTAATTTCAACATGCATTCGCCAATCCATTTGGTGCACGTTGCTAATTCAAATTTTCTTTATATATATATACATATATATATATATATATATATATATATATATATATATATATATATATATATATATATATATATATAAAATTAGGGTTTCATTAATATATATATATATATATATATATATATATATATATATATATATATATATATATATATATATGTATATATATATATATATATATATATATATATATATATATATATATATATATATATACACGTATACATATATATATGTATATTTATATATATACTTATACATGTATATATACCTAGGGTTTGCAAATTTTTTTACTATATATATGCCTCACTCATAAATCTAGGACTCATCTCACTCCATCCTTACAAACCCTCTCTCATTCAGTCCTTTCAGTCTCCCTCTCTCACAATATGGCTTCTCCCCGTCCATCTAATTATGCATCGGCACCGTCTTCCTCATCATCAGAAGAACCGCTTCCAAAATTTGATATCTTGAAGAAAAATGCTTTAGTGTTTTTCTCGGCAACAAAGCCTCCTCTGAAGATGCTGTTATGGAACCCCCAAACTTTGGAACACTTGCACAGAGAATTAACCCGCTGGTTAGAAGGAGAGATCGGCCACAAAGAAAAGATAATTAAAATTGAGAAGAGGGTTGTGGAGTTTGGTGTGACGAAATGGAGAAAAATTGTCAATGATGCAGGTGTTTTGTCGATGATGCTAGGTGGAGGTGAAGTTGTCCTGATGGTTCTGATAGGCTAGATCTGATGAATCTTGCAGTTGTTCTATTTATGTATGGTCATTTACTGAATCATGTATTTCCTGGTTTTATTTATGTATGTTCGTGTTTGTGGTTGTGGTTTTATTTATGTATTTTTCCGTTTTATTTATGTACGGTCATTTCCTGAATCATGTATTTCCTTGTGGTTGTATGATTTTACTGATATGAATCAAAGGAACTAGGCTTCCATATAAAATAAATACGGTTACAATGACCTAATTTACGATGTTGAGCTTGGTCCAACATTGGGACATTTTTTTCGATTGTGCCCGGGCTGACGACATGAACTACACAGTCTCACCATCTTGTTCGCCGTATCCATTTCGGTGCGAATACGCGTGCTGTTAGGACGGCCTTTTTTCTTTCTTCTCATGTTCTCGTTGTGCCAGACTATTTCCCCGTTGTAGGAGGGCCAGTAGTCCTCATTTGCAACAACCGGAAAGCTTTTGTTGTAGACGTTGCAAAGGTTGTGCACTTGGTAAACAGGGGATAGTAAGCCTGAAGGGTCCAGCCGAACCTTCGAACATGCCGCTATGACATGGGAGCAAGGCATGCGGAAGGCTTGAAATTTACCACAGTCGCACCAATTGTTATCAAGTTCCACCCGATAGGATCCCCTCGGTCTCCCTTCGTTGTGATCCATGATCTCATCAACATTGAAATGTCCCTTATTGCGGTTAAACACGGTGACCACATGTGTGTTAGACTTGGATGCTTCGTCTTTGATGAATGTCATAGAACTATCGCTGAACACTTGACCAGACTGTAGGATTGAACTCCACTTTGAACGCCTGGTGTCAAAAAGTGCTCCGAGCCTAAAGTAGGTTGACCTCACCAAAGCGGTTATCGGTAGGTTGCGGATTCCTTTGAAAACAGAGTTCATGGATTCAACGAGGTTTGTTGTCATATGACCCCAGCGTTGTCCTTTGTCGTAGGCCCTGGTCCACTTATCTAAAGGAATCTGGTTTATCCATCTGAATGCATCTTCATTCGCCATTCTGATTTCGTCACGATAATGTTTGAATGACGGTTCGGTTAATGAGTACCCTGCATTCACGACCTTCTTCCGCAGTGTCTTATCTTTGATCTCTCTCATGAAGTTTTGCGCTATGTGTCTAATACAATAGACATGTGTTGAAGGCGGTTCCTGCCAGCCGTTATCAACATTCTTCCATGCACTCTCAATTGATGCATGTCTGTCCGAAATCAAACATAAGTGAGACTGGGGAGCCACATGGTTGCGAAGATTTTTTAGGAAAAAACTCCATCCCTCGGCAGTCTCTCCCTCGACGATAGCGAATGCAATTGGAAAGATATTGCTGTTGCCGTCCTGTGCCACTGCCATCAATAGAGTTCCTTTGTATTTCCCGTAGAGCCATGTTCCATCAATTTGGATTATAGGCTTGCAGAAGGAAAAACCCTTTATACATGGGTCAA